>OY856186.1:25480310-26027173 GCA_963693315.1 Diogma glabrata | reverse complement strand
GATCCGTAGAGATCGTCATTGCTTTAAAGACAGTGAGGTGGTAAAAAGTCATTGGCTGCAGGATACGGTCGGTACCTATGGTGCCCCGAAATAGTAATCAAGTAAATTTTTTTGTGTGTTTCAATTAATCAATGAACTGTGTTTAATTAATAAAAAAAGAAGGAAACCAAACGAATTTAATCTGGCTCGGGATATTATTCGAACGTAAAAGTGGAAATTAACACCGGTAATGGTACCATAAATTGGCGATCAACGTTTTCATAAATCAACACGTGTTTATTTTATTTTTTTTGTGTTTGTTGGCTAATAACACAAAAAAGGGTGTGGCTTTGATAAATATAAAAAAAAAATTAACTCATACGTAAGGATCGGTATTACAGTCGCCTATGCAGCCGTGATAAAATATTGACATCCATTCAATCTTCCGACACCGTCACCTGATCCTACTGATTCAGGATATTCTGGAAATTTTAATTTGTTGTGCTGAAAATACGATTCATCCGTTATGCAATTCCATAATCGCACAAATTACACCCGCCATCATAAGATTCGAGAGTGACCTGTGTCAACCGTATAGTCAACCATCATTCACCACCGCATGATACGCAGTGTGATACTTTTGATTGCCTGATTGAGCCAAGAGAGATGACCGGCTAATTCGAAAAAGGGAGGAAGGAGCATTGGGGTCGGGTCGGACTGCACTATGTGGTGGGTCACAATTTAATCTATATGGGTATATATGTAAGTATGAATGTGTGCGTGAGTGTATATTCGTGGGTTTATGTGCATGGGAGTGTGTATGTGGGGGTAAATGAACATGTAATTATCGCCTCGATTTTTGTTTCTTTTTGTAAATAAATCAGCAGTTGCAAATTGGCGTTGTAGGAATAGACCCATAATATTTTTATGTTTTTTTTTCTATTTAAATTTTAATCAGGGCATTATTTTAGGTGACTTAGTCATTTGTTAGTAATAATTTATTGTTAAAATATGAAAAATAAAAGAAAAATGGGTGGCTAATCGTTACAAGATTCCTGATAGCTCAGAATATTGATAAAGAAAGGTTATCGGAAAAGAATGCAACTACTATAAAAAACAAATTGTCAATAATTTATTCGCAAGATTATAAAAAAAAAAGAACACATAGTCAAAAATTATGTGATGAACCCGAAACGACGGACTTAGAAAAATTAATGTAATCCGATAATTCGATGCGAATTATAAGGTGATTAATAGTGAAAATTGAAATCAAGAATAACAAACAGGATAAATTAAAGAAATCGGTTGTTGAACGTAAATTGGTCGACCGTCAGTACATCGAAAGGAATTCCATGTTGACGGATATGCGAGAAGTGAAACATATAAGAACAATCTATAATATGTTTATTGTCTTTACAATATCTTTAGTTTCGTATACGATTTGCTATAATTTATCCGAACAGGGAGAGTTAAATTTTCACTTTCATAAGCGGGCCAATAAATTTTAAAAATTCGACATAGCTTTCAAGATATGGTTCCCGTCGTTAGCATTGACATTACTGGTCCAACCGGTTTGTTTTTGATTTGGGCTAAATTGTACGAACCTACTTCTACAAATAAAATTTTAAATTCTATTTTCATCTCTATTTACATAAACTACTTCATGTTTGTGGGTTACACAACAACAAATCAATTAGTTGTTTATAATCTCTCATTCGTAACATCTATGGCCTTAGGGATGGAAGTAATCAGACTGTTGATGAAAAGGTACGCATTTATACGAACAAACGTCAGTTGTGTATTGGGAAATACTGATCGTGTGTGTGTGTGCATGTGTGAGAGTGTATGAGTGTATGAGGTGCGAGAGTGTATGAGTGCACGAGGTGTGAGATTGTATGATTGTATGAGGTGTGAGAGTGTGTGATTGTGTGTTGAAGTGTGGTGTTGGACGTGGTGGTCGTGGTTCTTTCACATATGGGGGTCGCCAGGGTCTATCCTTCTCACTTATTTGTTTTTCATTTATTCCGGTCTTATCAAGAGATACGCGTACTATTGTTTATTTGTGCTGGAGCAGCAGGATTTCTTACTCGTCCCCACAGATTGCAGCTAGTTTGGGGCTCTAAATAAATCTTGCTAGGTACGCGGCCTTGGTTATTCAACGAAGCAGCGCTTCATTACACTTATACCAACATTTTGTAAAATTCACCTTAAAAGGCTTTAGTATGAAAGAACTGCCATTTGACCTGTTATATCTCATCAAGGAAAAAACCCAGTAACTTGAAATTGTTAGTGCTTTGTGGTATAATGACCGCCAAAGTGTGTACAAAACATAAACGTTGTATACCTGTATATACTACGATGCTTGTAGTGAACTTAGCCGTTGCACTGCCATGCAACCAGATACAAATAGAAAAATGTGTCTCGTTGTTCTTTGTATCTACGTTATGTTTAAAAAGCAGTTTTGTGCATGTTTTGTACAAAGAAATTATCTGTTTAAATATAAAATTTGATTTTTATTGAATGAAATTGAAATTCTTCCATAGAAATTAGAATCTTTTAGAGAGCCTTTGCGTCAAAAATGGTTTTAAACTTAGACCAAAATGTATAACAACAACTATTTATTCTGTTAAATTATTGACAAATTTATTATATTTGATTCAATGTTTGATCCTATTTTCATTCAATCTCTTGCTTTATATGTTCTACCAGTTTAACCATATAAAATTAATTGCATGTATTACAAATAATTAATTTTAGAAATTTTTCAATATATATTTTTAGTTAATGTTGTATTTGTATAATATTATATTAATTATTTAATTGCTTTAAACCGGGGTTGGGTAATTTCTTGAGACATTCCGTTAAACATTATACATTTAATTTTATATAATATTCTAAAAATTTCGAATAATTTAGTGATAAACAAATTATGTGTTGACGGTTTTGGTTTCTAATTAGTGATGCAATTTGCTATGAATAAATCGAATTTACTATTGTTTTAATTAAAATTTCAATCTAATCCGATTGGATAATTATGATCTTAAAAGATCCAATGCTACATAGTCCTTTTTACTTCTTCATCACATAACAGCCACATTCAGACATCTACAAGACATGATACATAATATCCTTGATTAGATGACAAAATCAACACACCTACGCAGATCAATTTACTTTATTTTGGTTTTAATTTAAAACAAGAAAAAATATATTTGTTTCACATTGATAAACGAAAATTAATAAAAAAAACAATTGATTAAACATCGAAATATAAGATCTGTTAAATGTTTTAAAAAAGAAAAATTATGCATTACAGTGGAACATCATAGATAGACAGATATTATTTATGAAATGAATCTGATAGTACAAAATGAATTTACGATTATATGAGAACTGGTTGTTGAAGATTTTTAAAGAAAATGTCGAATGAATAGATTTTTTTTATCGTTACATTGTTGATTGGGAAACCTTCCATACTGGTTAAAAGTTCGGTCTGTCGCAATTTTATGTGTAAAGACAAGCTTGAAATTTAGGTGTATTGAATACGACTTGATTGGGTTTTCCCTATTTAAGAATAACATTAATGTCCTGCGACAAAAAAAAATTTATCTCGTTTTGAAGCAAACGTGATTGAATTGTTCAGGGAATGGTTGTGAAAATTAGTACCCGAACGACAAGGTACTAATATCCGCGTACAAATGAGCTGGATTAAGAATGTATAGTAAAAGATCGTTTTTTAAATTCCAAAAATAGGGTGGCGTCTATAAATTGGGAATTAGAAGTTGAACTATCAACAAATACTTGAATTTTGCGGTTTTTCAGAAAGCTCTTAATATGCTTTTTGTATGATTTGTAACAATTCTGCATTCCAACTTCCGGTAAAAATTTGTTTTCCTTTTTCTCTTCGTTCAACAAAATTTATGACTACAGTTTTCTTGAATGAACTATTTTTAATGAAACTTCATCTATTTATTTATTTATTAGTAATAAAATACAAAACAGGACTATTCCACTGGACACCTGTATTTCAATCCCCTAGCTTCTCATAATATTAATATTATTAGTTTTCTCCACATAACATCTTTAACGAATAATTATTGATTTTCATTGATCATAATCGTGAGTTTTTAAATCTGTTCGTTTTCCAAACCAATAATAATTTTATTTTACTTATAAAATGTACATAAAAAACAAAAGCATAATAAGATAGTTTGATGATGCAGAAGTGATTCAAGAATATAGATTTATCGTGATTGGTTTTTAATTGGCGAATCAATGAAAGAAAATTTTTATATTTAAATTTCTCATGAAACAGTAACCAATACTAATGATAAAACTAAGAAAAAATTTAAACAATAAAATGAAAAACATAATAAATTCCATGTACTTACTTTTTTTCTATTTAATGTTTGCAATAGAACAACAATAAGATAAATTTATAAAAAATCGATAATTTTGTTGTTGTTGTATTCATTTGAATTTTCTTTCATGTGACAGCGAATAAAAAACAAAAACAAAAACATAAATATTTGTTAGATAAAAGTTAATGTTACGATTATTGTAGGTCAAGTATCATGTTTTATTGGTGTTGTTATGGTCTGATTATAGATGATTTTCATAATATAAAATTGTCATCAATATCGAATATAAAATATATCTCAATTACATTTCAACTTTTTTCTTTTATTTATTTTAAAAAATTGTATGAAAGATGAACCACCCAGAGATAATGTTACTTAAAAGATCAAGTTTTGCGGAATAAAATTAAAAAATAAAAACAAATTTATAAGGTTCGTCGTTTTATTTATGTCTTTTGTTGTTGAAATCGAACTAAGAGCAATATAATTAATTTCATTTTCATTTTTAAATACATATGTTTATTTCTATAAATAGCTAACTCATGTATATGCATTTTTCATAATAATTTTCTTTCTGTTAATTTATCTAGCTATACAACTTTTCTTTAATGGGAATAAAAACAATTAAACATGTTTTTGTTGTTGTTTTTATTTTTTCTCTTAACTTGATATGTAGTAGGTACAGTTGTTGGTTTAATGTAACAAATAAAAATTATTTTATTATAATTTTATTTGTAATAAAGGATTTTCAGTGATTTACTTCATACTAAAATTCTTTGATAATTGAAATACAAAAACACAATTCACAAACGTTTAACTATTTTTCGTGTGGATATGGATGTATGGTAATAACGATGATGATAGATGGAAGGATTAAAAGACAATTAAAATTAACAAGTTTATGTTTATTTTTCGTATCGATTGAATCGTCAAATTCTCAGCATGTGCATGAAAATGACAGATTGTGAATTATTGAAATCGTAACAGTTTTAAAAACTATTTTATTGTATTTTGCTTATCTTAAAATACATGTTTATTCGTACATTACAAAAATAAATAATGTGCATTCTTATCTTTCATTTTTATTCCACCATAAAAAATTTATAATTTTATTACTATAGCACAATCGAAAAACAATCAAGACGATGTGTTTAAAATAACCCTTTAGGGGATGCTACTGTTTGGCATCGTGCTGCCACACCCTTTTATATAATACGATCATTATTATTATTAGCAGTATGATTATTTTTTGTTATCATTATTATTATTATTATTATTCAAAGAGAGATGTGTTGTGTTAAATTTAAAAAAAAAAATTACATTAAATACAAAAAGAAAATGTGAAATAATCTTGATGATAAATTTCTTATTATTGTTGTTATTTTTCCTTTCATTTTTCTAAAAGTTAAAACTCATAATGACAAAATGACTATAACATAAATCTTAATGAGAAAAAATATTTTATGATTGGTATATAATAGCAGACAATAATTAAAACAAAAATTAACACTATAGGTTTTATGAAAAGATATACATAAATAAATGAAGACATCAATAACAATTTTAATGTAATATTTTCTGTTTTACAATTGTAAAAAATTCAAATCATCATTTTTCATATTAATGTTTTTATGTTTTTATGGAATCGTTTATGTAAGAGTTCGAATAAAAGAATAAAAAATGTTTAACACATGGCATTGAAATAAATTAATTGTAAAAATATGTTTCTCACGAAATTTTTAGGCGTAGTAAAATTTATTAATTTTTTTGATTATTATTTGTACTAAAAGCTTTTTTTGCAAAAAATGTTTCTCAATTTTTATCATATGTTGCTGAGAAACATTTTGGAATTTTTTCAAGTAAAAATATTTTTATTTTGGTATAAATTTTTTGCGCAAAAGTGAAACGTTAACAATATAAGATTAGTCATTTCCTTTATTTGTTAATTATTTTATTTTTAAGTATATTGTAATACGTGAGTCACTGCTCAAATTTTAAAGTGACGGATTAAATACAAAAATCATTTCGATTGATATGTTGCACAAATGTTATTTTATTTCATATGTAATGAAGTTACTTGCTCCCTTAGCGTTTAGCCTTCCTATATCAAGCATGCGAGATGATAATTTCGGAGATTATGCGTACCCCTTATAAATCACTTTCAAAAACACCAAAAACACCACGGATTTATTAATTTAAAACTTTAAATATTTATTTCAATAATAAATTTATTTATGATCAACAAAGAGCCATCTACTATTTTACACAACACAGCAACCAGTATTAGCTAACTATTTTTGGGTTTGCATTGCCTTTTATTATGTTCTCCTCTTCTATTACAATTTTTAAAGATCAAATAAACATAATAAGAAAATGTAATAGAAGAATTAACAAAATTAAAAAGTAATAGATAATTTTAGGCGAGTGTTCTACACTACATCTCACCCCTCAAAGAAAAGATAAATTATTAAAGATAATTTATCTGTAAATTTATATTTTAATTGTAATCCAGTGAAATTTTTAGATTTTAATTTTAATGTGAATTTTTTGTTAATTTATGTTTTATTTACTTTTCAAAATGAATTCAAATTTTTTATTTATTAAAGTGGAACTTATTTAAATAAATTTTAGTTTTCATATTTTTTCAAATTTATATTTTTAATTTTTATTTACTTATTTGTTTACTTTTTGATATAATGAGAGTGGACAAAATTTTAATTTTATTTCAAACAATTTCAAAATTTTTTTTTTTTTAATTACTAGCTTAAATATTGTTAAATTTTTTTTTTTTTTTTTTTTTTTTTTATTTCATCATATTAATTTAACTGATAATTGCTTATATATATATTTTACAAGATTCTAATTTAATGCATTATTTGATTTAATTTTTTATCTTAATCAATTTTATACTTTTATTTTTCAAAATTTTTATTTTTAAATAAAAATTTTATTTGCTAATATAAATAAATACATAAAATAAATAAAAAATCAAAATTATTTTAATTTTACAGAAAAAAAAGCAGGCTAGATAAACCTCCCCAAAACATAAATCTTCTTCAAAATTGAATAAATGTTGGTGTTCTTGTGAAAATGTGTTTTTATTTGTATTAATCATGATTTCAATATATCCTAATAACTTACTATTTTATGAATTTTATAAAACTTTTAATTCTATTTTTATATTTTTCATTTTCTTATTTTTTTTTTTTTTTTTTATTTTTATGATTCATCTATGATAGAGACGTAAACGATTATTATGGACAGTTACTGATTTATTTCCAACTTTTATAATTGAATTAACATCAGATAATTTTTTCTCTACAACAAAAGGACCAGTTCTTAAAGGTTTCGTTTTTGACGGTGATGAAGGATCGTCTAAAAGGACTTCATCGCCTTCATTTATGATATCAAAGTTAACATTTGAGTCGTAAATAGATTTTGTTTTTTCTTTTTGTAAAATAAGATTTTTTTTAGCTAATTTCCATGAAGTTTGTAAACGGTATAAAAGTTCGTTGCAGTAGTTATCATAATTATAAATTGGTTTAGGTTCAGAGTTAACAGAAGTAGGAATATTTGGTTTAAAACCAAATAAAAGTTCGAATGGCATTTTTCCTGTAGATGTATGTGGGGTTGAATTATACGAAAATATTGCAAACGAAATAAATTGATCCCAATTTGATGGATCAACTGAAACGAAAGTTCTCAAGTATTCACCTAACGTTCTATGTGAACGCTCAAGTGCTCCTTGAGACTGTGGATGATATGCTGTGCTATTAATTTTTTTAATTTTAAGAATTTTACACATTTCTTTAAAAACGTGACTCATGAAATTTCCACCTTGATCTGTAAGAATAGAGTGGGGACAACCAAATTGACTTATAAAATTTGCTGAAAAAATTTGTGCAACCGTTGATGCTTCCTGATTGACAATAGGATAAGCTTGAGAATATTTGGTTAAATCATCCTGAACTGTTAAGATGTACTTGTTACCAGAGTGTGAAATTGGTGAAATTGGACCGACAATATCTAATGTAATTTTCTCAAAAGGATAATCTGATGTTGATGTTATGCACATAGGATTTTTTTGGTTTTTTGTAAATTTATTTCGTTGACAATGATCACATGTTTTAATATACTTTTTAATTTTTTGAAACATGTTTTTGAAATTATAGTACGATTTTAATCTTTTGTACGTTCTAGAAACTCCTTGATGTCCCCCAATTGGACTTAAATGAAATTCTTCAATGACTCTGTTAATCTCATCATCTGTTTTCAACTCAGTAATTTTATCATTCAAGTTAGAATTTTGATTTTGTGATTGCAAATCGATTGAGTTAGATGAGTTTAGTCTTATTTGAGATTCATCATTTTGAGTAGACACAGAATTTAAATTATTCAACAAATCATCACGTTTTGAACCTGCACGAGTGACCACATTAATTTGTGTTTCATCTACTTGATCATGGTTTATTCGAGATAACGCATCGACCCATTTTCCTGGACAATATTCAATTT
The DNA here is from genome assembly GCA_963693315.1 of Diogma glabrata. NCBI lineage: Eukaryota > Metazoa > Arthropoda > Insecta > Diptera > Cylindrotomidae > Diogma > Diogma glabrata. Next base: position 26,018,321 of record OY856186.1, on the reverse strand, counting down.
CATACGGATATTCTTCTAGCTCAACATACCATCTATACAACAAAGAAGATGATTTATACATCGAACGTAAGTAAATTAGGGGTTTGTGATCCGTAATTATTGTAAATTTTCTACCGTATAGATAGGGACGAAATCTTCGAACAGCCCAAATTATGGCTAAAAGTTCTCTTTTTATTGTAGGATAATTTCTTTCTGCTATATTTAGAGCCCGACTAGCATATGCCAATGGTAAATTTTTTGAATCAGTCATTTGAGAAAGCACCGCACCAATAGCAATATTTGATGCGTCTGTAGACACATAAAACATTTTTGAAAAATTTGGAAATTGCAAAATTGGTGGAGTAATGAGTGCTTCCTTAAGTTTATTAAAAGAATTTTCAGTAAATGCATCCCATTTAAATTTCGAATTTTTCCGTTTCAAAGCTGTCAATGGCTCAGCAATATCTGCAAAATTTTTTATATATTGACGATAAAAACCAGCTAAACCCAAAAACGACATGACATGCTTAATTGATTTTGGAACAGGATAGTTTTGGATTGAATTTGTCAAATTTGGATCTGGTTTTATACCAGCACTTGTGATAATGTGTCCCAAATAACTAATTTGCAATTTTAATTTATATTGACGCAAACGATTCAAAACAGCAATTAACTTTTTATTGTGATCTTCCAAACTACTACCATAAACAACAATATCATCCAAATAGACCAGACACTTAATACCATTCAACCCACTCAAGACATGATTCATCAGTCGCTGAAACGTTGCAGGACCACCTTTAACACCATTCGGCATACAATTAAAGTGATAATGACCCGTTGACGTACTAAACGCAGTTTTCATTTTATCTTGAGGGTTTATTTTGATTTGGTAATAACCGCTTGCTAAATCTAACGTACTGAAGTATATTGATTGACCAAGTTAATCCAATATTTCAGTAATATTTGGAATAGGAAATACATCGTCTACAGTTATTTTGTTTAGTTTTCGAAAATCTACTACTAAGCGCCATTTTTTTTCATTTGAATTTGATTTTTTTGGGACTAAAATAATTGGAGAATTCCAAGGACTAATACTCTTTTCAATAATATTATTTTCTAGCATTTCGTTAATTTTTTCGTTAACTTCATTTTTAGCTGCCTCTGGCAAACGATATGGTTTTTGATTAACAATATTAGAATTTGATTGGAGTGTTATATTATGCTCAATCGCATCGGTGGTTGTTAATTTATCACCTTCTAGGTGAAACAAGTCATTAAAATCGTAAATAATTTTTTGTACTGATTTTTTCTCTTCAGTGTTCAGTAAAGTTAAATCTAACTCCGAATCTAATTTTTTGAATCGATTTTTCAAATTATCTGACCAATCATTCACAAAAAATACATTATAGTCGTTTAAATTGTCAAACTTAATATCAATATTATTAAAAGAAACTGGGTAATCATTAATATTAAGGACAGAAAAAATCGCTTCGTTATTAATCGGTTCAGCAATTGAGTTAGCTAGAAACACTCCTGAGCTTATTTCTTGAGAATAACAAAAAATTTTATTGCTTTCAGAAGCTACCGGTAATTTTATAACTTTTTCAGAACGAGCTGGAAATTGGAACTTAAAATCTTTGATTGAATTATTTTTTGAAATATCGAAAGTAAATAGATGATCTAAATATTTAAACTGTAGAGTCATAAGCTCATAGTTTAAGAGACATTTATTATTAACTATAAAATCATTACCAATGATTCCAGCACCTTGAATTGGGAAATCATCTGGAACTATATGAAATCGAATTGAAAGTTTTTTTGAAAAAGGGAGTAACAAATAACAATCAACAGCAGCTAGAGTCGATAAACGATCTTTAGTAATTCCTTGAATTTTATATTTTGTATCAGGAAAACATAACACATCATTTTTTATAAATGATTTTTTTATAAGACATATGTCTGCACCTGTATCTAAAATAAATGACTGAGAAGGCTTTTTAAGAATATCTAAATTAAGTGACAAAAAACTAGGATTATTTTTAGAATTATTAATGCAAAATAAATTTATTACACTGTCATTTTGCACTAAATTATTTGTGTTAGAAGAATGAAAATAAGATTGAGTTTTGTTCAATAAAGCGTTTGTGACTGAAAATTCAACGTTTGATACATTATTATTTTCAGATGAATTTTCTAATTGGCACTCAAGTTCTGAACTCTCACGGGGCTGCCGTGGATTTGTGGAGTTCGATTGAAGTTTTCCGAATTGGAATTCTGTGGTGTATTATCATCAGAAGTTGAAACTTGATGAACATTTGTTGCTTGAGTTGTCGAAGAATTGGAATTGTCCTTTTTTAAATCGTTGAACTTTTTTTTATAACAATATACAATTGAATGATTTTTTTGTTTGCAATAATTGCAAAACAATTTTTTAGACGGTTCAATTTGATTTTGATTTGAACTAGGACTAGCATTTTTTGAATGAACGGTGGAATTATTATTTGAATTATTGTTTGTATTAAAATTTTTATTTTTACGTTTAAAACAATTTTCATACGAATGGTTATTTTTCTTACAAAAAGAGCATTTAAAACAATTGGATTGAAAAAGTACCGAACTTTTGGCTGTTTCCTTCTCTATTGCTTTCGCAATCGCAGAAGATAAATCGTCAAAATCGTGAGAATCTACAATAGTTCTAATAGGCTCTTTTAAACCATTAACAAATGCATTTAAAGCCGTTTTTTCGTTGAGAGTTTGAATAATTTCCACATGTTCTACACCCTGCTCATGAATACATATTTCATTGAGTTCACCTAATAAATTTTCAATTTTATTTCCAAAGGTTAACACGTCACTAGTTTGCGTAGCAGAAATCATTTCATGAGAAACATTTCCATTTGATCTTCTTTTGATAAATTTTGCCTCTAGAGCTTTTCTAAGATCTTTCCATTCTACAAAATCAGTGTAGCGTACTACGTTATAAGCATTACCTTCCAGCTTAGAAATTATGATGTTCATACAATATTTTTTACTAGACTTCATTACGGTTTTGTCAATAATATCTTCTAAGGGATTCCAAACTATTTCAACACATTTACAAAATTTATGAATATCTTCTTTATTTTTAAAAACTGGAATAATTTTAATCGCAAAATCTTTATCAAAAGCCATTTCTTTTTAAATTATTACCCGTTTGACTATTCAATTCTAAATTAATATTTTTTTCTTTTTCTAAATTATTCACAACTGGATTTTCAAAATTATTTATTTTTATATCTTTATTCGTTTCGAAACTTTCATCAGCTGAATCAATATTTATAATTTCTTGATCATGATTATTCGAATTAATTTCGCTCATTAAATTAGTAATATTATCATTTTGAATTAACCGTTTATCCAAAATATCAGAGAATGATTTTGAGCGACGTAAAATTTTGCTATTTCTCAATTGTACATAAGTAATATTATTATTCATAAGTAAATATAAAAATAATGAAAAATGATTTTAATGTGTAAGAGTTTAAATGTATATGTAAACGATGTATTTTGAGAGAAATATGTTTCAAGAATAATTTAAAAAGCTTACCTATTTTTTCATGCAACAACTTTTGAACACATACACAATTTCTTGTATCGTTAATACTTATATTATTCATCAATTTATATACTCACAGAACAATTTTTTTTTGAATATTTTTTATGCATTTTTTTTTTACTCTAAATTTAAACAATACATTTTTTTTTTACTTATTTTTTAATTTATAACTGATTATCTTTATCAGTTAAGATGCACATTGCACTTATTGATTATTTTATGAGATTTTTTAATGTGATTTTTGATTTTTTATTTTATTTATTTTTCTAACAAATAATATTTTTTGTCACAAACATTTATTTTTTTGTTACTTTTTTCCACTTACTTAAATCATATATTATTTTTGCATGCAAATTCAATTTAATATATTTTTTTTATATTTTTAATAATTCACAATTTTAACTAAGATGAACACGTTGTCGAGTCGATGAAGATGAATGATGATGTTTGTGATGAAACGTTCCAAATTGCAATTTCGGTCGATTTTAATAATACATAGACGAAAATGTTGTCAGTTTTTCTCTCAATTTGACCGATAATGTGGACAACCTCTTGAATGAATGACCTCCAAAATGACGACATCAATGATGAAACATACGGTTTTAAACGAAGTTAAATGATGTGGATTTTTGCCGCATTTTATACTTCAATTGAATAATTTTGATAAGCAAACTAATCAATTATGACGATATAGTTTGATTAAGACGATATTTTTGTTGTATGGTTTTGCTGATTATTATATACATTCTAATTAGGCAAAAATGTGAATGAAAGCTAAAATTTATAATTATTTATGTTCACGAAAATAATTATTTGAATTTCAATACTGTATATGTTGACGGAAACAGTATTCTTTTGATGCAAAAAATATTTTAAGCGCGAATGTGTTGTGTAAATACCGTAGAGCGTAAATTCCGTTTTGAGTTGTTAGCATGGTTTTTTGATTAAATGTGATTTTAAGTGTTTTATGCTGTCACCATTGTAATGAAGTTACTTGCTCCCTTAGCGTTTAGCCTTCCTATATCAAGCATGCGAGATGATAATTTCGGAGATTATGCGTACCCCTTATAAATCACTTTCAAAAACACCAAAAACACCACGGATTTATTAATTTAAAACTTTAAATATTTATTTCAATAATAAATTTATTTATGATCAACAATGAGCCATCTACTATTTTACACAACACAGCAACCAGTATTAGCTAACTATTTTTGGGTTTGCATTGCCTTTTATTATGTTCTCCTCTTCTATTACAATTTTTAAAGATCAAATAAACATAATAAGAAAATGTAATAGAAGAATTAACAAAATTAAAAAGTAATAGATAATTTTAGGCGAGTGTTCTACACTACACATAAGCTTTGTAACAATAACAGTAATATTTAATTTTAAACTGTATTTCACTAAAAATTGTTATATTATTAACAACAAAATTGATAAAACTGATAAAAAACATTGCAGTTCTAGTTCATAAATCTGAAAAGAACTGGGTGATATTTCCTTTACCGGTGAAATATATTTCCTGAGCGGTGATAAATTTTCATACATTTTTGGAAATTTTTTAAAATAAGTCGCATTATCATTGACCTTGGGAAATCGTTACTGATAATACCCCAGTGCATTCTAAAAATTTCATACAACAAATCAACCACAACAACTTAAGCTCCAATTAAAAAATTACCAATGTCTTAATCATACAATAAATGTATAACTTTATAGTTTTTGGTTGTGAAATCATTTTATATTGAGTTATAATTTTCCGTAGCAAGTGATTTTTTTTTCTACATCTTATTCAATAAACCGCCTCCGTTTTTTTTTGTTATTTCTTATATATTCCATGTAAATCCTTTTTTTATTACTTAATTTAATAATTTTATTGTTTTTTTTTTTATTTAAAACTAAAAGAAAATTATTTTAAAAATAAATAAATAAAGATGAAGATGTTTGTTGAGTTTTGCAGTAATGTTGTCAAGGTTGTTGCGATTTATTTAAAAATATTTCAAGAAATCATGTTTCATGTATTAAAATAATTCTGATTATGGTAAAACAAAAATTTTGACATAATATGCGATTGTGTGAATATTAAAATGTTAAATTAATTCTTTAAGTGCATTTTATGACACTAAATTAAGGTTTTGATGAAGATAAAATTGAAAAAAAAAAAATAAGAGACATATGCATTTTATTTAAAAAATAAACATTAATAAATTTGCATCAAAATAATTATCGGAAAGTGTAATGAAGCGCTGCTTCGTTGAAGGACAACGAAGTGGCATAGCAGGTCGCGTACCTAGCGAGATTTATTTATAGCCCCAGACTAACTGCAATCTATGGGACCGAGAAAGAATTCCTGCTACTTCAGCACAAATAACTGAATCTGTACGCGTATTAACATCATAAGTACGGATATGAAAAACAGCAAGGGAAAGACTGAGACTCTGGCGATCCCCTTATGTGAAAGAAACACGATCACCACGTCCAACCCCGTATTATATTGCATTATTTCACACACACACGCCATTGTTCACCCATAAACACGTCCAGGTACGCATATAGTCTCACCAGCTCACCTTGATTTAATGAGTTGCAATCTTAAGAGCGTATCTAATGACTGGTTGTTACTTATGTAATTAATAGTAAATTTTTGGAACCTAGAATCTCAATTTTCGTTTTAGCATAACAAATGCCTTAAAGTACAAAAGGAACATAACCAAGCATATCCATATATATTTATATATTCGAAAATTTGTAAGTTGTATATAGTTCAAAATAATTAAATAATCATTTGACACACAACTATAAATGGGAAATGATTTGCCATTCAAGCCAGTACATGCTGAAAATTCCTTCTCTTTTGTTGCTAATCTCAACACAGAAAAATACAGAAGCAATTATTAATTCAAATACAACCATTACAAAGAATTTAAATTTTCGGGTCATAAACCAGGCTAAGACATTGTTCGTAGTTGGTATATCACCAATCACCACCCATGACTGCATCAAATTGACTAATGGTTGATGTGAGGGTACATAAGATTATACCACATTGTATGGAAACACCAAATAGAATTGCTCCATGTCCAATGTGCTCCAATTTCTGTATCAATAATCCTACTAAAGTATCTGATAATCCAGATCCAAATGCAGCCAATGCTGTCCTCCATTTATTTGTATCCATAATGCCAGAATTAACAGTATCAAATGATCTACAACAGTTTTGCCCGTTTGATACAGAAGTCCATAGAGCTCCAAAATTCTAGAAAGCTAGCAGTACTGCGAGTTTCTTTAACCAACATGCCAATCATTAATCGAACGGTTGCTGGATTGAATTGGCCCCGCGTTCCATTAAATGGTGCTTGTTATAGTTCATCTGTTGATTTAAGTCCCCTTCGATCTTTGTCAACTGGTTAAACAAATTACGTGAGCTGTATCGACACTGATTTACACGCACATGCAACACATTAACACCCACCTTCACTCACTCATATATACACGCATCCACCCTCCCATGTATATATCAACACGGCCTTACACACCCGCCAACATTCATACATGCGTACATACCCATATACATATATATAAAAAATTATGACTCACCCTATGTCCATGGCCGATCCCCGTCCCTCGATCCCATTTCTCCTATCCTAGCATCTCACCTCCACACGGTTTGTGAATCAGATAATTGCGAACCTGTTTTAGGTGTTTCAGGCTGATAATCTTCCCAATACATCAATCCCAACAACCGATGTCTACTCTTCAGTCTAGTCACCTATGAATCCCTCCTACGAGTTGTTGGATAAGTTAACAATTGTCGGTAGATGTGATGTTCTCTTTCTTGTACCAATTTTCGCAATAAGCGATTCACATCAGTAGCCACATAACAACACAAACATAAATAATATTTTCTTTGTTTCAACCAAAATTTCTTTTTTTTTTTTTGGTTTGTAACCAAACTTGCCTTGACGCTGTCATTATCTGGAGCTGTTGTTCATGCGTAATCACCAACAAGAGGAAAAAAAACACAGCTCGTTAAATAGGGCTACCTTATTCGCAATCACTATCCGCTATACACGCAGAGGGTTGTTGTATCACTCATATATAATATATAATTCTCCTGAACTCAATTACACCGCTTAACTCAGTCCTTGCCGTCGAACTTCCTTATTCTTATCTCACCCCAATAAATAACACAAGCGTTCAACCTCTTTTTTTTCTTTGTTATCACTAATAATTTATTTTCGCTCTACTAGCAAATAACTTTCCAATAAATTAACCAGTCAATAAATCAATTGTTTAATAAATAAATTGTTAATTAATTATTAATTATTATTTTTCTTCTAATTGGACTACCAAGAAATTAATTTTCTATAACATACATTGTTAATAAATTAATTTTTTTTTATTACACTACTAATAAATTAATTTTCTAGAACATATGCTGTTAATAAATAATTTTTTTTGTATTAATTGCACTACTAATAAATTAATTTTCTATTAATTGAATTGTTAATAAATTATTTTACTATTAAAAAAACTACCCATAAAAAAACGACTTTCCCTGTGATTAGACACTACATAAGTTTCGTGGTCAATTAATAAAAATGACCGAACCGAACGACGGATATTTTTTTTTAAACAAACCAAGCCGTGGCTCTAGCAGCTGTTCTCTTTTATTATATACCGTGATGATTCAATTTAGTTACAGTTCTTTAAAAAAAAAAAGAAAACGAAACCGTTTATCACAATGGGTTGTGGCACAAAATGCATAATTAAACAATCACTATAATAACACTTCGGTTCAAGAACTCTACTTTATATTTATATCGAACGAAACAAAAAAAATTCAGCTATCCCCAAATGTTGCCTTAAACCATACACAGATGTTAAAAAAAATGAAATTTCCTTTGTTTAATGTTCCGTTATATATCAGCCAACTAACGGATGACGAGCGTGTGTGATTTTCCACCGGTTATCAAACCGCAACCAGCAGTGATAAACATAAAACACTGCGATTGACCCAAGATTGTAGATTGAACAAAACGGGTTAGGGCGCTTACTTGATGTATGAGAACATACGTGTTATACTTAACCAACAATAGAATCTTGGCTTCTTTTCACACACCCAACGGTACCCGTTGCTTTCTTTGTTTTTTTTGTTTGATTCTTAACAGCTATGTACTTACACCGTTACGTCGATCAGGAATCATGTGTCTTTGCTGGATTCTCATGTATTCCGGATCAATAGATCCTATCCCTATCATCCGTTAAGGTACTTCGAACCGATGTTATAAAAGGAAAACAGATGTTTCAATTCGATTTGACTAATTGTGCTTCATCATAAGACAACTACTGAATTTTAGTTTTTTTATCTTGGTATGTTTTAAATCACACGCTAAATCACAATCAAAACAAACTATACGAGGAATAATAATGGTTAAATATAAAATCGTGCCATTAACTTCAATTAAAAATACGCGTATTACTGTAATATCACAAAAAGATATCATCACAAATTACCAATCGAAAATTCCACAAGTTGTCATTTTTCATGATGTCTACCAACTTATCAAAAGCAAACGTCAAAAAAAACAAAACAGCTGTTGTAGGCAACAGATGAAAAATCGAACTAAGAGGACCTCTATACGCAGATAGTCGTATTTATAGGCAAACAAAATATCGGCTAAATATCGGTTAGCTAATCCGCTAAATTTGTTTCTAATTTCCCTTCCGATAATTAATGTGTATTCACTAAGGAGTGAAGACTCCAACCTGTACTAAAATTGTAGAATATTTATAATCAGAAACATGGATTATAAAAAACGATTGTAGGAAATCTATATGGAAATGGCGGAATTACGCATACAATTTGAATAAACGAAATTACATTGAGAAATATCACAAAACTATTTTATGTTCATTTTTTTAAGCGAAAACTATTGTAGTTGGCACCTACGGGTCGGGTTTAAAAAAAATAATTATGAAAGTCTCCGCTAATGCAAATTTGAGACGTATGAAAAGGTAGTGAATCTATAAATTAGGGGACTATGTAACCGCTGTAGGATAATACATTTTTTTTAACGGAATCTATAGTAGATGATGAGTATGGATTGAGTATAAGAAACTATGTGTAAAGAAAAAAAAGGAAAACAACTATGAAAATTTCTGTTAAGGTATGTTTTGTGTATATGGGACAGTGGTTCGAATTTCAATCACGACGTTTGAATTACCCTTCATATCAAAAGTTAAATTCATACCTATGAATTAGCTTGGAAAATTGGGTTGACATCAACTTGCAATTTGCTTGCACACTTTAATCGATTTTTTTTATTTAGTAAAAAAATTTCGTTTTGTACAAAATGCATTAATAATTAATTAACAAAAGAAAAAAATGAAATTAACATCTTTAAAAAAAAATTAAACTTGACATTTATTCTTTTTTTCGTTAACTTTTGGAAAACAAAATAAATTGTAATTTCATACTCATGAGAGATACAATAAAAACCAAATCATATTACCTTTACGTTTAAAATTTATAAACACAAAAAAAAAAAATTAAAAACATTGTGAATTGACAGCTTTCATATAAGAAATGTGAATTAAGAAATAAGACTTTTTACTTTATTGAAATAAAATAAATATTATGAAATTACATTAAAAATCGGAGACGGTTTTTACGATCGATGAAATCAAAATTTTGCACCAGGCTTGTCGAATCGAGTTTTGTTAAATTTATATCATTTTCTAATTGTTTTTATAATACCGTTAAACAATTGGGTCAACAAAAAAGCTCAAGTTTTTATCTTTGTAAGAAAAAGAAAAATAACTGAATCGATCATCGTACGAGTCATTTTATTTAATCCGTTAGAATAATTTTTTTTTTTTGTATTTCATTAAATTTGTGTTCTCATATCTATTTGTGTAGAGACATTTTATGTTCTATTTCGTTAGATTTTAATCTAAGAATCAGAAATCTTATTACTATTATTAAGATGGATGTAAATTTATGTTATATTTTGACGGATAGTTTATGTTATTTCTATTTTCAAGATTATTAGAATATTTAAGGTGTGACTTTGAATTAAAATTAAAAATATAATATTCGGTAATATGTTTACGAATTTATGGAAGCTATCAATCAAAAAAACTAAATAAAAAAAACGTTAACCGAAATTTTATGGATCAGATTTCGGTGAAAGTGATTTTGAGTCGTCAAATTAATCCGATTAATTTAACATGAAATAAATTGCAATTTAGGTTGAAAATCATATTTTGCGTAACCGATTTTGTAATTAGTTCAATCGATATAAGTAGAGACTAAAAACGCAACATATTTTGTTTATATTTTATAGTTTTTAAATTGTTTACTCAACAATTGTTTTCGGTTTTTATAAACCATCTTTGGCGATAATGTTTTTTCAAAAACTCTTATACAAAATCTCGTATGTTGTTGTATGGCCGTTAGGTATACTTCAAAGGGAGGACTTGGCATCATTTGGTTCTTCTTTACGCTTTAATCAATTGCCTTTTTACCTTTGCTTAATTCTTTTACAGCATTTGTGCATAATTTTCTTACTGCGTTCCATTTTTCCGTCGGTTTGTTCATATGGTTGATTATTAGACCAGGGTCGATAATTTTTGTAAACAAAAAAAATAATAGTAGAATCAAACCCATTAGAAAAGGAGGAGAATATTATAAAAATTAAAGGAAAAATAATTTACGGGCGATCTGAGGTCGGGAAGGGGAAGGGGTGAGTTTTTAAGGGTAAAAAACGGTTTAACTCGATTTCCGGCAAAACTAAAAGTCCTATGGGAAAAATTTGAATGGCAAAGTTGTAGGTAATAAAAAGATCTAAAACTTTGAAACAAACACTTTTTTCACATAACCTCAAAATTTATGTGAAAATTCAAAAAACCAAGGTTTTGGTTTTTTATTCTTATCTTTTACAAAAAAATTTTTTTTTTCACGAAATTTTGTGAAAACTTACCTTTTTATGTCCCAAATACGCTGTAATTTATTTGATTTGAAATATTTATTTTCTCACCTTATTTTAAATTAATATCGAAAAAGCACCCTAATTTTCAATCGAAAATTTACCCGTCAAAATATCAGCTTTTTTTAAAAAGTTGGTATGCTTTCTGTTCGTTGAAATCTCTATTTTCCGATGATGAGAAAAAAAATTTATTACTATAGTAAATCTTCTCAGAAAATGTAAAAAATGAAATGAATTTTCGATTGAAAATTAGGGTGCTTTTTCGATATTAATTCAAAATAAGGTGAAAAATAAATATTTCAAATCAACTACAGCGTATTTGGGACATAAAAAGGTAAGTTTTCACCACATTTCGTAAAAAAATTTTTTTTTGTAAAAGATAAAAATAAAAAACCCAAAAACTTGGTTTTTTGAATCGAAAATTCAATTCATTTTTTGCATTTTCTGAGAAGATTTACTACAGTAATAAATTGTTTTTTTTTCACCATCGGAAAGTAAAAATTTCAACGAACAGCAAGCATACCAACTTTTTGAAAAAAGCTGATATTTTGACGGGTGAATTTTCGATTGAAAATTAGGGTGCTTTTTCGATATTAATTCAAAATAAGGTGAAAAAATACATATTTCAAATCAAATAAATAACAGCGTATTTGGGACATAAAAAGGTAAGTTTTCACCAAATTTCGTGAAAAAAAAAAAATTTTTTTTAAAAGATAAAAATAAAAAACCAAAAACTTGGTTTTTTTGAATTTTTCACATAAATTTTGAAGTGATGTGAAAAAAGTGTTTGTTTCAAAGTTTTAGATCTTTTTATTACCTACAACTTTGCCATTCAAATTTTTTCCATGGGACTTTTAGTTTTGCCGGAAATCGAGTTAAACCGTTTTTTACCCTTAAAAACTCACCCCTTCCCCTTCCCGACCTCAGATCGACCGTAAATTATTTTTCCTTTCATTATTATAATATTCTCCTCCTTTTCTAATGGGTTTCATCCTACTATTTTTTTTTTCACTTTTTATTATTTTTAATGGCTTCTACCCTGGTCTATATACTCTCTGGAGAAATCTTTTGTTATAAAACAGAACTCCTGATATTTCTTGTCTTGCTTTTTCAAAGCGTGAGCAGTAGAACCACCCATGGTCTGCTCCAGTTGTCCTTCACAAGTTATACAACATGGTGAGTCCTTAATTTTTAATCTGTAAAGATGTAAATAACGGTACTACAATACCGTTATACCAGGATATATATACAGTTTCAATATCCATCAATTCCGAAATAAAAAAAAACTAACGATCCCCAATATAGGCCATGCCCGGAACAAATCTCTAACAATAAAAAAAACTTAGAGGGCCATGATGGTCTTCTATCAATTCAAAAAAAATAGAAATTCAAAAAATTTAATAATATAAAAAAAATGAAAAGAAATTTAACTTATTATAGTTGATAGTTGATTTGTATGTTGAAATGTTGGCAGCGACTTTCGTTCGTGTATGTTACTACTATTTGATGTATTCCCAAAACTTTTTCTAATGCTTGTGATGTATAGCGTATAAAAAAAAATTATATTGGTTGAGAACCGTTTTATTATCAAAATCAACAAAATAGAATATTTTTATTTGTAATCATCCTCAGAAAATTATTTTTATTTGAAATCCATCTCTCAAAACATAATTATTGGAAACAACATCAAAAAAATATTTTTATTCGAAATCTATATCACAATATATTTCTTTATTTGTCATACTATCATGAAATATTACTTCGGTCTGAAAGACCTAAAAATCCGGACCGAATTAGATTTATTTTCATTATTGAAATATAAAAACCGACTCCATACAATTTTTTTAATTTGTGTTTTTATTTCAAAAAACTATCAAGCGTGAACCGAGATTCCTAAAAGAAATGAATTTATTTAAAAATGCAAATTACGACTCTAAAAAATAATATCAAAAATGCAGCTATAAGTAGCATTTTTTTAAAGCTAAACGAGGGAGAAAACAGTTGATTGCATAACCATCCTCTCGTTTTTGTAGCTTTCGATATTATTAATACAATTACATCAAAATTCCCAAAAAAATGCATTAATCATACAGACTGATGCTACATAAAGTCGTTTTGTTTTATTTTCTGTTAATTGGAAGATATAAACAAAAACAGGAATCATCCTCTTTCAAATACAATCATACCATCATTTAACATGTTGAAAATATAAATTCAAACATCGAAAGAAATTTAAAGTAAATATTTAGAGTTCTCAGGTTTTCATATAGAACGAAAAGAGTTCATACACCTCATCTCCTTTGTTTCGTTTTAATATTAAAACAAAAGAAACAATAATAATTAAAAAAAACTAAAAATATCTATGTAGAGATGATGTAAATATATAACAATAACAAATTTATGAAATCATACAGTTAATGGGGTGATCAAAAAGTTCTTTGTTTTTTTATTACATTAATGGTAAATTATGTTAATGCAAAACATTAGATTGTAGAATTTTCCAAACGCTATATGTTGGACATCACACAATTAGTGGTCATAACATAGATAACTCCCAAAAGATCCATGTCCTGTTAAAAATTGGGTCATGTAATAAACTACCTCTCCATGTTTCCTGTTGATCCAATTCTCCACTGATGGTCTAATTCGAAACGTTCATCTTCCTTTTTCAAATAGTTCCCATATTCGTTGCCAGCTCGCGACAGCGTTAGCTCGCGCATCTCTTTTCACTTCTGTAGAAGTTGCTTCCCCCTTCGCGTTGTGAATTATCTGACGCTCTTTAGCCAAGATGTGTATCGGATCATTCCTGTAAAAACACAAACCGCCTCATCGGACACAATGCGAAAAGCACAACCTTCCCTGATTATGAACTCAGTCGATATATTGACGTAATTTTTTGTTTGTATGAGTCAAATACTGTTGATTCGGCCAATACAGGTGCTTTGCAGAGTATGATCGAAGCTACTACGTTGGCTAGCAATTTCCTTTTACATTGAAAACTGCATATAAATTTAATAGTTTGCCGAAACCCATAGTCTCAGGTAGCTTCAATTCACAGAGGTTTGAAAAAAGCGTTCATCAATACCTTGAAGGTATTGATTTATTATCAGGTATTGAGTTGTTGTAGGACCTAGGTCTAAACCTAGGTCTTAAAAGGTATTTATTTGTTGTTGTGACAGATATTCTAAACCCTATAACACAACCCTTGGCTACAGTTTCTAGGTGTTCTTTAAACGAAGTAATCTTCTGCCCACTAAGGTTGAGTGTGATTTTTTCGTGTTTTTTCCTCCTTGTTACAAGGAATGATTTGGTCTTACGATCCGCCAGCAGAAGACCTGCTACAATGAGCCACTTTCTGATTTGATCAATGACTATGTCACACTTAAACTCAACCTCTTCTGGATATTTTCCCATCTCTCTCAAAACGATATCCTCTGTAAAGCCAACTATTTTCGCATCCTCCGGTATCTGGAGTTTAAAAACATCGTCATACGTCAGATTTCACAACATAGGGCCTAAAACTTAACATTGTGGTACACCACCTGTAACTGCGTATGTCTTAGGACCATCATCAGTGTTGTATTTTGGCACCCTGCTACAAAAATAGTCTGCTACGATTCTTCTTAAATATCCAAGAGATCCAAATCGGTTAAGCGCTTCCATAATTAGCTGCCATATCATCGTACTGAATTAAAAGCAAATTTTATATCTAAAGTAATTATGGCCCAATACTTTTTAGACCCTCCTTTCTATTTCTTACCCTTTATTGATTTTTTACCATGTCTATGGCGATCCATATTGATGCATGGTCAGGCTCCCACTGCTTTCTATAGCTTGTTCCAATCTATTGCATATTATTCGTTCCCGGCTTTTAGCAAATGCATCTAACATGCAAATTGGGTGTTATAAAGATGGTTAACTTGACTTAATAGTTAACTGTCCGTTCCCTTTAGAAAACAACACTAGTCGATTCCCCTTCTCCAGAAAAACCCCTTTCTTTTAAGCACGAGTTGTTCACATCAATAAAGTTTTCCATCTGCGCTTGAATTGCGGTTTTAAGCGCAACATTTGGAATTCCATCTGGACCGCACGCTTTCGTGTTTCCTACTCTATGCATCACATTAAGTACTTCTTTCTGCATAACAGGAGGTATCTCTTTTGCTATTACAATTTCAGAAAACAAACTTTTATTTGCATCTTGTTGCTGTGGGAACAATGCAGTCACTATTCTTTTCGGCAATGCCGCCAACATTGTGCCCCTCTCATTGGTTTCCCTACTACTACTACTATATTCGATAGCCCAGGCGTTGAAATTTTCCATCCATAAGTAACGGGCTTTTATCCCAATCATCGTTTATTAGTTTGTGTATGTAAATTCCAAACTCCTGGATCAAAGCCCTTTGTAATGTATCTACACATCATCCCTTAACTCCTACAAAATCTTACAATGACCGCACATAAAATAAACAACAAATTTCCATTATATTCTAAAGTAAACAAACCACAAAATCATTTTCACACGATAACAAAAAACATATGTGAAAATAAACATAATTTATTTTAAACCAAAAGAAAGTTTTCGAAACTCATATTTCATAAAAACTATTAAATGGAATATGATTACTGAGCATAAGTAAATAATATAATTTTCATTTATTTTTATGATGTAATAAATTTAAACTAAAAAACTGAATATGTCGGTCAATTAAAATTACAAAGAAAATATAAAAATTATGTGACACATTTTTAACATTATGAAACAATTAATTTTAAGAATATTTTTGCTAAATGTGTAATTTTTAGTAATATCGATTTTGTATAAATAGAAGAAATTATCGATAATAAAATTCAGATTTGTATATTTGTCTAAAAGAGAAGCAAGTGTTTTATTCATATATATAAGTCTGACGAAGTCCATTTCGCTTAAGCTTAAGTGACTTCTAACAGTTGGAGTATAGCAATCATTTGATTTGCGCAAAGCATTGCTATATGAAAATTGGACTGTACTGACCAACGGACTTTTTGAACAGAAATTATTTCTCCTCACTGAAAGATTTATTCTTTAGTGCAACTCATTAATGGATTTAACACACAATTTCGAAGAGGATTACAACCGTTATATGGCGACCTGTGCCAAACCGAACGAGAGGAAACTGTTTACACTCATCAAAAAGAAACCAATTACTATTGAGGAGTACAAGTCGAGAAAGCCGGACATAATAATAGAACAAAAAACAAACTTTATTTCTAACAAGCCAAAAAGAGGAGGTCAGCTGGCGAAATTAAACCAAGAAATTGCCAGTTTACATCGATTGTTAGTAATTTCGAGTGAAGAACAAAAAATCATATTCCTAAAGAAAGCCGCTGAACTAAAAATAGAGAAGAATAAAATAATAAAGAAAAAGAAGGACACGAAGAAATCAGCAAAATTAAACTAAACTAAAATTTTATATCATATAATAAATATTAATTTCAAAAACTTTTTAATAAAATTAATTAAGAATAATTTTAAATACGATTTTATGTTACAATTAAATATTAATTCCTAAAAATTTCTTTTCAATAAAAAACAAAATTAATTAATAATAATTTTAATTAAACTAAATTACAATTTTATATTTTATGTTACAATTTAATTTCTAAAAACAAAAAGAATTTTTTTTAATAAAAACAAAACTAATAATTAAAAATAATATAGCTAATAGCAATTATTAAATGGGAAATTCCGCGAGAAAACCAGACCGTACTGAGGAGGTCTTTATATCTAATGGAGCTGGTTCCGCAACCAACATTCAATCGGGCGTTAGCGAAATAAATAAATACGAAATTATAGTAATCGTAATAATCGTTGTATTAGCCATACTATTTTTACTCTATAAGATAAAAACTAGTATTAAGAAAAATGTTAGAACAGAGATCATAAGGAATACAGTTTAAATAAACAAAAAAAAAAAAAAATTTCTATTAATAAAAAAAAAATATATATATTTTAAAAATAAATTTTACGTTGTTTTAAAATTTTCTTCTGATATAAAATATTTTGATAATGTGGTTTTGATAGTTCACCTTTATAATTTGTTTTGATAGTTCACTTTGATATATGGAATTAGTAAAAAGGGGTAACGAAATAATAAAAGAGTTGCAAAGAACACTCACGAATCTAAAAAAGAATCCAAACAGGGAATTTTCGCATGAACACATATTAAACTGTTCTACTCAATTAAAAAATTTAAGGACAGAGTTTAGAACCCTATTCACAAAGCTAAATTTAGATACAGATGATGAGATAACCAATAAATTGAAGAGTAGATTCACGGAAGTTTACGAAGAACTCAAAGAAAAACTAAAAGACTATTCTGAAAATCTTTTAGAAATTTCTCTACAGAGTGATAACTTGGACAACATGTCTTTCGATATAGAAAAAACATTGAAAATTGTGCCAATTTTCGATGGCAAATCTAATGAATTGCCAATATTTCTGAACCTGATACAACACTTTAGTGACACACTAAATAATAACCAGGAAAAAGAAAAATTGATAAAATTCATCTTAGATACTAGGTTGACAGCAAACGCCAAGACCAAACTTATAGCTGCCAAAACACCTAAGACAATCCAAGAACTAAAAGATCTATTCAATAAAATTTTCAAGAAACGATCCACATCTCTGAATTTACAAACTCAGATAGCTCAATCAAGGCAAGGTAATCAGTCAGCCGAAAGTTTTGGAAATAAAATAGAGCAATTAATTACGGAACTGAATTCACTGCAGGTATCAGAGCAGGGTGAAGCACACACCGATATTATAACCAAATTAAATGAGCAAGCGGGTCTCAATGCTTATAAAATCGGGTTAAATGAACCGCTAAAGAATACGGTATATGCTGCAAGGTTAGGCTCATTACAGGAAACGATCCAATACGCTTCAGAAGTAGAAGAGCAAACTAAAACCGCGCACATGCTACATTTCAATTCGCGACGTTTTAGGGATGATTTTAGAAATCAGATGGGTAGAAATTTTAGGTCAGGAAATGCGAACTATCAAAACAACAAAAATTTTAATGGTTACAATAACCAAAATAATAGAAATTTTAATAATTATAATAATCAAAATAAATATTTTAATAATAATAATTTTAATAAAAATGGGTATAGAAATAGAAATATTGCTCAAAATAATCATAGAAATTTTAATAATTTTAATAAAAATAATTTCCAACAGAATGGAAACTATAACCAATTTAATAATAATAATAATAATAATAATAATGTTAGAAGAAATAGTAATAGAGTTAATATAACTCAGGCGGAAAACTGGGAAGGAGTCTCCGAAGTCCAGTTAACGGACGACTCCATGATTGTAAAATCCCAATGAAAATATTTAAGCTAAATCTTAGTACAAATTCTAATTACATAAAAATTCGCACGAATATAACGCAAGGATATAAAAATTTTTTAATTGATACCGGAGCAGATATTTCTCTGCTCAAAGTAAATAAAGTAACAGAGCATATAAATATTAATGATGAAAGATGTAAGATTACGGGCGTTACTAGCAATGAAACTTATTCACTAGGAACAGTGAATGCGATTTTGAATATTAATAATAATAATGTGGAGCAGGAATTCCACTTAATTAACGAAGAATTTCCAATAGTGACGGATGGCATATTAGGCAGAGATTTTCTGCATAGAAATTGTTGCAAAATTGATTATGAAACATATACAATCTCAATATATATTAATGAAGCAGAAGTCGTATTACCAATGAATACACGACTACCAGATGAGAGCGGATTTATCGTACCAGCAAGGTGTGAAGTTATTAAAGCAGTAAATATAGATTTAAAAGAGGACAGCGTTATACTCAATCAGGAAATACAAGAAGGAGTATTTATAGCGAATGTCATAGTACCAGCGAAAGGCACTGCAAACGTCAAAATTTTAAACACAAAAGAACATGACGTCATAATAAAAGATATAGCCGCAAAGATAGTACCAATTACAAACTATCATGTATTACGAATGGATAAAATCAAGAGCAGTATGACATTAGAGCAAAGATTTGAAAAGATTTCAGATGAGTTAAATTTAGAAGAATTGGATAACGAAGCAAAACAATCAATTTTAGAAATTTGTAAGCGATACGCTGACATTTTTTACGTTTCGGATGAAAAGTTATCAACAAACAACTTCTATAAACAAAAAATTCCAGTGGTGGACAATAGTCCAGTATATATTAAGAATTATAGGCTACCGCAAGCGCATTTAGAAGAAATTGATAAGCAAGTAAACAAGCTTATTAGAGAAGACGTGATAGAGGTATCACGTAGCAACTACAATTCACCTTTACTAATAGTGCCGAAGAAGAGTGCAAACGATCAAGCAAGCTACAGGTTAGTGGTCGACTTTAGACAACTAAATAAGAAGATCATGGATGATAAGTTCCCGCTAACAAGATTGGATGACATCCTTGACAATCTGGGCAGAGCTAAATATTTTTCGACGCTAGATTTAACGAGTTCATTCCATCAAATAGAACTTGAGAAAGAATCACGACACTTAACATCATTTTCGACAAATAAAGGTCAATTCCAATTTAAACGATTACCATTTGGTTTAAAAATTTCAACGAACAGTTTTCAACGTATGCTAACGATTGCACTAGCAGGTCTAGAGGCTGAGGCGTTCTTATATGTTGATGACATTATTATATTTGGATGTAGTTTGAAACATCACAACATGAACTTAATCAAAACATTCGAAAGATTAAGGGAATATAATCTAAAATTAAACGCAAAGAAATGTAATTTCCTTAAAACTGAAGTAACATATTTGGGACATCTTATAACTAACGAGGGAATAAAAACGGACCCAAAGAAGTATGAAGTCATTAAAAATTATCCAACACCGATTAGTGCAGATGAAACAAAGAGATTTACAGCATTCTGTAATTACTACAGAAGATTCATTCCTAACTTCGCGGAAATAGCCAAACCACTGAATAACCTAACGAAGAAAAATGCAACATTCGATTGGACAGATGAATGCAATAAAGCATTCAAAATGCTCAAAGAAAAATTGATCAACCCACCTATATTAAAATATCCAGATTTTAATGAAACATTCGTAATAACAACCGACGCTTCGAATTACGCTCTAGGAGCAGTACTCTCACAGGGTGAGATTGGAAAGGATCTACCTATTTCATACGCAAGTAGATCACTGAACAAACATGAGATTAATAAACCGGTCATTGAGAAAGAATTGCTTGCTATACATTGGGCAATCAATTTTTTCAGACCATATGTTTACGCTAGAAAATTTAAAGTAGTCACGGATCACAGACCTTTGATCAGTCTGTTTACACACAAGAATCCTTCATCGAAATTAACTAGAATAAGGTTAGATCTGTCAGACTATGATTTCGAAATTATATATAAACAAGGAAAAAGCAACACTAATGCTGATGCATTATCGAGGATAAAAATTGATTCTGAAACATTAAAAGCCATGATACCTACAACGGTAAATATCGTCACGAGAGCAATGAAGAAGAAAGAGGAAACAAAAGACGTCGAGATAAATAACAACGCAGAGATGGATAAGGGTGGCCAACTTTATGCATGGAACTGCACCTCGATATCTGAAGTGAGGAATCTAAAGAATTTAAAATTTATTATATATGAAAGTTTGCAGAATGATAATAATAATGATGAATTTAAGACATACAGCGATAATCCACTTAAGAACTTAGGTTCTATGAAGGAGAAACTGGGATGTAAATCAAAATATAAATTAGCGCACAAAGATAAAAATAATTATATATCAATTAATGATAAAGAAGTTTTAGTACAATACAGTGATAATCCACGTATGAATTTAGATTTTATGTTGGAGAAGCTGATATTTAGCATGCATGCAGAGAATATAGAAAAATTAGCGCTCAAGAGTAATGATGTAATATTTACTCATATCGATATGAATGAATTTAAAAGAAAATTTACCGAACTGCAGTCGGATTTAAATAAAATAAATAAGCAAACGAAGTTAAAAATTATAATATATGACGCGCCGTTAAGAATTGAAAACAAAGATAAAATGCTCGAAATAATAAAAGAATTCCATGACACCAAACATTATGGTGGTCATGCTGGTATTAGAAGAACAATAGCTAAAATAAAGCAACGTTATATTTTCAAAAATTTAAATAAACTGGTTAAAAATTATATAAGTAGATGCGAATTATGTACTAAGAATAAGCAAATTAGACATGTAAAAGAAAAATTAACCTTAACTGAGACTCCAAAGACTAGTTTTGAGATCATTTCAATGGACACAGTAGGTCCATTAAGGCTAACAAACACGAACAGATACATACTAACCATTCAGTGTGAATTAACTAAATTTGTAGAAGCTATCCCCTTAGAGAATAAAGAAGCGAGAACAATAGCGAAAGCCTTAGTAGAGAAGTTCATTCTGAAATATGGTAATTTCAAAATTTTAAAAACAGACATGGGCACTGAATTTGTGAATGAGATTATGAAACACGTATGTTCATTCTTTTCAATCTCGCACGTAACTTCAACACCTTATCACCACGAAACCCTTGGTTCCATTGAAAGGAATCATAGAGTTTTGAACGAATACTTACTTGCATTCACAAACGACTATAACTGGGAAGAATGGATCCCCTACTTTGTATTTTGTTACAATATAACTCCTCATACGGATACAAACCATTCTCCTTTTGAGCTAATTTTCGGTAGATTAGCTACATTACCAACTGACGAAAAATTTACAACTAGTGCACCAGTATACAATCTTGACGACTATGTTCAAGAATTAAGATATCGCTTACAGCAAGCACACGCTAAAGCAAATGAACTCCTACACCTAGCAAAGATCAAACGTAAAGAATCTTACGATCTAAACGCAAATCCCATAGAGTTGAAAATTGGAGAATTAGTCTGGTTAAAAGCTGGTGATCGAAAGAAACTCGATGCACCCTATTCAGGACCCTATGAGGTCATAGATATTAAGGAAACAAATGTAGAGATAAGAAAGGGCAATATAATTAAGAAAATACACAAAAATAGATTAAAGAAATATAAACCCATTGAGGATTGAAAATAATAATAATCGACATTTATTATAAACAATGAAAATTAGAGTCGATTTAAGATATATTAAATTAAAAATATTAAAGTAAATCAACAAAATTTTTTACTTTTTTTTTTCTATTAAAAGCAAAAAATTTTTTTTTAAGGAATAAGGGTGTAATGTATCTACACATCATCCCTTAACTCCTACAAAATCTTACAATGACCGCACATAAAATAAACAACAAATTTCCATTATATTCTAAAGTAAACAAACCACAAAATCATTTTCACACGATAACAAAAAACATATGTGAAAATAAACATAATTTATTTTAAACCAAAAGAAAGTTTTCGAAACTCATATTTCATAAAAACTATTAAATGGAATATGATTACTGAGCATAAGTAAATAATATAATTTTCATTTATTTTTATGATGTAATAAATTTAAACTAAAAAACTGAATATGTCGGTCAATTAAAATTACAAAGAAAATATAAAAATTATGTGACACATTTTTAACATTATGAAACAATTAATTTTAAGAATATTTTTGCTAAATGTGTAATTTTTAGTAATATCGATTTTGTATAAATAGAAGAAATTATCGATAATAAAATTCAGATTTGTATATTTGTCTAAAAGAGAAGCAAGTGTTTTATTCATATATATAAGTCTGACGAAGTCCATTTCGCTTAAGCTTAAGTGACTTCTAACAGTTGGAGTATAGCAATCATTTGATTTGCGCAAAGCATTGCTATATGAAAATTGGACTGTACTGACCAACGGACTTTTTGAACAGAAATTATTTCTCCTCACTGAAAGATTTATTCTTTAGTGCAACTCATTAATGGATTTAACACACAATTTCGAAGAGGATTACAACCGTTATACCTTGGTCGAGAATAACAACTGTATATGTAACTCCCATCTTCCTTGTCGCTCCACTTCCGGCTCGGCATTCATTTCCTCTAGCATCCACTTTCCACACAATCATATGGCTCTTCCACCTGATTTATCTACAGCCCATATGATAGAATCGAAACTTATGTATGGCTCGCTTAAGATAACAACATCCGCTTTTCCTTTCCGCACCGTCTGCTCTAACAGCTCTTGCGCGGCTTCACAATCGCGTAGGTTGAGTTAGACAACTTTCATCGACGGGTACGTTGAATATCCCTCTGGAGCGCTCTGCAGTTTTTACTACCCAGCCACATTGTCACTTTTTTCTCCGCTATTGGATTTACAAATCATACATTTAGGATTCCTTTGGCATCCTAAAACTTTGTGTCCTTCTTCCTCACACCTAATACACTGCATTGAACGATCCTTATTCTGTCACGATTTAGATATATGGGCATATTTAAAACATTTAAAGCACTTGAGTGGAATGAGCTTTTCACAAATTCGGCAAATTGCCCATCCGATCCGTATTTTACCATCTGATATTCCTTCATCAACTACATTACTTAAGAGTCCTACTACTGCAGTCTGCGTTCCTCTGTAAGCCTTGCGCATCGATTTAACTTCTATTACAGTGGTATCGCTAAATTTCTTTGCCAACGTCTCATGTACTTCCTCTTTATCTTATTACCTAAACGGATCCACGGTTCCGCTCCATTGGTTTGTTTCAAAGGCATAATTTCTGATTGCTTAGTTAAATCTACTACCGGTATTATAGGCGTGACATGTACCTGAGTGCTGGTTTCCGATTTGTTTTGTTGCCCATTTGGCAACTTTGAAATTCTCGAGCTCTTCATAAATGGTGAAGCTACGCTGTGTGCTGGTAGGGATCTGATTCTGCTCCTAGTTTTGGATAGATCCAAATCGTCTTCTTTAACTTCTACTTTTTTTCTTGTATCTTTATATGGCACAGGGGCCAATTTCACTGCGGTCGCTTGATCTCGACGACTAGGAGCCTGCTTTGCAAACCAATGCCAACGTCCAAGCAACCTATATGGAGAAATAAGGTCTTAGTCTTGGTGTTATGTTGGAGGCAACGACTGTGGCATGAAGAAAAGACGACATCCTCTCTGCTATCGTCCACACCCCTTACACCCCAATAACACCCAAACAGGCTTTGTTAATGAATTACGATTGTAAAAAAAAGTGTTTGAGCGTAGCGATTAATGGAAAAATTATGATGCTGATTATATTAAAAAAAGGTTAAAACGCTTAAACAATGACGAGGTATTGCTGTCCAGATTTTATTTTTAGTAGAGAAAAAACTTTCAAGAGTTTCCCAATTGTGAAATGATTATAGGTGAAATTTATATCAAAATGTTAATCTTTAAATTACATAAGCAAATTCGAAGACAAAATTTTCAAATAGGCGAGACGCGAACTAGTGTGCTCCGCGGGTCGTTTTCTAAACAGATTGCGTGCGATAAAATCGTCGACTATGAAACTAGTTTCTTAATATACTATTTTGTAAATACTTTAATTTACTAATGTTTTTTCTGTTCTCTGAAGACCTTTTTTTTAGTCATCAATTTTGAAAGATGAGGAAAAAGGGCCCCCGAAAATTACTCATTTCAAGGCTCCCTGAACTGTTAATCCGCCACTGGCACCGATGAAGAAGGTTCGAATCCAACCGAAATACGAAATGGAGTTTTTCTTTGAGAAATTTAATATTAAATTGAAATAAATCAAATTGTTTCCATAGGTGCTTGAGTTTAATTGCCCACAAAAATCCCCAAAAATAACAACATTATGTTCCAAATTTTATCAACCTAACCGTGGTCGTTGAATTATATCAATTACAAATGCTACATTAATGGTTTGCATCAACGCCATTGAAAGGAGCAAATTAACATCAAATTACGTTAATAGTTTCTATTAACGTCTTTGTATTTTGATTTATCATTTAAGCTGTTTTGTATATAAATATCCCACTTTTGACACCAACTGCTACGATTTTGATGAATTCGTATTAATGGATTGTTAAAATTAAACAAATAATTCTATCACTCATAAAAACACTAGTCTAATACAAATATACCTAATTTTTAGCTGGTTTTTGCTATCATGTTATTTTTTAATCAGTCCTTTTTTTATAACATGATATAATACCCCGAGCAGAAATTTGTCAGGGTTCGAGTAAGGCCTTGATCAGATTTGCCCTACTCCGGATCAGGCATTGGTAGGGCGGCCTGATTGGGCCCTGATCATGAGTGTAACGCTTTTGCCCTATCAGGTTCTGATTGGGATTACCGTATCAAACCCTGATTGGGATAATCGGATCAGGTCCTGATTGGGATAGCTGGACCAGACCCTGATATATATTTATATGTTATATACATAAATTAATCAAATTAAAATAAACAATTACAAAGGAAAAAATTAAAACATACATACCACCTTAATCACTATCATTATAGTCTTTCAGCCCAGAAGCGATAACTAAAACATCCATGAAACGATTTTAACTATATAAGTATTTCTAAAATGGATAATACTCGAATGAATTTTAACAAATTTTTTAACAAATTGAAATTCGTAATGAAGAGCTTCCTCGTTGCATAGCAACGAAGTGGCAAAGCAGGTCGCGTACCTAGCGAGATTTTTTTTAGCCCTAGACTAGCTGCAGCCTATGGGGTCGAGAGAAGAATACTTGCTGCTCCAGCACAAATAACAGTGTTGTATGTATATTTTGGCAAGAACGGATTGATAAAAAAAACAAGTGGAAAATGTAGACTCTGGCGACCCACGTAACCGAAAGAACCGCGATCACCACGTCCAGCCGCGCAATTCTAACACACTCACTCACGCACCCACACACACACACACACACACACTCACACACGCACACACATCCACACACACGCACCATGCACATGACAACGTGTGAAATCCAGACAAATATATATAACTACAATTGATAATGTACAATACAAATACAATACAATAATACAATACAATACTAAATACAATTGTAAAAGAAAACTTATTAGCTTCATTTCGGTTTTTCCAACATCGGTAAAATATCCTTCTAGCAAGTGATCGAAAACCAACGAGCAACTGTATAGTATTGCTATGAACTCCGTTAAGTATTGTGCAACTTTTACCCAATTAGTTTTTTTATTATTGGATAACTATCTCGATAAATCCCAGTTGGAGCCAACATAAAATATAAAATATATCAAAAATGTTGGTTTTCATTGACGATCAGTATTTCCCACTACACAACTGGTGTTTGTTCGTATAAATGCATAACCCGTCAACAACAGTCTGATTATTTCCACCGATAATGCCATAGATGTTACAAATGGGAGATTATACACAACTAATTGATTGATTGTGGTGTAACCCCCAAATATGAAATAGCTGATGCAAATAGAATTTAAAATTTTATTTGTTATATTTCTGCAACATGCTCACTCACAGGTGGGATTATGACCATCCTACACGCATGCAACCCATAAACTCGCACATCCTTACTCGCGACCATACTTCCATATCCATACACTCACACACCCACACTCATAACTGTAAGCATTCATACTTCTAACTAACGCAAAATAATATAAGACTCACCCCATGATGTTTTTAGAACTCTCTCCTCCATCCCATAGCCACGCCTAATCATTCATCGTGGACCGGATCCACAATATTTCACAGCTGTTGTTGGATTATGTTCCGTTTTAGTGCTAGTAAGTTTCCGTTGCTTAATGTATTTTTCTCCTAAATCAATTACATTAACCCGTTGAAATATTGACGGCAAGTTCCCATATAAAATGAAACTGGTTGAGTTGTCGAACTGGTGAATACGCTTAATATTTTGGGAATTAGCTTTCCCCTTCAATTTGACTGACTCCGGGACCAAAATGAGTTAATTAATTTTTCTTTAGTTATGTCAATCTTAATGCGACGAAAGACACGATATTAAGTTATAATAATTCCCCTTTTTTTGTATATCAAAGAAAACAAACACATCCGGATTCAATTTATCATTAATGACTATAATTCTCACTTGATATTATTAGTTACAAATGGTTTGTTACGAAATTAAATTAAATAACCAAAAAATTAATCACACAATCTAGCTACTTAGTTCAATTCTTTTTATAAATTTTTCTTTAATATTCATGCCATTTTATAAAATGAAAAATTTTTTTACTTTAATATGACCGTAATGTCATTACAGGTCCAACTAGAAGGGTTTACCAACATATAAAAAGTCAATTTTATTTTATTAAATTCTTTTTGTTTCATTTAATGTGGATGTTCTCTTAATAAGACACGAAATTCTTTATAATTTAATATCACCGTAACGGCGTCACTGGTCCGGTTAGAAAAAAAATGTTCCACCATCTTTTAGCACAAAAAAAAACTATTATCACTAAAAAGGAAACAAATTTTTCTTACTTCTTTTTTTATTCCTGATAAGGAGCGGGTGGTGTTCTGCGGCAGTAATGGGTGTTCTATTCTTCGATAGTTGACATCAATCACCGGATTTATTTACTGGATATTTCCAGCACAGTTTGAATAAAATTAATTCCAATTTTCTATGATGGCGGTCAACCTCGTAAAAACAAATGTCAACCAGTACACAACAATCCAATTTGATAATGAGAATAATAGAGAGTAAGAGAGCCTCTATACGCGGCTAGGCGTATTTATAGGCAAGCGACCGTTGGTGAATAATTTTTTTTATCTTTCGTTAATTATTTCTCCCCACTACGTGTCTTCACTATTAATCTGTACTAAAAATTGGGAAATAATTATAAACAGAAACTTGGATTATAAAACGATTGTAGGAAATCTACATAGGAATAACGGAACTACGAATTAATGATACTGTACAATTGTTTTATGCTAACCCTATAGCAATTAACGATTGAATATAGGAAATCACATTGGGAAATATCACACAACCGTTTTAGGATAATAATTTTTTTAACGGAAACTATAGTAGATGATGACTATGGATGGAGTATAAGAAATTATGTGTAAAGGAAAAATGAAAACAACTATGAAAATTTCTGTTAAGGTAAATTTGATATGTGATGGACAGTGGTTTGAATTTCAATCATGGAGTTTGAATTACCCTTCATAACAAATTTCAGCTATTGGTCCGATACGAAAACCTGATCAGGGTCAGATATATTCAAATAAGGTTAACCCTAACATCAGAGTGCCCTAATAGGGATTGCCCTTGTAGATCTGATCTATTCTCGGCCCTGATCACGCCCTGAATGTATTCAGGTTTTCCCTAACTAATTTCTGCTTGGGACACAGCGAAGAGAGTGAGCTGCTCCTACATTATTTGTAACAAAAAACTAAAACATTGAAAGTATTTTATATTAAAAAAATATTTCTGCTACCTTGCATTGTCTCTTTTTCAATCAAATATTTCTTCACATTACCGTTAATAATGGATTTGTTTTTGTTTTAGTTTTACCAATAGAATTTTTTTTTTTTGATAAATCGATTTTTACCAAACCGTAATAGCAAAATTGTTTTAAATTTAAATTTTTTTGCTAATAATTTATTATAACAAGCATTAATTTTCTGGGGTAAAAAAAGATTACTTTAGTTTGTTGTTGTTTGCTAATTGAATTAGATATTGGTAATATAACTCGAGGGTGGAATTTATTAAGAGACCGTGAAAATTGTTTACGTTAATATTTGCATTTTGCATAGTCTGGTTGCTTTTAGATTATTAATTTTTTTTGTATTCTGTTATAAGATTAAAAATTTAAATAGATGTTAATTATTTGGTCTTAATTATTTATTTTTTTTTTTGTAATGGTTTACAAGATTATTTTGTTTTTGTTATTATTTTACAATGAGCAAAAAACACTGTTAGATAATTTATAAAAACTTTCTGTTTCAAAAAATCCAGTTCTTTAAATTTATTATTTATAAATAATAATTTAGTTGTTGTTGTATTAAACAGGTGAAATGAGTATTCGGATTGGTCTTTTTAAATCCCTTTACCCCGCGATTGCAAACTGACAATCAGAAACTAGTTCACCATTTCTGATTAACTGAAAGTCAAATATAATAAATTAAAAATCGAACTGTATCCGCAGAACAAACAATAACTTTCAGTATTGATATATGAATTAAAATTTAAATATAATACCCGTCAGATATTCAATATGTATTTACCATAAAAAGAACAAAAAAAGCAAAAAAAAATAATTAAACTTTTCATTATTTGGTTGATTGTCAAAATAAATCGCAATATCTCAGATTTCATTAAATGCAAAAATAAATGAAATTTATTTACATTTCAACAACACGAATAATCGTTTAATTTCAAATTTTAAATTAAGGGAAACAAATTTTGGAAAATTTTTCTTCTAAGTGAATGAATAACATTTAACTGTAAACCAATTCATGATATCACAAATATTTTTTTGATGTGTGAATTTTGGTGTGAATTGTGTTTTTATTTTGGTCAAAAATTTTTTAAATACGATTAATCAAAGTTTATATTATTTGAACTGTCACAACAAAATAATAATACAAAAAAAATTCTCCTTTACGTTTCTCGTATCAAATTAATTGATCAGTTTTATTTGTTGTTGTTGGTGTTGTTTTGATATTTTACCTTTGTATTATTTACTTCTATGTTAAAACTATAATAACCGTTTTTTTTTCTAGTTTCGGTTTTTTAGTTTTGGATAACAAAGATTATTATTTATATAGAAATGATATCAGATAAGAAATCTATCTTTTAATAGTAACAACAACAAAAATTATTCTTACGTAATACAAGTTTTTGAACTCAGAATGAGTTCATTGGAATGATTAACAATAATATTTTAATTATTTCGTAATTTTTCTTTTTCTTAAATTTCAAAATATTTTTTTTTTTTTGCGGTTCAAAATGACATGCAAATTAATTTTTAGGTTAATGACAAACATTGTAAGGGGAAAATAAATTTGTTTTATTTGTATGAAGATTTTAATCATTATTTCGAAAAAATAAATGACAAACGTATAAGTTATGTAAAATAAATGATCGTTTTGAATTTCGGTTTTTAACATACATATTAGGGTGGCCCTTAAAAACAAAAATTTTTATTTTTTGTACGGCACCCTCCCATTTCGTGTGAATACCCATAAAAATATTATTTGCAAAATCTGATATCAATCGGTCAATTCTAAGACGTGCCTCCGACCACTTAAAGTTGAGGAATTTTGTTGTGGACCCTAAAAAAAAATTTTTTTTTTTTGTGCTACACCATCTCATTTCGTGTCAATACCCATAAAAAAATTATGTGTAAAAATTGAAATCAATCGTTCAACTCCAAGGGGTGCCCCCGGCCACTTAAAGTTGAGAGGTTTGGTTGTGGCCATTACAAAGAAAAATTTTAATTTTTTGTACGACACCCTCCCATTTGGTATCGATACCCATAAAAATATTATGCGTAAAATTTAAAATCAATCGGTCAACTCTAAGGGGTGCCCCCGGCCACTTGGAGTTGAGAGGTTTTGTTGTGGCCATTATAAAGAAAAATTCCAATTTTTTGTACCACACCCTCCGATTTGGTGTCGATACCCATAAAAATTCTATGTGTAAAATTTGAAATCCATCGGTCAACTCTAAGGGGTTCCCACGGCCACTTAAAGTTGAAAGGTTTGGTTGTGGCTATTACAAAGAAAAATTTAATTTTTTTGTACGACACCCTTCCATTTGGTGTCGATACCCATAAAAATATTATTTGTAAAATTTGAAATCAATCGGTCAACTTTAAGGGGTGCCTCCGGCACCTTAAAGTTGAGGGGTTTTGTTGTGGCCATTATAAAGAAAAATTTAAATTTTTTGTACGACACCCTCCAATTCGATGTCGATACCCATAAAAATATTATGTTAAAAATTAGAAATCCATCGGTCAACTCTAAGGGGTGCCCCTGGCCACTTAAAGTTGAGAGGTTTGGTTGTGGCCATTACAAAGAAAAATTTAAATTTTTTGTACGACACCCTTCTATTTGGTGTCGATACCCATAAAAATATTATTTGTAAAATTTGAAATCAATCGGTCAACCCTAAGGGGTGCCTCCGGCCACTTAAAGTTGAGGGGTTTTGTTGTGGTCATTATAAAGAAAAATTTAAATTTTTTGTACGACACCCTCCCATTTCATGTCAATACCCGTAAAAATATTATGTGCAAAATTTGAAATCAATCGGTCAATTCTAAGACGTGCCTCCGGCCACTTAATGGCCAGAACAAAACCTTTCAAGTTTAAGTGGCCGGGGGCACGCCTTAGATTTGAACGATTGATTTCAAATTTGGCAAATAACATTTTCAAGGGTATTCACACGCAATATGGGGGTGTCGTACAAAAAATTAAATTTTTCTTTGTAATGGCCAGAACAAAACCTTTCAAGCTTTAGTGGCCGGGGGCACGCCTTAGAGTTGAACGATTAAATTCAAATTTTACACATAATTTTTTTATGGGTATTGACACGAAATGGGAGGGTGTCGCGCAAAAAATAAAAATTTTTTTTTAAGGTCCAGAACAAAATTTCTCAACTTTAAGTGGCCCTCGGCACGTCTTAGAATTGACCGATTGATTTCAAATTTGGCAAATAATATTTTTACGGGTATTGACATAAAATGGGAGGGTGTCGTACAAAAAAATTTAAATTTTTCTTTGTAATGGCCAGAACAAAACCTTTCAAGCTTAAGTGGCCGGAGGCACCCCTTAGAGTTGACCGATTGATTTCAAATTTTACAAATAATTTTTTTATGGGTATTGACACGAAATGGGAGGGTGTCGCACAAAAAATTTAAATTTTTTTTTAAGGTACAGAACAAAATTATTCAACTTTAAGTAGCCGGAGGCACGTCTTAGAATTGACCGATTGATTTCAAATTTGGCAAATAATATTTTTACGGGTATTGACATGAAATGGGAGAGTGTCGTACAAAAAATTTAAATTTTTCTTTGTAATGGCCAGAACAAAACCTCTCAACTTTAAGTGGCCTGGGGCACGCCTTAAAAATGACCGATTGATTTCAAATTTTGCAAATAACATTTTTACGGGTATTCATACGTAATGGGAAGGTGCTGTACAAAAAATTTGAATTTTTCTTTGTAATAGCCAGAACAAAACTTTTCAAGTTTAACTGGCCGGGGGCACGCCTTAGAGTTGAACGATTGATTTCAAATTTTACACATAATTTTTTCAATACCCATATTGACATGAAATGGGAAGGTGTCGCACCAAAAATAAACAAAGTTTTTTTAAGGTCCAGAACAAAATTTCTCAACTTTAAGTGGCCGGAGGCACGTCTTAGAATTGACCGATTGATTTCAAATTTTGCACATAATATTTTTACGGGTATTGACATGAAATGGGAGGGTGTCGTACAAAAAATTTAAATTTTTTTTTATAATGGCCACAACAAAACCCCTCAACTTTAAGTGGCCGGAGGCACCCCTTAGAGTTGACCGATTGATTTCAAATTTAAAAAATAATATTTTTATGGGTATCGACACCAAATGGAAGGGTGTCGTACAAAAAATTTAAATTTTTCTTTGTAATGGCCACAACCAAACCTCTCAACTTTAGGTGGCCAGGGGCACCCCTTAGAGTTGACCGATGGATTTCTAATTTTGCACATAATATTTTTATGGGTATCGACATCAAATTGGAGGGTGTCGTATAAAAAATTTAAATTTTTCTTTATAATGGCCACAACAAAACCCCTCAACTTTAAGGTGCCGGAGGCACCCCTTAGAGTTGACCGATTGATTTCAAATTTAACAAATAATATTTTTATGGGTATCGACACCAAATGGAAGGGTGTCGTACAAAAAATTTAAATTTTTCTTTGTAATAGTCACAACCAAACCTTTCAACTTTAAATGGCCGGGGGAACCCCTTAGAGTTGACCGATGGATTTCAAATTTTACACATAGAATTTTTATGGGTATCGACACCAAATTGGAGGGTGTGGTACAAAAAATTTAAATTTTTCTTTATAATGGTCACAACAAAACCTCTCAACTCCAAGTGGCCGGGGGCACCCCTTAGAGTTGACCGATTGATTTCAATTTTTACACATAATTTTTTTATGGGTATTGACACGAAATGAGATGGTGTCGCACAAAAAAAAAAAAATTTTTTTTTAGGGTCCAGAACAAAATTTCTCAACTTTAAGTGGTCGGAGGCACGTCTTAGAATTGACCGATTGATATCAGATTTTGCAAATAATATTTTTATGAGTATTCACACGAAATGGGAAGGTGCCGCAAACTGCACAATGAAAAAAAAAATTCTAGTGTAATCTAAGGGCCACCCTAATACATATATATGTTTCCCAATGAAAATGTTTCTGGGAAATAAAATTGTTTCTGGTAACATCGGTTTGTTACATTAAATTTTATATTATTTGATTCTTCTCCAACCTTTTTTTTTTTTTTTTTTTGAAAAAAATACAAATCATTACTTCACGTTGTTATTTTGTTCTGTTAACAATCAATAGGTGTTATTGTCAGAAACGTGAGAAAAATTATAAAATAACAAGAATCAAAACTCATCATCCGAACTAATTAATTTCTGCTACTATTGGTTTGAATTTCTTATACGAAACGAAACAAAAATTCGAAAAGAAAATATAATTTTTTTTTTATGATTTTTCTTTGAAAAACGTTTTTGTTTTATTGTTATAGAATGAAAGTCTGAAGTTTTATGTTTTAATTGGTTGATTCCGGTCAATTGTGTTAATTGTTGAAGTTAATTACATTTTAATTAATTTTTTTTCTTGTTGTCATGTAAGAGAGCTTGGAAATTTATTAAACATAAAATAATTATCAAGATGTTGAGTAATAACAGTTTTATTTTTTTTTTTTTCAGGTAAGATCAGACGTATTCTTTGATGGTAGAAAAACAATAAAGAAGAGATTTGTAAGTTGTGTACATATATTATCAACATGTCTCAATTGTTGTATTTTAATATTTTTCGTAAATTTTGTTAAAGCTTTTGTTGTTTCAAATTTTATTTCTATTATATTAGTTTATAATTTTTGTTCGCCACAATAAATTTAATCAAATTACTAACAATTCATAGCAAATATTGAGTGATATTATGAAACTTCTGTATTTTTATATATTTATAAAATTCCCGGGTAGGAACTGCCAATGTTAAACAATGGGCCAACCGCGGGCCAGTATTGGCGAACCAAGCCTTGGCTAGTTAACTCCGATTTTAGTCTGGGCCAGTTGTAAATGCCTAAACTGAACCAAGATTCAATTTATTACATTACACGTTATTCGCCAGCTGGTTATGCATTGTTATAGTGATTGTAAGTTTCACGAAATTTATATTTTTGAAATATGCCATGAAATATTTAATTAATATTTCAGGAAATATTTCAAAACAGTTTTGTATGGGTATTTTTTTATGCCAGATTTTGTCTAATATGCCAGACTTGGCCCAAGTCTGATTCGCCAGACTTGGCCCAAGTCTGGTTTGCCAGTCTTGGCCCCAGGACATCATTCCAAGCTTGGTCCAAACTTGGGCCGTTTGAAAATGTTAAATCTGGCCCAAACCCCAAAAGCTGTGGCGCGAACTTGGCCCATGCTTGGCCCATTAGCTAATTCTTACTCGTGTTTCTATACTAAAATTTAAAAATCGAAAACGAGGTGAAAAATTTGTGTGATCTTTTTATATAGATTTTACCCAACAAACAATATTATTTTGTTAAGAATAAAATATTCTGCCAAACTAAAATTAGTTTCCCTATTGTTGTTATGTTGTGATTGGTTTAATCAATAGGGTTATAAAATGTTTTCGCTTCGAACAATTGAATTTGCTGCCTTCGTTTTAAAGTCTCATTCACAACGAAGAATGCTTTTTAATAAAAAAGTCATTCGGGACTATTAATTCGGGCAAAGGATTCCATTTACACAATGTAGGGACAAATTTGATTTTGGAAAGGGTAAGGTCTGATTTCAACGCATCATATAACCGCAACTTTTTTTATTATATTTAGATGCTTTGCATTCGATTATCTTTCCATAACATTTCCTTTCTACTAAAAACTACTTGTACATTTTCTCAACATTAGCAAAACGAGCGATTTTGTTCATCCTAAATCTGATGGGTATTATTGTGTAGATTCAGTCTTACATGCTATGAGATTTCTTAAAGTTGCAGTTGGTCACCAAACCAAACCGTTTAATCAATTATTATTAATTCCTACTGTCATACTTTGCTGGATTCAATCAAAAATATCAATAAAACAATCACAAACATCAACAACCTCATTCAGTTCACTTCTTTTTAGTCATGGTATAAAGTATATTAGAATTTAGAATGGATTCACTTAAGAATTATAGTAATTTACAAATTTTTAGTATTTTCCTAATCCGGCTCGAAGGACCATCACAACTAACTGCATATTTCCTAGTTACGATAAATTTAAAAAAAAAAATTGGTTAACATAAAAAAAAGTTGGGTAACCTTAAAAAAACTCACAACAGTCACTGGGTTGAGCTAATGTTTGTAAAGTTTTTAATGTTATTATAAATGTTTTAGAAGTCTTCCGTAGCCGAAAGAAACAAGTAGGAGTAATACTTCAAACAAAATAATGCGAAATTAGGGTATAATATCAAATAATCAACGTCAAATCAACTACGCTCCATGATGGGCAATAGGTAATTTTTTATTTTCAAAATAAAAATACAAAACAAAAACTATGTGACAATAAAATCTTAAATTTAAGCTACAATATATCAAAAAATTCTAAAACAAGATCCATGAACTTAAACTTATTCGTCTAATCCTATTATTCATAACTAATCTATTTATTTCCATAAAAACAAAATACATTATCCAAATACAGCTTCTAAGATTATAGACTCTACATAATATCATACACAAAAAAAGTAATTAATTAAATCACGTGTCAGGTGCTACGCCTTCACTTTCTTACATATTTTTTTTGTTATTATTAATAACAAAGTTATTAAATATAATTTTATTTATGATTGTGTTTTTGCTTTTCTTTACTTTGAGGGTAGGGAGAGTGTTTTTATAATATTTCACAGTTTCTTTTGACAAAACGGAAAGAAAATAACTGTAGTCCATTCCAGTAATTAATCACATAATCACTAAACGGACTAGCTGATTTGAACATATCCGATAGCATCTAGACCCGTAGTATATTTTAACTTCACGTGACTATTTCGGGTTGACATGATCTACAACAGAGGTGGCTTTGTCTAATATTTTCGTTGAACAAAAAAATTTAAATATTGAAGTAAGACAATATCAACATTATATCACACGATTTGTGGCAACAACTGTGAGGTATAAACCCCTTAATCCTGGCATATACCCGCTTTCTGAATAGTGAGGCTAGTTTCAAGCCATTTCATCTCGAGTGAGCATGATATATTTGGCTATTCAGATACTTTAATTTATCATTTATTGTATTTAACACTAAACATATCTAACTTTAAAAAAGTCTTAGTTGCTTCGACTCCAAATCAGTAATGAGTGATATGATGTGAAACCAAACAGGGAAATCAAAATGACCAAATCTATTCATCAATCAATAAAGTCCATAAAAGATGCTGTTCCAGAACTCACCCAAATAAAAACAAATATCTTTATTTTATAGTTGTTGCTCTTGGCATGGTCAACAATTCTCAAGAATTAAATACGATATTCCTAAGCTTGAAATAAAACTGGAAATAGCTTAAAAACAGCTACAACGAAATCCTCTTCCAGTTTTGTTAATAAAATTTTTTTTTCTGAATTATTTTCCGTTCTAAGATGCAGTCCCAGATGAAAATTATGCAACCTTTCATGGAAAACAAATCTTTCCATTCATATGGTCTTGAACGAAAAATCTCTGATAACTAATCATGGTTTGCAGTTATAAATAAAAAATAAAGGTTAACCAGGTTACACAAAAAACAATTCTGCATTGGACTTATGTTGGTAAAATTATTCAATTTTTCTTCGAAAATGAATATCATATTTTCTTTAAAATTCTCGAGTGTAACAAAAGTAAAAAGAGTTTTCGTAGTATAAATTCAGAGATAATAAGTATATAAGTGTCTAAGCTAGACAAGTGTAGCTACAGTGTCTAAACTAGACAAACACAACATCCATTGGTTTCAGATTCGATCGCTAAAATATTGTTAATAATGTCGAGTTGTAAAGAATTCAAAAGTTAAATATACCCTCTGAACCTTACAATTTTCTGAAACGAGACTACTATTGGTATCGAGTTTTATAGATCCCTGTTTGGTAATAGCTAGTTATGCCGTGATGCCACTAACAAGAAGCAATCGGAGGCCTGCGTGCCAAGAGAGTTATTCTTCCAGCGAGCTGCAGCCATGTGTGTCCGAGATGTAATTTCCTCCAGTTCAGTACAAATAATCAGATATGCACGCAAATGAGACTGTGTAAACGGAATTAAATAAGTGAAAACAAAGAGCAGGAACTCTGACAACCTCAACTGCTGAAGAAACCGAGATCCCCACGCACACACTAATATAACTACAAGCATTATATTTAAAAAAGATTAAATAAATGTTTCACTAGCCCCATGATTGCATCGGATCCAACTCCTCATACCCACGTTAGCTCAGCCGATCATACTAACTAAAAACTAGATCTAATTCCTATAAAAACAATTATAATGTTGCATCTCTGGTCTGGGCG
Organism: Diogma glabrata; assembly: GCA_963693315.1. NCBI lineage: Eukaryota > Metazoa > Arthropoda > Insecta > Diptera > Cylindrotomidae > Diogma > Diogma glabrata. The sequence continues at coordinate 25,980,001 of OY856186.1, read as the reverse complement.
ATTGTTGCATAACAATAATAAAACAAATAGTAATACAAATTTTTGCCAACAAAACTCTCTGTTTCGGGTAAAATTGTTGCATAGCAATAATGAAAACAAAATAAATCAATCGTTGCGCCAAATGTATAATTGATCGTACTGCTATTATGTTATGCTTTTGTTCAAACTTCATATACTAATGGCATCTCACGCATACGGTAGCCGATTATTTTAGTGATGTAATAATGCAAAATTAAGTTACTCAAATACAAAAAAGAACAACAGCACAATTCAATTAACAATAAAAAACAAGCGATCGATCAAAAAATTGGACACACATTTTTTCGTAACTGTAATTTATGTTTAATGATAAGTATACGAAATAAAACTATCCTCACTATTAAAATAATTTAAATTAATTACTATTCTTGATTACACAAAGGATTAGAATTTCATTAGAAAGACAGATGGTTTGAAAATTTTTGCCAGAAAATTAAAGAACCATATTGTTATTGACTTTAAATATTTTTCCAAATAATTCACTTTCTAATTTTCTTTAATTTGATTTAGATCAAATATAAAAAAAATCAACTATCCAACTCAACGGTCGAATGAATATTTTTTTGTTATCACCGGACTTCTTACCAAAATAAACAGTTATTTGTTTAGGCTACGTTTAAATTTATTGCAAGCCAATTACTATAACTAAAACCACGATGGAATACCGTTTTTACAATTTTATCATTTTCCTTAAAACACAATTTATTAAAATGAAACTCTAAAACATTTTATTTAATTAAGCTAAAAATCTACTCAAAATTTAAACTATGAACTTGTCTCACAAACATTCAATTTTTACTATCTAATCAAGCAAAGACAAAAACTGACATACAAATACAAACCAATAAGATGATTTTTGTTCTAATTAAATTTTTCATTTTTTAATTTGACTACATTTTTTTCTCAATTTTTTTCTAAGTTTTAGTTCTTAACTAGTTACACTTAAAATTTGATTGATACACTTGAAATTTTTAATATTTACGGTAACTGGAGAACTATTTCTAATCAATATTTCTCATCGACTGCCTGTCAGATTACCAAATTTACAATTACTAGGACGGCCCGACGTGCTTCGCTACGCTTATAAATAAAGTTTTTGCGTAGACAGAGTTATGATTATTTTTCATTCATATATTTAAAAAGAAAAATTAAAAATTATATGCTTTTTGAAATCATTGCTTCTACGTCAACAAAATGTCTACGCAAAAACTTTATTTATAAGTGTAGCGAAGCACGCCGGGCCCTCCTAGTATAAGAAAAATTTGCTGTCTATAATAATATTTAAAAACAAAGGAAAATAATACGTTTATCCCCCCCCAAAAGCATTTCATAAACTAAATTTTCTTATTTCGAAAATCATAAAAAAAATAATAACTGAAAATATAAGATAAATTTGCTGTCTCTAATAATATTTAAAAACAAAGAAAAATAATACGTTTATCCCCTCCAAAAGCATTTCATAAACTAAATTTTCTTATTTCGGAAATCATAAAAATAATAATAACTGAAAATATAAGAAAAATTTACTGTCTCTAATAATATTTAAAAACAAAGAAAAATAATACGTTTATCCCCCTCCCCCAAAAGCATTTCATAAACTAAATTTTCTTATTTCGAAAATCATAAAAATAGTAATAACTGAAAATGTAAGAAAAATTTGCTGTCTGTAATAATATTTAAAAACAAAGAAAAATAATACGTTTATCCCCCCCAAAAGCATTTCATAAACTAAATTTTCTTATTTCGAAAATCATAAAAATAATAATAACTGAAAATATAAGAAATATTTGCTGTCTGCAATAATATTTAAAAACAAAGAAAAATAATACGTTTATCCCCCCTAAAAGCATTTCATAAACTAAATTTTCTTATTTCGAAAATCATAAAAATAACAATAACTAAAAATATAAGAAAAATTTGGTGTCTCTAATAATATTTAAAAACAAAGAAAAATAATACGTTTATCCCCTCCAGAACCATTTCATAAACTAAATTTTCTTATTTCGAAAATCATAAAAATAATAATAACTGGAAATATAAGAAAAATTTGGTGTCTAATAATATTTAAAAACAAAGAAAAATAATACGTTTTCCCCCCCAAAAGCATTTCATAAACTAAATTTTCTTATTTCGAAAATCATAAAAATAATAATAACTGTAAATATAAGAAAAATTTGCTGTCTCTAATAATATTTAAAAACAAAGAAAAATAATACGTTTATCTCCCCCAAAAGCATTTCATAAACTAAATTTTCTTATTTCGTTTTTGTTGTTTCGTGTTTTTTTTTCTCTTAAAGCAGGCTACAGACCTTCAATCAACTTGTCAATCAATTGAAAACGAAAATAAACGAAATAAAATTTAAGGGATTTTTAGACTAAATTTTGTTTCGTTTGTTTTCATTTATTTTCGTTTTCGAATTGATTGACAAATTGATTGAAGGTCTGTAGCCTGCTTATCGTTTTTGTGAAAAAAAAAATATGTACTTGAGCAATTCCATTTTCATATTGTTTGTGGGAGGAAGTTGAATTCAAAAATACATTTTAATTCATCTATAACTTTTTTATTTATGATCACAAAAATCCCAAAAATCTGTCAAATCTAAGTTACACTAATATCAGTTAGCAGTGAAAATTTGAAATGAATTGAAATTCGAATAAAAAAGCCTTAGGCTGTACAAAGTTTTTATTTAGCGTATCAATATATAAGATAAGTGTCATCGAAATGTCATCGAAAGTTTGGTACCAGTTCAAGAAACTGTGATCAGATAAATCTCGGTGTCACGTAGTTTTATGCGTACGAATAATTTCAACTAGATGGGGAAATACGTCAGCAGTGAAAAATCAAATCGGATAATGATGCGGCTAATTATAATATTAAAAATTTACAACTACCAAAATGTATTGCTGTCTACACAAGATCTACTATAGATAACAGTGGTACTGCAATTGATAAAGAGCTGAAAATGTTGCATGTAAATAAAGGAAACCGAAAAAAATGATAGAAAATTTAAATCAATCGTTATTGACAGTGAAGCCAATATCCACTTCATCGGAGCGGGTTTTTTCTGTTGCAGGAATTTAAAAAAAATTATTACGAAATCGGATGAGTGCAGCTACCCTAAATGCTTTAATATTTTTGAAATATTATTTTATAAATAAAAAATGATCAATTTTTAGTTTACTACTGTTAGGTTTTATACTGTTTTTATCTTTTAATTTTTTTATAATTACCCGGGTTATCCGGGTAATCCGGGTAATTTAAAATCGAGTAATTTGCAATCACTACATGAGGTGTTAATGGGCTTTTTGTCTGGAAAAAGTCTTGTCCTGAAATCTAACTTTTTTGAGCTTGACACTTTCGTCAAAAATCGAACCAATTATGGATTAAGTAAAAACATATCATTTTTTTATAATGCGAGGAACCTGTTTCAATCATATCATTAGTAACTACTTAATTCTGCCCAGAAATTTATGGCGTTTATGTTATTCAATATCACGACCGCAAGGCATATGTTTAACAATTATCTCGAGATATCGACAGAATTTTTCTACTATAACCCGCAACCCGTCTACGGATAAGAAATCTCAGAAGTTTCCTCAAAACAGCATTAAACACTGATTGCAAATTGAAATGCTTTGTTTACAAATATCAAGTTCAGAATCAAGCAACGTTACATAAATACTTTTCTTTATTCCTAGTCTATAATAGATTGTAAAGATACATTTTCACAAATCGGTTTGAAACCAGAAACGAGAGATAAAGCAGAATTTACAGTTCCTGGGAGTCCTTTATTCTGGTTAATTTATTTTATTTTATTTGTTTGTTTATTTGAAAAATATTTATACATAAGGCCTAGCCTTTCAGCATTTAAGACGACGCTCCACAAATAAAATGTATATGTAATCTAAATTAGGTAAGAGCTGTATGCGGCTAAACAATTACATTCTCTATGTACTTTCTGGCTCCTAAGAGCAAACGAAAAATATCAAAATGCGGATTCTTCTCCGGGAAAATTTCTAAAGGTTCTTTAGGTACTCATTTATAAAAAAAATACAAGAAAAAGAAAAATGTAGCAGTATTCAAATAATCAAATTTCCACTTTCCCAAAACCAGTATTGTGCAGACCTTTATGAAATCAATTAATCTCCTGTTATAAATGCTTTAACTGATTATTGTTCTCTTTCTCCTAATCTGACGAAAGATCAACTTTACAACCGATCCTGTATCACCGTTTTCCAACCCTTGGATTGCAAATCAGGTGTACGTAGTTTGTTGTTTTGGCTTACTGATTCCGGAGTTAAACAATAAATAAAAAAAACTGAAATACACCAGGTGTCGCGTACACCAGGTGTTGCATTTGCATTAGCACACAATTAGATGTCCTTACTTTATTTTTGTTAATCAATTTGTATGTTATTTCAAAATTTTCTATTGTTAATCGACTTCCGATTATATCAAAAATCATATCTGAGTATCACACACACAACAAAAAAAAATAAAGTACAAAAACTTGTGGAAATTTTTTATTTCTTCGTATTATCTATATTTATTATTCCAACAAGAAATACAACTGAATTTACCTTAGTCTCACTATTTGTTCTAATTCAACAAAGTTATTATATTATTTACTAATCTCGAAAACCAGAACAAAAATAACTTTTCAAAAAAATAAAAAATGGTTTTCTAGTCGATTGGTAGGAAATTTCCATCCATCTCATCGTGTCGGTTGTCTCTTTTATTAACACAAAAATAACATAACAAAAGGCTACTCTGTCTTCGCTGTATACTTTCCAAAAACAAACGATTGTGACAAATTAAACTACAAATGAATCGCCTCTTTTGGGTTTCTTCATTTAATTTAAGTATATTTCGTTTCTTCTATGTATATGTAAAACAAAACACTCTGCTTTGTTGTTTTCTCTTATCAATGAAATTTGTTACTTTTAAAAGATTGATATTGGCAAAAATAGAACTACAAAAGATAACCCTTCTATCGTTCCACATGAGTAAATCACATAACTTTCTCGGATCGCTTAAATTAAAAATCGAGAAATATAAATCAAAAATAAGTCTCAAGCAGACCCATCTGCTACACAAGCCATAAGTTTTGTTTCTCTTTAATTCTATTAACTTCGTTTTTATTTTTTGTCGATCAAAGACCTTTTTCTTCTAATTCTATTAAAATATCTATCTCACATCATCTTCCAAAATTCTTCGTTTAACATTTTAAGATAAAAAAAAAACAGTTTTTGACAAATAACAATAACAATAGCAACAACAACAAAAATGATAAATTGTTTCGAGTTGTTTCTTTTTTTTTACATTTAATTTATTTTTTGTGTTGTCTATTTTTGACACTACTTGTATTACTATTTTAATTTTTATTCTGGTATCATTATTATTTTTATATAACATAAATAGAAAAAAAAAAATTTAAGACAAATATGTAACCTTTGTATGGTGCAGAAAAAAAATTCGTGTACGATTGTGATTTGTTAAGTTAGATCGAATGATGATATGGTTTTCAATGTTATATCAATTACTTATCAACACTTCCTTGTATATATTTTTTACAATCACTTTTTTTTGTATTGAATTTATTTAAGCAGAAAATTTTATTTTATATTTATTTTTTTTCTTTATATTATTTATTTTAAGAAATTATAAGATCAAGTTCATGTCATTAGCATTGAAATTAAATTAAAATAAATTAGGTATAATTATTTAAAAATAAAAAAAAAATAATTTTGTTTTTATGTCAACGAATTATTTGGTTCGAAGAAGTTCTTAATTGTTATTGTTATTATAATTTCTATTTTTAATCTTATTTTATGGAATTTAAAGCGTAGGTGGGTGATTGAATGGATGATTAGAAATAGATATTTATTTCTTTGAAATCTAAATTAAATTGATTTTTAAGATTATTAGATTAGTTTCGGTTTGATGTTGAGTCTTTGATATCGATGTGTTTTCTGTTGGTTAAGAAACATTATTACGATCGGTTGGGAAACATTTCATTATTTTCAAGAAACATTTTAGTATTAAATAAAATAAATTTTAATTAATTGATAACAATAAACACATCGTTTTTCGTTATGATCAAAAAAGCCTATCGATTTTCAATTTTCTTTAAGTATACACATTTATTCACAGCATGATTTGTATTAAAAAAAAATTAAACGAAAACTAAATATTGTTAGTTGTGTTACCGAAATTAAATTTCAAATAAACAGTTAAACCATCTAACACTCAAAACCAAGAAAACTAATCAAAATTATGTTTCAGTTGATTAGAATTAATTTCTATCAATCATAAAAATTTTACGTATCCACTCACTAGTCAATGGCTTTAGGAAAAAATCAAATATTTTCAAGAAGTTTTGGTGTCGGTCGGTGATAGAGAAGTGTTTTGTGATGACGATTCAATAATTTTTTTTTTTTTTGAAGATTTTTCTTATGTGAACCGTATAATTAAAGAATGTAAGAAAGAAAATAAATTAACCGTTATTTTTATTGGAAAGAAATATAAATTAATAGATTAAAAGTTGATTGCAGCTAATATAATATATGTAGAGGTTAGAGATATATATGTTCTTTTGATATATTTATTTATGAAGATAAATTAAATTTTGAATTGTTTTGACTTTTTTAGAACTTTTTGAACTTTTTGATTTGAGATAATTTTTATTTTGATATATTTTTCTAATGTTAAGACACTAGTAATCAGATCAATAGTAATAGGGGGGCACGATGCACCTTAATAAGTCCGAGATTATTGACAAAAAACTTAGGGTATGTCTGAAATATTGAGGCTAGAGACTTGAGTATTCAATAGTAATTACAGAATAAATTACTTTTGTTTGTCTACAATATAATGATGATGTTTACATGCAGACAAATTTTTTACTCATATAATTATCAGGTCTCCTAATATAGATAAATTTCATAAGATTATCAACTTGAAGCCAACTTCCTCCTATTATTGATGACTTTGTCGTAGTTACAATTGCCGAGAATTGTTTTTTATGGTGCAAATGATTTTCTTTTTCCACCTTTAACATTTGTAGCACCGTTTTGTCTAAAAATAGAGATATTGATGTGAAATTGCTTTTTAAGATACTTTCCAACTAACGTTTGAGCAGACAAGTTTTATTGCCGTCTGGAATGGCCCTGGCCCTTTTTATATCCGGCTGTAAAATGTTACGCTTTAACTGAAATTCAATAGAGTTAAATCCTTTTTAAATGTATTTTTATAACTCCATATGAACTTTAGTTATTAGTTTACGGGCCTTAAGGCTAAGATATTAGTGCCCTTGTAATAATTATAGGAATCTTAGTGTTTGTGAGTATTTGAGCATTTGTTCTATAATTATTTTACAGAAATGCTTGAATATCGCTTAAAACCTATTCAAACCGTAGTATTAAATGGTAAATTTAAAGTGATCCTAATTTGACTCTGATCTGTCCTTAATAATTTTAAATTTTAAATTACTCTAATTATGTTGACTGATCTAAACCCTCTCATGTAGCAAGAACAATTGATTTCGAATGATTTTGAGCCTGAAAAAAATTCTGGTCAATCAAATATCTTTACGCCTCTAGCTTATGATGACATTTTAATGTTAGATGTTAACTTCTATGCTAATGTGTTCTTTAGTACATCAATATAAAATTTAATAAAGATGAAGCTTTTGTTAAAACCACCAAGTCATCGTAGAATTTGTATGTAGCTTACTTTTAGCAGATCACTTCATATTTCTTCCCATTGCCTTTAAACAGCTGGAGGTAAGTAATCGTACCAATACATTTTCTGTTCCATAATGTCTGAGATGGGATCTTAGTTTAAATTACAATAAGCATCAAGCAATAAAAAAATGAAAGATATGGCTGACTTCTGACAGTTGTTTTCTTCTTGAGTGTTTCATTATCTGGGTGAAATCGATCTCTTACGCATTCTATTTGAATAATTTAACATAAAAAAATCAAACAAAACAATTTAATAATAAAAGTACACCAAAATTATAAATTATATATGCTGATCTACTTCTTATCCAGGTAAATTGTTAGTATCGAAAATTTGGTTGTCCAACAATCTCAAACTGATTGTTACACTCATCATTGTAATTTTTTTTCTTATAAAACCAACAGCTGGTATCATAAAACGACCAGATGCTATACATTAACAGATGTTGTCTTTCTTGAATTTTGAAGACCAGCTAATCTTAATTCCATTTCTTCCTTCCAAAACAAACTTCTAATCTAATTCAAAATTCAATTTGTCATATTTAACATTCAGAATATAACCGTGTGCATATTTTTTTTCTCCATCATTTATTTGTTTAAATTCGTAAAATGTCCTATGAATTAAATAAACTCTTTACCTCCAATCTACAGTTATCTTTCACACCTTCCTTTCAGCCATTTTTTGTTTCTTCTAATACACTTTCCAAACAAAACAATCTCATACAATTTTATTATTTTTGATCTTATCGCCTTTATAAAAATCTACATTATGTCCCCTATCGAACATTTGATCGAGTATAAATAGTAAGATAATTCATCTTTTGTTTCTTTTTTTATTATCTTTTCATCGTACACAGATTAAAAATTTCGTCATATCATCTCAATATAAAATGCAAGACAACCATTTCCATATATCATCTCAATAAAAAATTACATTCAAACGAACGCAAAAATATGCTCTTCTCTTTTCCAAATACAGACAAGCATTCTACTCGTTATAAATTTAAACAACCGTATTATAACTACATATAATATTATGACTACGATTCACATAACAAAAATTCTTATTATTTATGTAGATAAAAACATGCATTATTATTTAAAATTTAGTGACGCAACAAAGCGTCACTAATCGAGAAAATGTTAAATTATTGGTTGACTTACCTAAAGCACACGCAAATGTTTTTTGTTTGAATTCATGGATCATTTTAATTAAAAAGCCGGAACCGAAATAAATTAGCAAATCAAAAGAAAATTTCTTTATACTTGAATATTCTTGTTTTAGAGTACAATTCTAAATAGGCCGTCGTTAACATAACGACGTAAAAGTCTTAAGTGTTTACTTATTCAATGGCTATAAATTATAATGTTATACCTTTCAGAACAGTATTATGAGCTGCACAATCTTCTTTGATTATCTACACCTGCCGGTATATTTTCTTAACATTACTGATCAAAGTAGACATATACTATCATAAGCTTAGCAAATGATCCATGTATTAATTGAAACCGCATGATACGACCAACATTAAAATTATAATATTTGAAAATAGTCTGCTAAATGAATCGATTGAGCTTGCTTTTTTCAATACGATTGGTTTAATTATCAATGTCACTTGCTTAAGAAGCTCGAAGAATTTATCACCGGTCAAAGGAAATTCATTTAAAAATTTCTTTTAGAACTTAACTAAATAATTAATTCAGTAAAATATTTGTGATATAACATCACTCCGATGAAAAATCTCCCATCAAGAATATAAGAACTGAATCTAAAAAATGATGGTGCAAATTATGAAACTTTTTGTAATCCATACAATTTTCGACCGATCTAGTTTCGAACCAATGAGAAAATTTAAACTTTAAAAAAGTTTATCTTTCTCATCAGGGCTTGTCGACTAGATAAACTACCAAAAAGGTCAACGCTATTATAAAACAAAAATTAGGTTGCATTTCTAGCGAAGTATAAGAAAACAAAAAATTTACATAAACATATATTTAATAGATTCAGGTTTAGTCAATTAGTTTTTCTTGTTATTCAATACTAGTATGTCTAGAGTATAACAAAACAGTGATCATTAGAAAAACTAATTGACTAAACCTGAATCTATTAAATATATGTTTATGTAAATTTTTTGTTTTCTTATACTTCGGTAGAAATGCAACCTAATTTTTGGTTTATATTAGCGTTGACATTTTTTGGTAGTTTATCTAGTTGACTAGCCCTGATGAGAATTAATTTCTCATTGGTTCAAAACTAGATCGGTCGAAAATTATATGGAATGCAAAAAGTTTCATAATTTGCACCATAATTTTTTAGATTCAGTTCTTATTAACTAAATAATTAAAAAAAATTGTCTTATGACTAATTTTCAATTTTTAAAATTAAAAACGCTAGAATCACTTGATATTTCACCTAGGGAAATTATCAGTTGTAATTTCCTAAGGGCGGTGATAATTCGAATTAATTTTTTGCCAAAAATTTCGAAAGCAAGTATATTGATAAAAGCACGAAGCCGTAGGCCGAAGGCTTTTATTAATACCACTTACTTGAGGAATTTTCCAAAAAATTATTAGAATTTATCAACCAACGAGGCGAATTCGTTTAGAAAATGTTTGCCATTTTGCATTTCTTCATATATTTTTTATGAATTATGTGTTGGCCTACTGCGATATCAGTTAATTATTTCAAAAATTATTTAATAATTTTTAATATCCTAGTAGGCCACACGTATAACTATTTGTTATTAGTATAATTCAAATGTTATTGGTGAAATTGATTGATGTCATTACATTTTAGAGAATTTCATTGGTTTAAATTAAAATAAAACTAAGGCAAAAAATTTTCAGTGCTGTTATGGTAACTGCTATAACATAAAATATGTTAATATGGTAACACCATTATTGTATGTAACTATATAGATGAATAAAGTTGACAGTCTGTCATCACGTGTAGCTAAGCACAAAACATGGTGTCAGATGTGAAATAAAAATAAAATTTATTCTGAAAATAAAATTTATTCTGAAAACAAAATTTATTCTGAAAATAAATAAAAATGGGTGAGAATCAACCTAAATGGAAATTAAATGAAAAAAATGGTGATGTGAAGAATCTGGAAAATCTAAAAATTTTCATGCAACAATGGAGAAAATATTGCTTGGTAAAAAACATGTCAACTCAAACAACGCAAGTACAATTTGGATACCTGGAAAATTGTCTTGATGGAGATGGATTATATTTGTACAACTTAATGACTGAAAAGTTTACAAATACTGAAAAAGAAAATCCAATCAAACTACTGGAAACGTTTGAAAAACATTTATTACCAAAAATAACATCCAGATACAGTTGCTACACATTTCAACACATAAACCAAAATGAAACTGAAAGTATCGAAACATATGTAAATCGATTACTATCTATGGTAAAAGGCTGTAATTTTGCCAACATGGAAAATAAAATGTTATGTAATCAATTTATTTTTGGATTACGTGATGAGAAAACTAGAAATCAACTAATGCAACATGTGGATGAAAACCTAACCTTAACATCTGCTACTGATATAGCCAAGATAAATGAGATGCACACAAGAAATCTTGAAATGATGAAAAAGAATATGATATCTATTAATCAAAATGAAATTGCTGAAGAAAATGTTAACAAAATTGAAAATTCTCGACGTGAAAATAATAAATCTAATGTAAATCTGCTAACATGCAAATTTTGTGAAAAAAACACATGTTTGGAAAAATTTACTGTCCAGCATTTGGCAAAACATGTATTAACTGTAAACAAGAAAACCATTTTGCATCCTGTTGTACTAACTTAAGGAATATTAAGAATGAAGAGAAAAAGCATAAGAAACCAAAGAAGAAACACATAAAAAAATTAGAAGATATAGCAAACACAGATAGTGAGACAGACAGCGATAATAATGTTTATAAATTCGAGACTATAAGCAGCTGTAATACAAACAAACAAATTTTGAGAGGTAACATACAAATGAAACATGAAGATAAAACATTTAAAAATGTAATGGCTTGCTGGGATACTGGAGCTTCATGCTGTGTGATAGGTGAAGATAATTTATTAAATATTACAAAACGTCCCAAATACAGAAAAAGTGTAGTCAAATTAAAACCATTTTACGGCGAAACTATAACCGCAATTGCTGAAACTATCATAAAATGTCTTGCAAATAACAAAGTGTATAATGTATTATTTCAAATTGTTGATGGCAATGTAGAACCTATATTATCTGCAAATGCATGCCAAAAACTAAATTTGATATCTGTAAATAAAACTAATTCTGAAGTAAATATGATAACAGTGTAGAAAATCATAACAATACTTTTAACCTGGATAATGTGATGAAACTAAATGTCACAAAAAGTGAAAATCTAAAATTAGAAGCTGAACGTATTATTAACGAATTTAATGATTTATTTGAAGGCGATGGAAGAGTATCATCCGAAGTAAAATTTAATGTGGATAAAAATATATTACCAATTCAAGAATCTCCTCGTAGAATACCATTGGTTGTAAGGAAAATTCTACAAAAAGAACTGAATAGACTGGAAGAAATAAATATAATAGAAAAAGTTGAACATCATACTGATTGGATATCCAACATCGTAATTGTGAAGAAAAAGGACAAAATAAGAATTTGTTTAGATCCTCAATATCCAAATCAAGCTATCAAACGTCCGAAATATCAAATGCCAACTATAGATGAAATGCTACCTGAACTAACGAATGCGAAAATATTCAGTCTGATAGATACCAAAAACGGTTACTGGCAAATACCTTTATCCAAAGACAGTATGGATCTGACAACTTTCTGGAAACCTTTTGGTCGTCATAGATTTAAAGTACTACCATTTGGAATTAACGCATCTGCTGAAATATTTCAACAAAAATTATCTGAAATTGTTAAAGGACTTACTGGAGTCGAATTGATTGCTGATGATATACTTGTAATAGGAAAAGGTGATACTATAGAAGAAGCATTGAAAGATCACAATCAGAATCTAAAACAATTATTTCTAATACTAAGAGAAGCAAATGTGAAAATCAATCGTGAAAAAATGAAACTAGCTGTTCCTGAAGTAAAGTTTTATGGTCACTTACTGACAACAGATGGAATCAAACCTGATCAATCGAAGATATCTTCAATTAAAAATATGAGCAAACCTACTGATATTGCTGAAACTCAAAAATCTTAGGAATGATAACCTACCTAACTAAATTCATTCCAAACTTATCAAAAACCTCAATATATTTACGTAACATGATCAAATCTGGAAAATACTATTGGAATAAACAAGAAGATGATGAATTCGAAAACATGAAATTATTAATAGTGCAAGTTCCGATATTAAAATACTATAGTCTGGAAGAAGATGTAGTAATACAAACTGATGGTTCTAGAAAAGGACTAGGAGCTGTTCTTTTGCAAAACCAACATCCAGTTATATTTGCAAGTAAGTCACTAACGAAAACGGAGCAAAATTACTCGCAATGTGAAATTGAACTATTAGCAATTACCTTTGCTTGTCTACGTTTCAATCAATACATTAGTGGAAGGAGTAAAGTGATAATAGAAACTGATCACATATCACTAAAAAACATTTTCAACAAACCTATTCATAAATGCACAAAACGAATTCAAAGATTAAGATTATGCCTACAAAAATATGACTTACAAATCAGATACATTCCTGGTAAACATTTATTAATACCTGATTTACTATCAAGACTTCCCGTGAAAGAAAATGAAGCAATCTTAGAAAATGATGAAATAGTCAAAATTCTAAAAATCGTTGAACATATCAAACCATATAATACTGAAGAGATTGACAATCAACAAATTGATGAAATTCGTCAAGAAACTCAAAATGATGATATTTTACAACAACTAATACATGAGATAAAAACAAATTGGAAAAAGAAATTAACAAACGAAGAAATAAAAATATATGCATCTGGAAAAGATCAACTAAAAATTCAAAATGGAATCATATTCAAAGACGACAGATTCGTAATACCTGGTAAGTTAAGAGAAAAATATCTTAATAAACTGCATTACGGACATGAGGGAATCCAAGCATGTCTACAAAGATGCAGACAAACTATATTCTGGCCTAACATTACAAAAGACATTAAAACAAAAATAAAATCATGCTATATTTGCGCTATACATTCCGATGATCAACAAAAATTGCCGATGCAAACACATGAAATACCAACATATCCGTTTCAAATTGTTTCCATGGATTTCTGTGAAATTGAATATAAAAATAAAAAACGAAATGTCATGGTAATTGTAGATCATTATTCAGATTATATCGAAATAATATTCATGAGAGGGACAACTGCAGATGATGTGATACAAACCTGCAAAATATGCTTTTCAAGATTCGGAATTCCAGAAAAAATAATCACTGACGGTGCTCACAACTTCAAAAATAAAAAATTTATAGAATTCAGTTATGAATGGAATTTCGTATGTATTAACTCTTCTCCATATTATCCTCGTGGAAATGGAAAAGCAGAATCCGCTGTAAAAATAATAAAAAAATTATAAAAAAATGTGAATCGTCGAAACAGCGTTTTTGGAAAGCATTACTAGAACATCGAAATACTCCAAATGAAATTGGATACTCACCAGCGCAACGTTTAATGTCAAGAAACATCAGATCAGAGCTACCAAGACTTAAAAGAAATCTAAAACCAAAAATTGTTAAAGATGTTAGCAAGAAAATTAAACTACGAAGACAAAAATCAAAGAAATATTATGATAAGTCATCAAAACCATTAAAAGAACTAGAAATCGGTACGGGTGTAATGGTGAAATTACGTCCTGATGACAAACATAAAACATTTGCAATGGTCAAACATCAACTATCGAGTCGTGCGTATGAAATTGATATCAACGGTAAGAGAAACATTCGTAATCGACAACAACTAAGTGAATTCAACTACTTACCAAACGGAGAAAATGAACAACAATCTACGTCGAATGATACAGCAACAAATATTAAGCTACCATCATTAAATACTTACATTCAATCATATCCGCCACATACCCATAGTATGGATATGCAAGAAGTTCGACGAGATATACATACTCATATATCAAGAAACCTCAACATACCAACAGAAGCTATTCAAGACAATACAAATAGTCAAGATGGAAATAGTAATGAGAGAACTCATGAGGTCAGCACTGAGAAAGATAATGATGATCATGGTCATGAATTAGATGAAGCAAATACGTCAGCAACATACAATGACATAATAAGCAGTCATAATAAGCAGTCACAACATCAAGGTCAACAACAACAGCTACCAGTCAATGTGAATGATACAAATGATACAACCCCAATCATAAGACGTTCTCAACGGTACAAGAAGCCACCTGAATATTTAAAAGATTTTGAACAAAATTATGATGATAAATCATAACATGCTAAATTTAATATGAATATGTTTACTTTAATTTTAGTTTAGAAATTTGTTCTTAAAGAGTTTGAATTAAGTTTATTATTTAAAAAAAAAAAGAGAGCATGTTATGGTAACTGCTATAACATAAAATATGTTAATATGGTAACACCATTATTGTATGTAACTATATAGATGAATAAAGTTGACAGTCTGTCATCACGTGTAGCTAAGCACAAAACAAGTGCAATTTTTAGGGTTCCGTTTTTTATACGGAACACTATTGGTGAGAACAACGTGTTTTTCACATTATTTCGATTATCTCGTGAACCATTAATCAGATTAACTTAAAATTTGAGGTGCTTATAAAACTAACTTATCCACAGAAGACGGTGGGTTAAAAAATAAATAAAGTTGTGTTTGTTTGTTTTAAAGAGGTGCGATGTAAAGCCTTTGAAAACATACATTTTTTTATCAAGACGAGGGTATCATATAAAAGGGCTTCATTTCAGCATTATTTAAAAATATATTTTGGAATTTTGCACCTCACCATTTTTTGTATAATTTTGAAAAATGACGTTTTCGGGATGTTTTATTGCCCCGAATAACTCCGACCCTACTTCATCGAAAATCTTGAAATATATTTGGAATGATAGAAAATTGAGTAGGTTTTAAATGAAAAACATAGAAAAGTGGCAGACACTCATAACTATATTTATTAAAGGGGTGGGAATGTTAAGGGGTAAAAACATCATTTAAAACCAGGTCATGTGGGGTGTCATTTGAAAGAGCACTTTAGAAATATTGCCATTTTTTTAGAATTTTGCAATGCATAGTTTTTGAATTATTATCAATAAAGTGACACAAAAAGTTTGTCCCCCCCCCCTTGCATTTCGAGCCTAATTAACAGAAAAATTTGAAAAAATTCACAGAGACAGGAAATTTGATAAACTCTGAACGAAAAATATAGCGAACTCTCAAATAATTATATGTTTGTGCTTTTAAGGGATTGGGGTGGGGAAGGGTGAAAAAAAACTTTTTTGACCCAAGCGAGTGGGCTACCTTTGAAAGAGCACCAAATTTCCGAAACGTTGCAATTTTTTTTAGAATTTTGCGATTTTTCTTAGAGTTATTCTAAAAAATGTGCAAATTCCAGAGCGTCCCCCCCCCCCTTACGTTACGACATTGATAGACAGAAAAAATTGAAAAATTCATAGAGACAGGAAGTTTGCTATTTTTTGAACGAAAATTATAGCGAACTCTCAAATAATTATATTTCTGTGTGTTTAGGGGATGGGGGTAAGGAGGGTAAAAAACTTTTTTTGACCCAAGCGGATGGGGTATCATTTAAAAGAGCACTAAATTTCAGAAACATTGCAATTTTTTTTAGAATTTTGCGGTACACAGTTTTGGAGTTATTCTAAATAATGTGCAAATTTCAGACCGTTAAACGTTTCGACATTGATTGACAGAAAAAATTTAAAAAATTCATAGAAACAGGAAGTTTCCTATATTTTGAACGAAAATTATAGCGAAATCTCAAATAATTATATTTCTCTTCTGCTCTTTCAAATGACACCTCACTTGACCACGTTTTAAATAGTGTTTTTACCCTTCCTCATTTCCACCCTTTTTTCCACCCAATAATTATGTGATCTTAGTAAACACAGAAATGTGTTCTCAATCTGGTGTATTGAAGTTTTTATTTGTAATTTTTGGAGCGAAGCTCCATTTTCCCTCGATTCGGCATTTCTATTGTCCGAATACTCCTCCCAAACTATTAAAGATATCAAAAATTACAAAAATTAAAAAAACGGATTTGAAACCGATATGTCTGACTACACCAATCGTATCGTGAATTTTGTCTATAAAAAGTACTTTAACAAAACGGCAAAGAAAAAAAGATTAACGAACCAAATAAAAACACGTCCAGGTTGAAAACATGATCAAACTTGCAATGCAGCAATATTTACCACACATTAAACTGTAGCGATTTTGTAGTTCTTTTGGATTGTAACATATTTTCGGACATATCTTTTGGATTGGACATATCTTCGCTCCTTTTTATCAATTGCATTCTGCATTGGTCACCTAGTTACTTCTATTCTAGCTACAATACCCGTTTCTGCATCTCTTCATTCCAATTATTTTTAACGACACCTTTCCTCGTAATTGAGCAAAATTTTCCAATTTTTCCTAATTAATCTGCTTTTATTTGTTGCCAATCAATTCTTTGCAAGCAATCCTTAGTTACAAATGATTAATGTGCCGATCAATCTAGCATAACACTAAATTGCGTAAGCCATTGAACTTTTTCTTGATGCGTACATATGCTGTTATCAAAATCAATGTGTATGAAAAACTTAAAATTAATAGGTGACCAAGAGTATATTTATAGAATAAAGGAAATCAACAAATATCTGGTATTCTAGAAGCAGTATGTTAACGCCGGATCATGTCGTCCTAAAAATACAGAAAAAGTTTAGTTAGAAATAAATTTGACTTACCAAATTTTAGTGAATCCAGCGTTGATATCCTTCCGCTGTTTATATGTATATTGAAATTAGCTGTAAGAACCAAAAAAGTAATTAATAATTATATAAGAGTTGATAAAAATTTAAATATTGTTACCTTAGTTTGTTGATATTGTTATTTGTAATGTCAATCTGACATTTAGTTTCGTTAACTTCAGCTCAGTTCGCGTTTTCACCACTTTTGAGATTTTTGGCGTAATTGTTCCATTAAAGTTTATTGGTGTATTCACTAATTGTTCTGTGGTGAAAATGTGTGGCATTGCTGCAAGTAAAAGTTTCTTTTGTAATATGTATTTATACATTAGTTTTTAGATTTAGAATCTCTCTTCGTCGTTGTCATTTGTGCAAATGACATTACATTTTGTTCTCGTTTGATCTGTTTTAATTAAAAATGTAAATGTGTTAGACATAATTTTAAGAATTATTATAAATTTAAATCGGTAAATGAATTGTACTAATCCAGTGAGGAAGTGTTTTTTGTGCAATGTGTTGTGTCCATGTTCCTGCCATGATGATGACGGGGAGTGAGTTGTCTGAATGGCCGCCATATTGTGCAACACAACATTATTTATCGATTATTCGTATTATTTGTCAGGAGTGATAATTTTGGACACGCATTATCTTCGATTACTCGCATTATTGTTGGGCGTGATAATTTTTGACACGCATTATCTTCGATTACTCGTATTATTTGACCAGCGTGATAATTTTGGACACGCATTTTCTTCGATTACTCGCATTATTATTGGGCGTGATAATCTTGGACACGCATTATCTTCGATTACTCGTATTATTTGCTGGGCGTGATAATTTGGACACACATTATCTTCGATTACTCGCATTATTATTGGGCGTCATAATTTGGACACGCATTATCTTCAATAACTCGTATTATTTGCTGGGTGTGATAATTTGGACACGCATTATCTTCGATTATCGTTTTAAAAAATTTTTGCACACAAACATTCATCACATAATAGTTATTATTTGAAAATTTTTTGGTTTCCTTTTATTTGAAGTTAATCCAATGAAATTCTCTAAAATGTAATGACATCATTGCATTTGACGAAGTATCACAAATATTTTAAGAAATATCTTTAAAATTTTTAGTTAAAAGTAATTGTTTCAATTATTTAGTTAAGTTAGCAAAAACATTTTTATACGATTTTTTCTCAACCGCCGATAAATTCATATAATTTTTTGGAGAATTTCTCAAGCAAGTGGCGTTGAAAATAGTCTAGACTACGACCTCGAGCTTTTACTAATTAACATGTAAAAATTATTTCGAATTATTCGGGAAATTACTACTGAAAAGATTTAATTAACATCAAGTATGCTAAGTATTTTTAACACCTCCATCACTTCCAACTAATAGAAACTGTTAAGGTTATGTCGTTTCGAATAAAAGATTTAGTTTTTGGCAAGAAACCTTTCCTCTAAATTTTAAAAATAAAAATTCAAAAGCATGTTTGAATTATCACATTTTTATTAGAAACGAACTAAAATTTAAAAATTTTTTGTCTAAAATGCTAATCTTAAGTGTGAATTTAATTTAGTGAAATCGTTGTGATCTAAACAAATTTGCTCTTTAGTTCGTTTCCAATGAAAATATATTTATTATCTTTTTGATTACTTTATAATTTTAATCATTGAATATGTTAGTATTAATTTACTATTCGATCTCCATTTTAATTTATTTGTTATTATGTACCAATTTTAACTAAACCCATTTTATTCTTCCATGTTTTTCTCCCAACTGTATTTCGGCATAATCTGTTGCGTGGAGAGTTGCTAAAACATTCTAAATTTTAATCAAAATCCAAGTTAGTAAATATTGACTCAGATAGTGTGACACTATTCAAATTCTTATCTACACCAAATTAAATTAAAATGTTAATGTAACGTCTGCTTTGCTTAGCATAAACAAGCAACAAATTATGACTGTTATTTTCGAGCTTGAAATAGAATAGCATAACCCCTTCCATTACATAAATGAGCTTTTCATTCCAATCGATTTGAAAAAAAAAATAGTCTTAAGTCAAATCAATTTTGTTTTCTTGTCTTCCATTTTTCTTTATCTTAAAAAATCTTTCTGATTAAAATTCTTTTAAATTGTTAAACGGATATAAAAACTAACATTTTATTTTATAATTTGTTGTATTTTAATGTTAATATCTGTTCATTTGTTGTTTTTGTTTTTTCGTTTCTTGTTAATTAATTAAATTAATTTGAATGACGAAACAATATCATTGCAAAGTTAAAAATTAAAATTATATAAAAAAAAATTATCTATAGATATGTATTTAATTTTTTTTTTTTCAAATTCAAGCTTCTTACATTTGACGGAGAAAACAAATTAAGATTTTGTATAATCAAGAAAATGTTAAAGACAGTTAGATTGTCAATTTAATTCAATGTGTGGTCTTACGAATAAGTTGTTTATTCACTTAATGTTTTTTTTTTTATTAAATTGAATATTTATTTTGTATAAAGAAATTATCGTTTTATATAAATAAAATATTGGATAATTAAACTGTTTGCATATTATTTTATGAATTTTATTGCAAAATGGTAGCGAAATTGAATTGGTTTTATATTACAAAGAAAATATAGTGTGGGATTGGATTATTAATATTATTATTATTACACATCTCGTTTGTTATTAAAACTTATTTTTTTTTTTCGTCATTCATAAAGGTGTTAATAAATCATTTTAAAATTGAACTAACAACACTAACTCCAACAAATTAAAATTCCATTGAAATTTAATTTTTAATTTTTGATGAAACTATGATCTACTACCAACAAAATTTGTTTCTTTTCTTAAAATTATCAACACAAGATGAAAAAAAAAACTAACAAAAATTCAAAGCTTAGATCTTATGTTTTCCCATAAATATAAAATCAAAGACAATTCGTGAGTTGTCGCACTGTTTGGGTTTGGCTTTTTAAAATTTAAAAAGACAAACCAACAAAAAAATAAAGTCTTATAAGTAATAATATATTTATAGTTTGATGGATCGATGCAAAGATTCGAAACGACATGACAACTTAAGATAAAATTATATTAATTTTTTTTTTCTTTACATTCTTAAATTTATTAAAAATCCTACACTTTGGAAACAAAATTTATTTTTTTTTTTTCGTTAAGATTAGCTTTTTTTTTGTTTGTTTTTTTAAGGTTTATGTTATTTAAATTTGATCTGGGAGGTTTGAAGTGATGAAATTTGTTTGACAAAAAAAATTTTTTTTTTAATTTTTATTATTAATAACCAATTGATTGATATTAGTTAGACATTTATGTTTGTTTTGGTTGAGAATTATAAATTTTAATTCTTATTCGATTACGTTGTATTTATCACAAAGATTATTGTTAACAATAATTAAAATCATGTTTCTGGTGATTTTACGCTAATATAATATTTATAAAATTTTTAAAGTAATATTTTATCTGTTGTTCACATTCATGCGAAAATATGTAATAAATAAATTCAGCAGCATTTTAAGAAGCTAATATTTTGGTTTTAAGATTTAATGTTGTAATGAAAAAGATTGGAAAACTGAGTTTGAATATTTTTCGTAATACGAATCTTTATACGATAATTGGTTTGTGTCAATTTATTAAAAGCGCGATTGTTTCTATGGAACTTTGTATTAAAAAAAATTAATGTGTACAAAGAAGTTTGTAACAACAATTTTGAAAATTTCATCCAGTTTGACCAACATATATTATATTACACCCTATGAAATACAGTTGATAAAAACAAGATTGGTAAATGCTATTTTGAAAAGCGTTTTTATTATAACATACACACTTGTAATCCGTAGATTTTTAAACTGTGTTCGCAAGAAAACACATTTCTGTATGTAGCTAAATTTTATGATTTTTCGTTTTATTTTTTTAAAAACTATTTACACTATTCTTAAACTTTTGGTTCTTTATAGTATTAACGAAAGTTTTCAATACTGTTGAAAACTCTTTATTAAAATTAAAATTCAAGCTTTTGTCCAAACGTTAAAAATATGCTGGCATTCCAGTAGACTCATTCATTGCGAGGAAATGGCGGTGAAGCGAGGAGGAAAACGGAGACTTAATAATACCAAAAATGATTGTGTTGTTGACTCAGTTCAGCAAGATCTGACTGACATAATGCTAAAACTAGTCGGCTTAACCTTGTTGACGAAAGGCCATCCTAAGAAAATTTTTAATAACATCATCCGAGTGGTATAAGCACAACACAAATGGCGTACACGAATATGTTGATTCATATTTCAGCTCTTGAAGCTAAACAGGACAACAATAACGATATTAAATCTGAGATTTTGAAAGGAGTCAATGATTTACTTATAAGACATAAGATACCAAAAATGATGAAACCTGAAACTGACAAGAATAACCATGCAGGCACTCTGATCAGGACAAAAGTCCAGGTACATAAGAAAGTGCAAAACCAGAAAA
This sequence comes from Diogma glabrata, assembly GCA_963693315.1. Taxonomy (NCBI): domain Eukaryota; kingdom Metazoa; phylum Arthropoda; class Insecta; order Diptera; family Cylindrotomidae; genus Diogma; species Diogma glabrata. Next base: position 25,957,785 of record OY856186.1, on the reverse strand, counting down.
AATCGTATCTGATGCTGTACAGATACAGGATATCCAACAGTCGGAGGCTGCTGCAACCCCACAGCAGCAACAAAACAACACTAGCGAAAACGTGACTGAGTCCATTGAAGGTGTAACTGAACCAGTCAATGAAGCAGTTGTATTAGATGAAGAGTGAACCGTAGTTGGTGGCGAGAGGAAGAAAAGAAGGAGGAAGAGGAAGCGTGGCAAAAGCCATAACGCCTAAAAGAAGGGAACAAAAGCTAGAACACAAGCATTGGTAATCCACCTCCCTGGCAAGGGGTGCCGTGAAATTAAAGTTGGTCTCTCAACCCACGTTAACCCGTGTGACGGAGGTTTGAGAGTAAAAGCGATGAAAACCACGAGAGACAATGGCATTCTGTTGATAACTGACCTTAGCTCTGTCACAATGCTATTACCAATGCGATGAAAACCACGAGAGACAATGGCATTCTGTTGATAACTGACCTTAGCTCTGTCTCAATGCTATTACCAAGTCGTTGAAAGATGCCGGTTTTCTGATAAGTCAGCCCAAGAAACTGATGCCACGATTAATAATAAAGGAGGTCAGAGCTGGACTAACTGAAGCGGAAGTAGCATTTGCTATCATAAGGCAAAATGGTCTCGCTAGCGAAACAACAGTGATCAAACCTGTCCTTAAGATTGGTGCAAGAGCTGGAGTAGACACTAACTGGGTGGTGGAGATAAACGCTGAATGTAAGAATTAAATTCTTAACAAAAAAGAGTTTTTGTGCAGTGGGCATCTTGTGTAGTTCAGGAATATGTCAGGCCTCTTCACTGTTACTAGTGTCACGGCTTTAGACATATGTCCAAAGCTTGCACAAAAGCTGAAGAAACATATGGCCATTGTTCAAATATGGGTCACAAAGAAGCGGAATGCTCAAATAAAGCATCTCCGACGGAATGTCACCCTGTAAAACAAATGGTAAATTACATGTTCACAAGGTAGGAGGTAGCACCTGCCACAGCTATAATCATGAATTGGAGCGCATGAAACATAGAAATCTCTATGGATAGAAACATCAATACAGCGTTGAAGTCGGGCATAGGTCTGAAAATTGTACAATCAAACTTGCAACACTCGGTGCTGGCAGTGCATGAGATGCGTGAATGCGTATCTACTCACAATGTGCACATCTTGCGTGCACAGGAGGTTTATGGAGTGAACGGAGTCACAACTGGTCTGGGAATTAACACTCACTCTGCCTCCAGCGCTGAAATTGGGGAAAATTGCAAACCTGCCCACATAAGTTTCCACAACACCAATATAAAAATTATAACCCTCTCGCAAATTACAGATTCTCACTGTGTTTGTGTAGAGGTTAGATACCCGGGTGGAGGGTTTCACCTAGTGAATGTCTGTTGTCAGTTTTGGGAGCCTATCGAGGAACATTTAAATAAGCTAGATAAGATCCTAAGCTACATACAAGGTTCAGTTGTCATTGTCCGAGACTTTAATGCTCGATCCAAATTGTGGTTCGATCGAATCATTGACGGGAGAGATCACGAGCTTGAAGATTTCATCTCGCGATGGAGTCTGTTTGTGGCGAACGAGTCTGGGAATCTAAGCACATATGTACACAACGGTGAATCGTCAGTAGACGTCACCTTAGTGTCGCAAAGTATGATTAAGCGTATAAAACACTGGAAAGTACATGAGGACTGGACTTCCAGTGACCATCGTGCTATCTTTTTTGAGATAACTGATTCTCAGAGTCGTTCTGTCCGCGTTTCTCGTGATAAAAATTCAAATGCCAAAAGGTTCAAAATCGAGGCTACCAACTGGGATCTCCTTACTCTAAATCTAGTACTTAATTAAGTAGAGAGACAAGCTGAAGACATTAAGCAAGTAGAGGGACAAGCTGAAGCGATTTGGTGTTCTGCGGACTGTGAGACGAAAGGAGCTTCTCTTACCGAGGTCATACTAAACGCTTGTGAAGATTCCATACCGCGCAAATCACACTGCAACAAAACAAAAGGGGCAACCTGGTGGTCCAATGATCTAACCAAACTTAAACATGAGGTAAACCAAATAAGAAGAAAGTACCAGAAGATCCGTGATCCAGATCTGAGGCTGCAAAAGCAGGCCGCTTACAGGAACCTTAGAAACAAATACATGCATAAGGTCAATATAACTAAAAAGCAAAACTTCATGAAACTTGTTACGGAAGTAGGCAACAACGACCCATAGTGCTTCATTTATTAATATCAGACAGGAAAGCTTGCACAACGTAGAGTGCATAAAAGCGTCCCTTCGAACGGAAACAACGTACACTCATGGAGTACCTCTAGCAAGGTGCTGCTTGACACCTTGCTTCCGGACGATACAGAGGACTCACCTGAGCATGCTGAGATCAGAAGGATAGAGCAGCTACCGTATGTATTGCAGGATGTCTCAGACTTCACAGTCGATGACCTAGAGGGGGCTGTGATGAGTAGGAAACGTGGCAAAGCTCCTGGTCTGGATTTAATAGAAGTTGTAATTGTGCAGCAGTCCTGGAAGGTTTTAGCTCCTACTTGCTTAAAACTCTTCAATAGCTGTCTCAGATATGGTATATTTCCAAAAGAGTGGAAGATTAGTCAGGTTATTATAATACCAATCTTATCGACCAATCAAGCTTCTTTCAGTTCTGTGTAAAATTTTCAAGAAAATAATTAATAAGAAACTATTAAATTGCATTGATTTGAGTGGTGGGATATCAGATAAGCAGCATGGGTTTAGAACGGGTCGCTCTACCAAAGATGCTGTCTGCAAACTAATAGATTTTGTCCAATCAACCGCTCAAAAGTCCTGTCTTGGCATTTTCGTAGATATATCGGGTGCTTTCGATAATCTATGGTGGACAAGTGTCATGAGCTACCTAACTGGAGTTGGTTGCCCAGCTAATCTCTTTAGATTGCTGGATAGTTACCTTAATTCGAGAAAGGCAATAATAGGGGATGATCTTGATTCTGTGAAAAAGACTATTACAAGAGGAGCCCCGCAATGGTCTCTGGTCCAACTCTTTGGAATATGGTTTTTGATACTAGTATGATAGATGGAGTCTCAGAAGTCGCATACGCTGATGATAAATTCTAGGAAACAATTGCAAGAAAAAGTATTGCAAATCTGTTCTTGATACTGATGCATCAAGAACAATTATCAGTTAAATAATCTGAGAAAACTCAAAACCACCCATACAATTATTGAGCAGAAACATTGTACTTAAATCCACTTTTGAAGATTATAGGATTATAGGTATATTACAGTTTAGATGATATTGCCATGAATCAACCCTTACTAGTAGCGGGGTATGGTCAACGAGGGCCGCAAAGGTTCAGATTTTTTGCTAATTCTGCATCGGGGAGTAGACTACAAAACAGTTTCTAGGATGATGCTACTGAAGCATACCAACAAAAGTTACCGGAACATTTCACTGGGCTACTAGATGATGGCGAACATCATCTAAACGAAGTGCAATAAAAGAGTCTTGCTAACCTTTTGATAAAACTTAAAAATGTGTCCCCCAAAAAGAAAGAAATGGCGAAAAACAACTAGTACTAGGGAAAATTACAAGTTAATATTATGATTTCACTCTATTTGGCACCCCTTGTGAGGACATTGCCAAAAAAAAAACATTGTTTAAATATTATGCTCGTATTTTTTAAGACTCAGTTATTCTTCTCATAAAGTAAATAGACTGTAGCCTGGTTTAAGAATCATACAATGATGAGTGGCCTATTAAACTAAAGCTTTGGCAATAATAAACACAAAATAGAATTTTAACCTACCAATTCAAGTTCTAACTTCTAAACCGTTTATCAGTACATGGTAGGGTAAGACTAAATGCTGATTACATTTTTGTTATTATTGAGAAAACAAACAATCCCATTCTCTTATAGCTCAAAATAATTAAAAATAATTATCTCATATCTGGCATTTGTCTTACATTAAAAATATTGTTCTGGTGTTTTCTGTAAAGTTTTCTTTACAGTTTTTTTCTGAATCCAAAAGACAAACATGACACTCGACAAACACCATCCAAAAACAAAATTTCACAATACAACCAGTTTGCCTTTTTTTGTAAGGTGAACGACCTTGAAGATCCAATAGTTATAATCCAATATACGAAATTATATTTTATATAATATATAAAATACAAAAATTTAAAATTACAGATCATAACCGCCCACAACATAAATCTTAAATCCAACTAAATTAAAATGTCAATTTCCATAGACATTATCTTAATCATTTATTACCTTCATTATGTCTTCTCCAACCCTTCGAATCACTGACTTATTTTGTTAATTTAGAAACAAAATGGTAATATTAATCTTAATTGTCAGAATTTTTTTTTTTTGTTATTTTGAAATTGTTTTTATTTCTTAATAAATAACGTATTTGAAAATTCCAATAAATAAAAGTAGAAAATAATGTTTTTATTATTAAAAACTGCCAATTCTGTCAATAAATTTTTTTCTATCCCCCCGTTCTTACGTACACAATTATTATGATTCTCAAAAAAAAATAACAAAATAGAATTCTAAGATAAAATAGTTTTTTTAAATAGTCGCTTGAAAGAAAATAAAGTTATGTGTGTGTATGTTAACCTATCTTTCGGGAAAATTTTTGTTTTATCTAGATACCATTCGTCGACTTTTGAATGACACATAAATTTACTAATAAACGATTATTTTTCCTGTGCCGTAATTCTACAATATATAAATTATTAAATAAGAAAAAAAAATTAAATTAAGAAACTGTCTATGTTGTCTTTTTAAGTGGATTTTTTTTTCAATTTTATTTATTTTTTGCTATCGCGGAAAAAATTCACAATCGAGATTTTCGATCGATATCATAACATATAAGAATTTCATAAACAGAGCAATAAAAAAAAGGAAATATTGTTTTGATTGTTGAATAGAATTGAATTTAAATCCAATTAAAAGATTATTCCTGCGATTTTTGTTTATTTATTTATGATACCTGGTTTTGCTGGCTGGCGATCTGCGGTGGAATGAAATAATATATATTGAACAACAATATTTATATGTTATGCCCGATCGAGTATAATCGATCAGGTGGAACTTCTGAAAATCCTTAATTGTGTTGTATCTTAAACTATTGATCTTTTGACCTCTTGATCTCTTGATCTCTTGATCTCCTCATCTTTTGATCTCTTGATCTCTTGATGTCTTGATCTCTTCATCTCTTGATCTCTTAATCTCTTGATCTCTTGATCTCTTGATTCTTGATCTCTTGATCTCTTTATATCTTCATCTCTTGATCTCTTATTGTCGTGATCTCTTGATATCTTGATCTCTTTATCTCTTGATATCTTGATCTCGTAATCTCGTGATCTCTTGATATCTTGATCTCTTGGTCTCTTGATATCATGATATCTCGATCTCTCGATCTCTTGATCTCTTGATCTTTTAATCTCTTAATCGGTAGATCTCTTGATCTTAAAAATCTGTTGATATTTTGTAATCTTGTTTTCTTGATCCAAACTTTTTGGTTTTGTTGATCTCTTGATCTCCTAATATTTTGATCTCCTTTTAATTGGTTTTTGCTCTTATTTTTTAAATCTTTGATCATAACTGCATTATACCAAAACTCAATTTCTAATCTTTTTTCAGTCTTTCTCAACTAAATAATAGTATCATCGTTACAAAAACTATTATTTTCGTTAGCATCAACTAGGTATCATAATTATCTAATAACTCAATTGACCTATTTAATTTAACACAATAATTATTTCATATCAATATCCAAATACCTCCGTTCTTACTAACGAACAAAATGGTATTGTTCATATCATATTCAATAATAATCCATAATGCATTGTTAATGGAAGACTTTTTTAAGAAGAAAAGGAAAAATAAAACAATAAACATACTTCTTTTGAAAATATTTTTCACATCATTTATGGAATACAACAACAAATAAAATTGTTCATGTTATGAAGAATATATACATAATGTACATAATCTTTGAGGTTTTATTAAATTTTAAAGATGTCGATTAGTTTATTAATTTAATTTTTTACTCTTGACTTGAATTATTTGAATGATTTCTTTTAAATTCTTTTTTTTTTTTCTTACTTTAAGTTAACCAATAATTCCATTACCACATTGTTAATTCCATTAATGCCAATTCTAATAAAATATGACTTGTGCACCTGAATACTTGAACATCAACAATAAGAAACAATAACACTATATTGCATGAATAATTATTGTGATACCACAAACATCACTTTATTTATTTAATGTATTTATTCGTTTCTTTTATTTGTTTTTCTTGGTTAATATTTTTTTTATTAAATTTTATACCTTTAAGTACAAATACTACAGATACCTGTCCGGTTGTCATTTTATTTTAATCTAATTTTAATTGAGTATCAGTTCTTGCTTGTTGTTTGTGAAGTGGATACATTTGATTTAAAAACTAAAACTTGTTGCAGTTTTTTTTAATTAAAACAATATTTTTGTTCGTGCAACAATTAATTTCTGGAAACATCAGAGAAATGTTTCTCAAACAGAAAATAGACGGAATAAATTTTTTGAATTTACAGTTAAAAACTCCATTACTCCATGCGATGACGAGATTTAATGATAAATTTTTTTTACGCATGGAGAGATCAGCTTTTATTGCTTTGTACATATTTTTTTATTGTTTGGGGTACGAGTATGGCAACCTTGCGAACCCAGTCCCTGTTATTGGTATTGGAGTTTTCACAAGATATTACATACTACTGGCAATATCAATGAGGTGCCACTAGCCAAGGTGATATTTTAGGGGTGCTGGTAAATAAACTCTGAACAGTCAACGGTTAATAAATTTTGAATAAACCGCAAACTCATCTATATCGGACACTTTGATAAAAGTTTCATATTCTCTCTTTCATGTCTAAAATAAAATGATTGTTTGATTTACGGAGTTTCTTTGGAGGTTTTTTTGTCTTTAAATTTTTTATTTTGATACAGAGTAAGAACTGAAAATAGGATAATAGTTGTTTTTATGGAGCTGTTCTTTAGATTGTTTTGATTCTTTATTCAGAGCAAGAATCGAAATTGGACCGATCGTTACAATTATTAAAGTTATTTTTTCACCTGTTTGTAGAAAAAAATTTGGCCGGTTCTTTCAGACTTCTCCGTAGCATTTTATAACGTATTCTACAATCCCTGACAATTTTTTGAAGTACTAAATTTTTTTTTATTTAAGAACTTGCATTCTGATAAAAAAATACAACACAAAAAATATATAAAGTCAGCAAACTCGTTGTATACGTTGTTCTGAAATTCCTTATAATGCATTATCAAGCAAGCGCGATGGAAAGACCATTGGCAGTAACAGTCTATTCTTCATTGAAAAATGAAGCAACTTAGAATTTTCCTTCTCGCGGCACCATAATCATTATTCCCGTTTTTATTTTTATTTTTGTGGTTTCAGACCCATGCTTGTTGAGCTTTAATTCCAAATGTTTCGGATGAAAAATCTGCCCCAACCTGTTTAATTAGATATCCAAGAGGCGTGTGTGCCTTAACCTATAGATTTTCTTTCACTTCCTGCGCGGACGTATTCCGATTTTGATTCGACTAACACTTTAACTGCGTTCACAGAGGCGCGTTCTGTTTTTTTTTTTGCTGTTGGTCGGTTTTGTATCGATTTTTATGTTTTTTTATGTAAGTCTCACTTATGGTAACGGTCAACAAGATAATCAAATCACGAAAAAATACCTTAGTTAATTATATTACCATACTGCAGATGAAATAGAGCTCGTAATAGATCCATCGTAAGTGACTAAGAAAAATCAGCATAAACCATATAATATCATGATACGCAAATTATTTTTTTTTTAATAAAAAGTGCTGTGTAATTTGCAGTGTGCCGTCTTTCCATTGAAGGTATGGTGGACTGTGAAGGTCTACCAGTTGGTAATTTACGCAAACCCTATTTCTGCCCCTCACACTTAACATAAAAATTATAATGAACATAATCGCATGCCTCAAACCTCAAACCTCACAAACCCTCACCCACAACAATCTTCCTTATGATCTACTTTAACAATTCATTGTAATTGAAGCTACCAAATAATACTACTTAGATATATTAAATCAAAATAAAATCAAATAAACGAACGATGATGTGTGTGTTTAATTCCCAATCCTATTCAAATTTTCTATTTTAGTCTAATACTTTAATAACCGCAAAAAAATCCCAACCTTAGTATCATTTCAACTACCAACACCCGACTGTGCTATCCAAAACAATATAAAGATCAAAATCTTAAAAAATTACTTAAAAATTTGAAAAATAAAAAAAATCAAATTTTTAAATATCTAAAAATTAAAAATTTACTAAAATTTTAAAATTTACAAAATCAGTTAAAAAAATTTTTAAAATATTAAAACTTAAGTTTAAAGTTATTTGAAAAAATTATAACATTATTTAAAAAATATTTGAAAGAAATTAAAACTTTAAAAAAAATGCATACTTCTAACAAAAAATTTAAAACTATTTAAGAACACACAAAAAAAATATTTCCAAAATTATTTCAAACTATTCCATAATACAAAATAAAAAAAAATTGTTTCAAAATTCCTATATTTTTAAAATTTTCAAAAACTTATAAAAATTCATTAAAATTCACTAAAAAAAAAATTCAAAAAAAATTTCCAAAAATTTTATTTAGAAAAAATTTCAAAAAATTACAATTAAATTAATAAGCAAATTTACAAACCATATTACAAAGATTATTCAAAATAAAAAATTTGCCAAAGTTAAAAAATAATTATAAAAAATTAATTAAAATTTTCGGAAAAAATTTAACAATTAAATAATAATTGATTAAACAATAAAAATTTCTAAACTTCATCTATTCAAAAAAAAAAAATATAAACATTACAAATATTTTCCAAATTTCAACTTAATTCAAAATTCTAAAAATTCCAAAAATACAATAAATTTCAATAATTCCAAAAACTTCAAAATTCAACAAAATTCAAAAAATTTATTTACAATATTTTCCAAAAATAATTTTGTAAAGAGTTGTGGCTGATAGCTCAATCACTTCCAAAACGTAGGTGGTTGTAAAAAAAATCAACTAAAGGACTTTTAAGAGGTTGCTTGAGTGGTAAACATAGTGGTCTATCACATTTCTTGCTTTCCTTCTTTGGGACAAGCTAGACATATGTCACCCGCCAGCACGAAGAGAAAGGACAAGATTTATAGAATTTATAGAAAATGTTGGTTCGAGTGGATGCAATTTCTTTTGAATAACAAGAAGAATGTTCTTCATACCAGAGGCTTTGCTATTATTTAACTCCCTTAAAAGTTTTACGATGTTTTTGTGCTTGAAATGGAATTATTTCACGTTAACTCACGAAGACTGGGTTTAGATAATACCCTTCCGCGTTCTGCAAACAATGTAGCTTTTGTTGCAGAGTCAGTAACGATTAAGTCCACATAAATGATAGGGTAGAGAGGAGATTTAGAACCAAAATTAAAAACATTAACAAACTTTTGTCATATCAAACAAGCAACTTTCAATTAATATAATTCAAACTAAAATTTAATTTAATTAAGTATAAACAACACTTGTTATTTTTCTAATATGAAAAAATTAGAAAACCTCCATTTTAGAAGTGAGTCAGAAAGTGAGAACTATATTATCAATAAAAATACCATAAAAATCAAAGATCTTGGGTTGAAAATAAGAAACACAAAAGAGAAATAAAATAACTAGATAGAAATAAAAAAATAAAATGTAAACAAAAAGTCAAAAATAGAATACAAACACAAAACAACAAAAATATATACATAACACAAATAGAAAACAAAACAACACAAAATAAAAACACTTATGAAAAAAAAGCAGAAACATTAAAAATCAGAAATTCATATTATTATTCTAAACGCTTCCTATAAAACAAATCGATTAAAAGTTTATCAAAAGCACAAAAACGAATGAAAATTTTAAATAAAATAAAATAAATAACAAAAAGTTAAATAACTTATAACTCAAAAAAAAAAAAAGATCATCTTACAAATTTTCATAAATTATATAGAATTAAGATCATCAATAGACAATAAATTTGTATTTTATGACGAAAAATTTAAAATTGTAATTTTTATCTCGATTAAGTTGATTTATAAACATGTTTTATTCGTATTGTTGTTATATTTATTATTATTTTTTTTTTTTTGCGATAAAAACTATGAAGGTGGACTGACTATTGAATGATATGTTCATTATACGAATTTTAATTTATTTGAATTTTGTTTCATAAATTTTATATCAATAACTAATATCGGTTCGGATATCTACTTATCACCTCGCCATAATTATTTTTTCAATGAAACAATTTGGTAACATGCAGTCTACTTTGATAAAACAAGAAATATTATTTTAAAAAAAATTATAGTTGCAAAATTAATTAAATTTATTTTCTTTTGTCAAACAATTTGATTTATTATTTAGTAAACTAAAAAAAATAAATTTTACTTATTCGCGCAAGTTGCTATTAGCGGAAAATTATGTGAGAAAATAATTAAGAAAAAATATGCAACTTATTTAAACTTTCTATTATGATTTCTAAGATTCATTAATTCAGTAATTTACCGTGGGTGTTGGTTGAGAGAGATTAAAGAGAACAAAAAATTGTCACGGTATAATTGAGTTATATGGCAATATATTTTTCAGTTGAAATCGAATGGTAATGGTAATTAATTTATTAGTTTGTATAACAGAAACAAGTTTTTAATTTTTGCTTATTATAAATTTATTCAAATTGGTCAAAATTGTGGCTTTGATTTAATTAATGTTTATTTGAGTAATTATATGAAAGTAGATTAAAGTGTAAAAAATATGAGTTAATAAAATATGCAGTGATAATTAACTTACTGGTTCACCTTTAGACTTTTGAATAAATAAAAGATTCATTTGGATGTAAGATTTATCTCAAGAAAATTAAGACTGTTAATCAAAGTTTTTTTGAATGGGCCAAACAGGCTTGGTATGATTATATTCTATAAGAAAACGCCATGTTTTATCCAATCAAAAAATAAGATGATTCAAGTGTTTCAAAAGTTTGAGCTTTTAAGACTAGAAGAGTCAACTTTATTGTCTAACTCTATGTTTTGTAAAATATTTTAAGTCTTACAATGTTTTTCACCTTTAAGTTTATATGTCCTCCGAAAGGATAAATCGTTTATTGTTACTTGGCTAAACATTTTCTTTTAGTCATTGTTTTTGTTTTTCTGTTATCCATTTGTTTGTTTTTATATATTCAATGTATGTCTTTTTAATGATTTGTTATTACTCTTGTTTCTAATTATTATAATTTTTGATTTTGTTTCCTTTTTATTTCAATTTGTTTAATTCTTTTTGTAAACTGTATTATAATTAGTTGCTGTTACTATAACGATGATATAGCAGCATTTTGCATATTTTCACTTTATTTTACATGTGCTGTCGAAGATTTTTTGTGAACCTGGCTCCCGACTGTTAATTTTCCCTCTTGTTATACATACCATGACACTCTTGACTCTTTTTTCCTTATTCTAAAAGCATTTTAACTAAGTGTAATATATTTTCTACCTGTTTATTTTTTTGTTTCCTAATCCATTTTTCCTGTTTTTGTTTGTGGTACACCTTTATTTCATTTTCTATTCTTTTCTTTGTTTTTCGAATACTATTTTGTTTTTTTTTTAAAGATGTGTACTTAGATTTCCAATTTTAATTTTAATGTATGTTTTCATATGCTCTTTAATGTACTAGTTTTCTTTGTATCCCAAATTCTTAAAATTTTTATTGGGTTTTTATTTGACTGTCGTTTAGTTAATTTATGTATTCTAGTGTAACATGATTTTTTTTATAAGTATTTTGAATTAGTCTCTGTAATTTGCATCCTGATATTTTATTTTGTTCACATATTTCATTGAAAATGTTTTTCTTTTTGAAGTTTTTGTAGGTTTGATTAACCGATGGAGTATCAATCCATTACAAATCACCCAGGCCATGTTGCTCAACATTTTTGATTTCCCTAATTTTTTTACCAGGTATTCCCAAATGCTATGTGAGTTCAAAACAATAATTAAAATTTTTTTTTGGAATCACACATTCTTTTTGGTGGCCATTTTAAGGTTACTTCATCACCATTTTTCGGCCGAAAACGAGGTTTCGGTAAATGTTTCTAACTCTGTTAATTTTACAGATATCAAGACAAAATAAAAATCAAAATGATCAAAAAGATGCTCTATACTTTTTATCCTTACATAATATTACCTAAGTAGTAATTAAAGTGAAGAAAAAAAATCATGACTTTAAATTGAAAATTGGCTTAAAATGGGAGTTTTAGTGCTGTAAAATCATTAAAAGGAAGAATGACTCACCTCTAATTTTTTTTCTTGCATAAATTTATTATAAGACTACTTACGGTAAAAGTTTCAAGCTTGAGAACAGTGTACTTTTTTTATATAATTTTCCAAAAATGCCCAAAATTGCATTTAGCAGAAGAATATCTCAAATGGAACAAAATGAGTAGAATATCTCAAAAGGGACAAAATGAAAAATTATAAAATTAATACAGATAACACCTCTGTATGATATAAACATGTGATGAAAATTTAGTGACTGAAACTCAAGTGGTTCCAAAGTTATAGTGCATCAAAGTTGGCCAAAAATTGCATTATACGCACAAAAAATTTGACAGCAATTAATGGTAAAAATCCATTTTCCTAATACGGGGGTATCTCCCCCCCTCCCCCCCAAAAGCATTATAGGAAAAATTTTAAAACACCACTTCATCGAAAAATTTAAATGCCGTAAGTGGAATTTTTATGAATAAAAAGGAATAATTTTAATGTTCTTTAAAAAAAATAGACAAAAACAATAAAAAATAAATATAGGGTCCACGTGGAACCCCGAACCTTTCTCACAACCCACTACATCGACAATGACATGTTCTAGATAAAATACATTTTAAATATTATGCTTAACATATTCTTTTCAGATAATTTAGTTGTTTCAGTGAAATTGAAAACGGCTATTATGAAATATTTCTCTATCTTGTTTTGCAAAGAAAGAACAAATCAATTTTATGAATTGTTTCTTTAATTTCTAATCAATCGAAAATATTTAAAAACAAAGAAAATTATGACTAAAATAAAAGTTAAGATTCAGAAGAAAGGAAACTTAAAATAATTTTTTTTAAATCTTTCCATATGCATGAATTTTATTTTTAATTTTCCGAAAAAAAGAAAGTGAAAAATGGATTTAAACACAGCTGAAATTTTAATACAAATATTTTTTTTAGCCTGAAATAAATTAAATCCAAAATAATACGTCTATCCACTCCGCAAGCAAAGCATAAACTAAATTGAAAATATTGATTTTCATTTTGATTTTGATTTTATCTTGATATCTGTAAAATTAACAGAGTTAGATACATTTACAGAAAACTTGTTTTCGGCCGAAAAAGGGTGATGAAGCAACCTTAAAATGGCCACCAAAAAAAAGTATGAGCCTAAAAATTTTTTTATTACAGTTTTGAACTCACCTAGTATTGGGTAATAACTGGTAAAAAAATTAAGAAAATCAAAAATGTTGAGCAACAAATTTTATTCGATTTGGGTGATTTCAAATGGATTGACCCTGGATTGATTTATTTTTTTAGCAAAATGTGTTGTGCAGTTGGAACTACAATATATGTCACAACAACACATAAAAAGTCTTTTAAGACCAAAGTCAGCAATGCATCCTGAGATGTTTATAAGACCCATATGTGTTTGTTTGTTTATTTTATATTTTTTTTAAAGAATGAAAATCTAAAAAAAAATCATATCACATTTTAAATTTGACATAGACCAGCCAATATGTACTTCATGATAGGAAAGAAAAATTAAAAATAAAAGGTTAAAAGCAAAATTATCTAAATAATTAAAATAGAGTTTCCAATAATCCAGCTGGTTGCATATTCCTTGATCATGTAACACAACACACTCTCCATCAATGAATAAAACACACACAATAGAGTTATATGACGGCTCGTTTCTTCGAGCAAGCAATAACGTTCTATCATTAAGGAATATTTTATAATTAATAATTAGGAATGAGATTGCAACCGTTGACTAAATAGAGTTCACTCGCCAACACACCTAGATGGTACCACGCCAGTGGTATGGGATATCTCACTTTAACTCGTATGTAAATAGCAGGAACTACGCAGAGTACTAGGGACTGTCACACCCCAATCGTAAAATAATGATCCGTCTTTGCAATTGAAACAATCAAAAATAGAACAATCCAATCCCAGTAATCGAATTTTTTATCAAAAGTCCTTTCAAAAAAAAATCAACAAGGTGGGCTCATACAACCTTCACATCCAGTATCCATTATTTTCAATCAATTTCCAGAATTAAATAAAAATTCTCATTTATAAAATCAAATATCACAATCAATTAATGTAACTTGTAACCATTCTTGTTCACATTAAAATAAAACAAAAAAAAATTCATAAAAGTGTTAATTACCTATTCTAAAACGTCTGTGGAAAATAAGAATTCATGTTTACATTATTCTTCAAGGCAATCGTGAGAATTCTTATTTTTTTTTTGTAAGAAATAAATTAATCGACTTTAATTATATTTAAATTAAATTTTTTTTTTCTTCTCTTAAGTCGATATTTCATAATCATGATCAGAAATACTTAAATAAATCGAACACCTGCAATTGATACAATTGTAATTCATTCATTCATTCTTCATTCTGATTAAGACATATTATTAAAAAAAAATTAAAAGCAAAAATAAAATATATTTTTATGGACTTAAAAGAATTCTTAAATCTCTGACTTCTTTAGGTTGATCTATGATATCTAAGGCTATGTCTGGGTGCGGTTGACGATAATTATTTTTAGAATTTTATGATTAACTATTTTTTTGCAACAATATTAATTAATGTAGGTTTTTCGTTTAAAAAACTTAGTCGGTGAGATATTTGTATTATTAATATAAATTTAATTGAGCTATGCAAATTTAATTTGTGCTATAATTAAAAGTTTGTCCCACATTTGAAATTAAACTTTTTATATAGTAATAACTGTTAACGCATTTTTTTTTATTGATTTGTGGTTACCACTTTGATATATGATATCTAATTTTTTATTAAACTTAACTAGAATAACATAATAATGGATTATAGTTGATCATCCGGCTCGAGTGGACCAAAATTACAATAATTTATTCAATTCCGGCTCACTGTAAAGAAAACTTTTTTTGAATTTTTGATTGATTTATATATTATTATATTATATAGTAAAGCTTAAAAAGCTTATACGTAAAAATATTTGTATTTAAATCGGAAGTATTAACTTTATCTTACCTTGAATTTAAACGCGTGCATTAAATTGTAAAATAAAACATAAAAGAAACAAAACGTAAATAATAAGAAAAAAAATTAAAATCAATAAGACAAAAATATTGCGTAAAAAGGAATTTAAATTTTTTTTCTTTTGTGCATACGAGATATTATGTAAGTTTTTTTATTTAATATTGTTACGGTTTGCAACAATCATATTCGACAATAGATTTATTTATGATATAATAATAAGTTTTTATTGTGGTTACGTGGGTTGGCAAGGGTTTTCTAAATTTTAAAACATAAAAATTCTGCATTCTTCTTTTTTATAATGTAAAACTTATTTTTTATTTAGAATATAGATCAACATTAAAAAAAATAAGTTACAGTTGTAAATACATATGCCTATAAATTTACATTCTAAATTTACGATAATATCTATTTTTATTTTATTCAAATACCTTATTGCGACAAAATAAATTTAAAATAAAAAATACCAATCTAAGAAAAAACGTTGTATCTCTTGTAAACAATTCGGTAAAAAAGAAATAAATAAAATTAAATTTTATTTTATGATTTATTTTATCAGAAAATTACGATCTTAATTGAGAATTTATTAAGATATGATTATTTAAATAGAAGTATCATGACAGTAATGGATTTGTCAATTTTCAATGCAATATTATAATTTTATTTCTATAAAAATTATGTTGTAAGAATTATATTATTTTTGTATTTTTATGTATGGAATAATTAAATATAAAAGGAAATGAATCAATTTTAAGATTTTGATCTTAGGTTTAGAAATTTTAAGATATATTGTGAGAAATTCGTTAATTGTTTCTTGGTAAGTTTTAATATCAAAATATGAACTTATAAATAATTAAATATAGATCAGTATATGGTGATGTGTTTGAAAAGAAATATGATAATTTAGGTATAAGATCGAAGCGCCTGATTTAATTTTAATTTTATATCTTTTGATTATTGATTAAAATTAGTGATGTATAATAAACGCTTGAAACAATATAATTTAAAAATAAAATATATTTTATGGTTGACGTAAAAATTTGTTAGATGGTGATTTGTTATTGGAAGATGGAAAGTAACCAATTAATATTCTGTTAACACAAACTGATGAAAATGGTATCAAAGATTTGGTTTCAGACAGTAAATTTATATGTTTTATTTTTCAATTTATAAATATATTTACACAATTAATATTTTTCAATCAATAACGAATCGATTTATTTTTTGAAACTGCACCATCTGTATTTAAATCATAGCGATGTAATCCAAATTCACCGACAATTTGGCACTAGTTGCAGTTTTAACCGCTACACTTCATATCTGATGATTTTTGGCAATCATGATATAGACAATAACAACTTTTGGTCAGGAGCTTCTATGAGCTAGTTCGTCTACTATAACAACTACGTCGCCAATCTAAAGAGGTTTTACTGGTTCAAACCACTTAGTGCGACGGGTAAAAGCCAGGAAATTCTCTCTTACCCACCTTCTTCAGAATCGATCAGCAATTATTTGTGATATTTTCCAACTATTTTTCATCATATTTGCTCATCAATTTTGATCAACCCGAGGATCCAACAAGAAAACAATTAAGAGTGATTGCTTTCATTTCTTCGGAGATTATGGGAACATACATTAATGGTCTGGAATTAATAGACATTTCAATTTTCATTAGCGCACATCGTGGAATCTCATCTGTTGGTTTTGTTGTTGACAGTACTTCATGTAAATTAGACTTCAAAGATCGTACAAACCATTCCCAGCTTAATGAGGTGACATATATTTCCATCTTAGGGCGGAAAAGAATAAAAGACTTCCATTATGCGTCATCAATTTTTATCATTTCAATTTCTCTACCTAATTCATTCTTCGCACCACGAAAACTCGTGCCAGTATCGCTAAATATCTCTGTGGCGAACATTAAAACTAAAATCATTTCTCAAACAAATTTAAAGTTTAGCAGGCGATGATTTCGTTAACATTTAATAAAAAAACAAAAAATATATTATTATTATTCGGATTTTGTTTTTTTCCAAATAGTTTTAAAGTTCTTGATTTTTGTGATGTATCAAAAAATTTTGTGTAATAAATTTGCTTAAATTTTATTTTTCACAATTCTGAATTTTTAATAGTATATTCAATGTTAACAGTAAATATTGGAGTCAAGGTCTAGTCAAGTAAATTTGTGGAAGTCGGATCCAAACGTTTCGTTAGTTCATTGTGGTGATAAGGCAGAACGGGCGTCGTTGTCGAATATTTCAAATTCTGCCATTTTTTAAAGATGAATAATTTAGAAAAAGATAATGCATTGCGTGATTCGGTAACTGCAGTTGAAGATGATAGTGAAAAATGCCAGACAATGCAACATTTAGTTCAATCATGGATTGGTGATAGTGCTAAACATCAAATTCGCCATATATTATATAAAATATCTACATTAAATTTACTTAACACCTCCGGATCGGCTACTTCTGTACCTGAAATTGTCAGATAGTATATATCGTCTATGAAAAGCTATATTTGGTAACCCCGACAAGGAACAAACCTTCCAATGGAGTCAACTTTAAGAAGCTTAAAATGTGTAATTTAATTAATTTTTTTTAAATTAGTGCTTGGCTTCATTTTGTTTTAAATAATTTAATTTTATTATAATATTTTATTTTTTTTTCACAGCGACACAACACTTTTCCCGTAGTGACCACATATTCTTCTATCTACTCGTTTCGGCTGACAAGCCATAATCTTAATTCTTTTTTATGCTCTCTTCTTTCTCCAAATCTCCAAATCGTTTCGGCTTTCAAGCCATGCCAACTCCTGCTAGTGCAACCATTTTTTTTTTAAATTTCGTTTTATTTAATAATCGATATCTTGGGCCGAAGCTTCACAACTCACAACTCTTTCCTTCGTAAGACCCACTTTATTCTCCGTCACTCATGGGCTGAATTAATCACCTTCTTCCTTCATAAGACCCACTCCCCTCTCCTTAACTCTTGGGCCGAAACAAATGTTTTCGAATTTTCTGATTTTTTTTATATACTATCCCTAACGTTACCCATATGTTACCATAACATGACCATCTTTTAACGTTATCCATCTATCTGTTGACAAAACAGGTATGGTCCTTATGGATATAAAAATCAGATTTCATCTAATTAAGCAGAACCTCCAAATATCTGATCTTAAGGGAATATCCCCAACGTTACCCATATGTTTTTACAACATGAACATCTTCTGACGTTAACCATTTATCTGTTGACGAACAGGTATGGTTCTTATAGATGTTTGAAACGACATTTGGTTGTTAATCATGTATTTCTTCTCAAAACGATCTTTCTCTATGGTACACGTCTCCAAGGTAAACATTGGTCTCAGGCAACTTTGTACTGTCAGACTTTACCATACTTGTGTTACCATATGCACGCAAAATTTCTGCTTATTCTTGCTTTTAACAGCTCCTTTTCGAAAAATGAACTAATATTCACGTTTGTACATGCTAGTATTGTCTCAGTCAACTTTGTTCTGTCAGACATTCATTCATTAATTCCAACCTATGGTACACGTCTCCACAAACATTGGTCTCAGGCAACTCAGCCCTGTCAGACCTATATCTCCACTCGTGTTACTATAACTCCATAATTGTTCGTTTCTTTTTTTTTTTTTGCAGAACTGCAATTCGAAAGACCCATAATCTTTCTCTCCACCAACTGGTACCGTTTTCTAAACAACATCTCCAAATTTATTCTTTTTCACTACAACTACTTAAGCAAAACTCTTTCCTTCTTACCTCCTCAACTCTTCTTAATTTCTTTATTTATATCGTTCCATCTTCGATGGCACTAGGGGGGGAGTGTTGTGGCAAACATTAAAACTAAAATCATTTCTCAAACAAATTTAAAGTTTAGCAGGCGATGATTTCGTTAACATTTAATAAAAAAACAAAAAATATATTATTATTATTCGGATTTTGTTTTTTTCCAAATAGTTTTAAAGTTCTTGATTTTTGTGATGTATCAAAAAATTTTGTGTAATAAATTTGCTTAAATTTTATTTTTCACAATTCTGAATTTTTAATAGTATATTCAATGTTAACAGTAAATATTGGAGTCAAGGTCTAGTCAAGTAAATTTGTGGAAGTCGGATCCAGACGTTTCGTTAGTTCATTGTGGTGAGAAGGCAGAACGGGCGTCGTTGTCGAATATTTCAGATTCTGCCATTTTTTAAAGATGAATAATTTAGAAAAAGATAATTCATTGCGTGATTCGGTAACTGCAGTTGAAGACGATAGTGAAAAATGCCAGACAATGCAACATTTAGTTCAATCATGGATTGGTGATAGTGCTAAACATCAAATTCGCCATATATTAGATAAAATATCTACATTAAATTTACTTAACACCTCCGGATCGGCTACTTCTGTACCTGAAATTGCCAGATAGTATATAGCGTCAATGAAAAGCTATATCTCTATAGGATACCATCGTCATGCGATAAAATGTTTGATACACTGGATACATATGTCGGTTGAGCGACTTAAGGCGATCTCAATATATATGGCTCAAATAGTAAAGCTGGCAAATAAAAAGCTCCACATCTTCGTCCAACTATTACTTCCATTAGTGCAAAGTAATCTATACACACGTACGAGAAGGGTCGTGTATATGTTTTTAATTTGACATGTGATAAATCCCCCATCTCCGATGGTTGTGGTTCAGCTCTATCATTTATACACTTTTTACAATGAAATTTAACCCTACTTATAACAACTCTCAGCCTAGGCATTACTTGTTTCTGATGAATTTCATTTACTGCAGTTTCGTGATTTCTATGGTAAGATTTGCAGTGATGAATCCTCTTGATATGCGCCTCATTGACATTTTCTGTACAGCAAATATCGAGCCTCTGATTTTTCTTCCATTACTAATGGCCCTAACCTTTAGGACATCCTTCTTTGTTTTGCAATAAAATAATACGCAAATCTTATAACATACCTCTGCGAATTAAATAGATGCCAAGAAAAAAATGTTTGAGGCTTTGGTGTTAATGGTTCCAAAACCGATATATGTGTTCGCCGCTAATTTTTCGCTATCTGAACTTCATGATCCATATTGTTTGACCAACATTCTTCTGAAGCATTAGAAAGGCCGGTCCTTTAAACCACCTTTTCAAATGTGCATATCTTCGGTGAGTGGCTTCGACGGCTACAATTGGTTTACAAATTGACCATACCGTCTTGCATCTGATCTTAACCAACATAATACGGTTTTGGAATCTGACCACAGAAATCGTTCCGTAAATTTAATTGCGTATTCGTTGGCTACTGAATTAATTAATCTGGCCCTAGGGTCACAGCTTGCAATTCCAATTATGGTATTGACATCGGTTTTTGTGGTGCATCTTTTGTTTTTTATCCTACTATAATAAACAGGTTTCTGTTTATACTGGGATTAAAAAAAAGAATTTAACACATGGCTTCTGGCACAGGAAAATCTCTAATTCAATATATTTTTATTGTTAATTTTAAGACCTCAGAAAATACGTATTAACTTTACTTATAATGTTGATTGTAGTACATCCGATCCTTTTGTCCAATAAAACAATCAGCTAGCCCACCTAGTATCAACAGGACTGATGACAATTTATCACAAAATTCTTCAACAAAAGATCCGTATAACTCTTCAGAAATACTCAATGAACAATAAATTCCTTATTCACTTTCTGATCACCTTCACATACTGCCAAACTACAACCATCAACTTTATATACATAATTGAAATCTAAAAAACGTTCATATTGATTTCACTTTGATTCGATAAAATCATAATTATTTTAGATTCATTCCCATTGTAAGATGTACTAAATTATTCAACCTTCACAACATCGTTCAAAATTTTTTATTAGAACAATTTCTTCTTAATTGATCATAAAGTGGTTCGCCTTCCGAAAAAGTTAATCGTTTGAAATTTTTTGATTTTCTGAACAAAAAAATTCTATACAAAAAAATTATAATTACACCAGTTAATGTAACAATAATTTTCACAATACTAATGATATTTTTTATCAAAATTAACGAAAAATGTAAGTATCCGTTCCGATACCAAACTAGAACTAAATTAATTATACAAGAATCTTCATCGAACTTTAACTAAAAATTAAAATTAAAATCGTTCACAGAACGACTTTGTTTTTCAAAAAAAGAAATCCATTTATCTCATCGTTGGTTTTAGTTGTCTCATTTTTTAAATAAACATTACCCATACATTGAAAATCTGCCGTATAAAAAAAACAAATGAAACAGATAGAGAAAAATTATTTAAACAAACCGTTTCCCACCATCATAATGTAACATATGTATGACCAATCTAAGTAACATATAATACATATGTTATTCTTTCCATTAAATTTACTTAAATAATTAAGCAAGTCATCAACCAAAACAAATAACAAATAATATAGAACAAACTAAGTATATTCAACTTAGCTCAGATATCTAAATTCTCATAATGTATTTTTAAATGATGACCTATATAAAATTATATTATTTATTACAAAATGAAATAATATTAAATTTAAAAATAAATATAATTTCCGCTGAATAAGGCAAATATATTTATTTCGTATGTAGTTGACCGATGTTACCTTTATATAAAAGATCGATCGTCAATTGGATCATCGATTAATTTATTAAAATAAATATAAACCTGGGAGGGGATTTTTATAGAATATAGCGGAGAAATCATATACCAATTGTCATAAGCAATCATAAGCAATCAATAAACTTATCTGAAAGTTTAAAGTTTAGTTTTACTTAAACCTTGAACTGAAAGAAAGTCTGCCCAATATGCCTTAGTCTACGCGATAACATGGGATCCCCAGCACAAAGACTTTCTTCCCATCATACATTAAAGAAAAATCAAGTGGACATCGCATCAAGGATGCCCAACAAGATGTTTCAGTTCAAGCATCGCAAAATAAAGTACCTTATTATTGATATCAAAATCAACATGCCTGCGCATAGTCAATAAACCTTATTTCGTTATCGGTTTAAGAAAAAAACATTTTTGTTTCTCACTAAAAAAAATTAAATAAAACAACATTTGACTGTGTAACGAAATATAAGATCCATTAATTGAGTTGGAATGAAATACATATATTATGAAATAATAAACTAAAAGATGAGTTTATTTATTCAGTGAATCGTTGTATACGGTCAGATATTATTTATGAAATGATCTGAAGTTGTTTGACAGTATGGAATGAAGGTATGATTAATGTGATGACTGTTTGTTTTAAAAGAAAATTATACTGAACAGATTTTTGTTGGTCGTTACACTACTAGTGCACATTCCACACATCCTGTGCATTTAGATCGCAGATACGTTAAAGCAATATCTTTACATAGACTAGGAAAAAATCTATGAGGCTTAATGGATTAAATACAGTTAACGGAATTCACAAACTTCCTGTTTGGTTGGTCGATGTGGTCCAATAAGAATTTTTTTATACAGTTTATTTCGATTTTTTTTTTTTTTTTTTTTTTTTAATAAGAAGTGTTGTGTAGTAGGAATTACAAAATGTGTCACAACAACACATAGATACCTTTTAAGACGTAGGTCCCACAACAACATGCGTCTTGAGGTATAGGTGGACGCTTTTTTTAAATCTTTGTGGATTGAAAGCACTCGAGACTATTGATTCGGGCAAAGCATTCCATGTGTACGATGTACGCACAAAGAAATCTCTTTGCATTCTATTACTATGACAGTGAGTAATCTCGACAGTTCGACCGCCCGCACACACCGATTGACGAGTAAAACGGGGAAAAACATATGTCTGAGGCATTATGGACCTGATTTCATCCAAGCACTGCTGGTGACGATATTTATAAAAAACAACGAGATCAGCAACAGTGCGACGATGTTGCAGGGAATCAAGACCTAATGTTAAATCTCGATCACCAACAATTCGTATAGCTCGCTTTTGAACAGAGTCCAAAAGAGCCAGGATAGTAACAACCGAATAAGCAAAGGTGTCTTTGTTGTACACCACTACATGCCAAATACGTTTTCAGTTTGCACTTTTGCGTAAACCAAGCTTTTTTATTACGATATGATGTTTGCAGGCACCTAGTGCCTGCAAAACTGTTTTGAAGTTTGATAACCAATTTATAATATCGAAGTTCCCTTGAGAATGGATATAATTTTCTTCTTTAACGAGTTTATTACGAAGAGATACATCTACTATCAGTCAATTTTATTCACTAGCTTACCGAAAATCAAATCAATATAAATAAAACATAAGGAATCCCCGATGACACAATTATGTTTTATTAAAAATTACAATAAAGAAAAACGTAAACATCGTTTCGTATATTTACGATAAAACAAAATAATAACAAACTTTTTTTTATCAAATTTCAAAACATTAAATAAATTTAAATGAATAGTTTTGATTATTTGCATTTTTGGCTAAATTATGGGGAAACAATTAAAATTTAATTTATATATATTTTTATATACAGTTTTGCCATTATTGCATTTTTTATTGTTAATTTAAAATAGTAAATAATAATTGATTTTGGTAGGGATTATATATATTAAAATTGAAATTGGAAAAATTGTATAAAAGAAAGAAAATTGTATAATAAAAGTTAGAATCAGTTTGAACTTAAATTATTGTTTTTACTTTCTCTCTGATTTTTCTGATGACCTCAGCTGACATATAGTTCAAACGGGTCTAACAGTATATCCATCGATACTAGTTGACATTCGTCAATCATGCCTTTGGATTACTGGGACGGTTCTAGACGACGATACGTTTGGACAGAAAAATTAAATGTAAATACAAACATATATTTATATCTTCTCTTGTGGTTGATTCAACCGAGCCAACGATATTAACATTAACATAACCCAGCCAACGATATTAACATAATAATAAAAATACGCAGTCAGGTGAAAGTAATCAAATGTCGTACAATCATGATTTAAGGGTGAACGCGCAGCACAATTAGCTTCACTTAGCCACCACACTTTCAAGTCAGTCATCAACACAATGATTGTTTTAGCAGATAAAGCTCGGCCATATTTAGAAAACAATTTCTCAGCATTGATATTTTTGACGTATTGCACTGAGTTAGGGCTACAATTTGTGCCAAAGGTCATTACTTGCATAAAATATTTTTCTGGATTGCGGTTGTCGTCGCCATTTCGCCAAAGATATCTCTGAGAGTGTTGGTCCTCTTTTATTATTCGCACCTGGTGAAACATCTCTCTAATGTCCCCACAAATAGCCACTTTTCGCTCTCTAAAATAGTAAAGCATATAAGAGACAAACGATAGTTGATCAGGACCTTTAACAAGCATAGAGTTTAAAGATATATAGTCCAATTTTATTGCGGTGTTCCACTTTTTTTCATTTTATTGGGTTTATTGGGATTTTCGACTGTTAATATGGGTAAGTGCCATGTTCTTGGCGTTTCTGCTAATTTTCCCAGAAGTATCCTACGAGCAACATTTCTACATCTCTAGCTATTTTTATCTAGACAATAACCTTTTACAGGCCATTAAAAGACTATCAGGGAGTTTGAAATTTTTGTATTTCTATAACAAACCTGTTTCATATCTACCACCCTTATGAACCGTAGTAGATTATAGTATCATTCACGCTCGTTTGTCTTCCATCGATTCTAGGGCTGTCTCCAACTGTTTTTATACTACAAAATTATCTAACGAAAATTTTTTTCACAGTCTTATACTTCTGGCGAACACTATATATTGCAAGATAATCTTTTTTGAAATTTCTTACTTTCCTTATTGTGTCTCCTCTCCATAGTACAGTGTTTTAAGCTAAATCAATTAAAAATTGTTTTGACTAAAAGTACCAAAATTAAAGATTTAAAAAAATCGTTGCATAATGGCGCCCGAAAATACAAAACCGTAAATATGTCCAATTTCACGTGGTTTGACGTGTAGTTTTAAAAATAACGATAACATCTTCTTCTCAAATCAAATTTCGAAGCCTACAAGTTTAGAATAAAAAAATAGATAAAATCAAAATCGTACTGAAAAGACGGTCGAATTTGAAATATTCAAAGCGAAATCGTTAAAAATTTCAAGAAGATAAAGCTTACAGTTTACCCTTAAGTATCTATCTTCTCTATATAAATTAACCTAATTTCATAAATTTTAATTATCAATTTCACAAATGATCATACTTTCAATTTTTGTTTGTATAATCTCCGAATCAAAACAATTTAATCAGACTCTACTCTCTACGCTTAATTAACATTAATTCATTTTAAATAAATAATAATCTAAAACAACAACAAAACTGTACTTGCTATTTCAAAATCAAGCACAGCATCTAACTTACTTTGCGTAATACGATCAACTAATTAAATAATCTTTTTGTTTTCCGATTCGTTAAAAGAAACAAATCAATTTTCTTCTAATTATTATTATTATTAAAACTTATATCACAAATTCAAAATAATTATTGTAATAAAAGATTTAAATCTCAATAAAATTTATGGAAATAATTTTATTTAATAAATTTAGATACTTGAAAAATGAAAGTTTTTTTTTTTTTGCAAATTCTCACAGTTATATTTCGATCATATTTGTTATTATTAGAGTAAGCTTATTTTTTTTGTGTAATCCTAAAAAATAAATAAAAGCTTATTTATTTACGTGATTTTTAATAAAAACTGGGTGGTCTACATATCAACCCACCTTTGGAGTACATAGCAAAAATTATTTCTTTTATTTTTGCAGAATATAACAAAATCAATTTATTACAATAAATTTGTCTACCTCTCACATTATACAATAATTTTTTTTTTTTGAAATATTGATATTAATGACGAGTTTTTGTGTTTTATTTTGAGGAATAGTTTTAAGTAGTTAGAGAGGTCGGTCGCTCCTTCTGTCTGAATTAACCAAATGAATTTTTTTGCTATTGATTTAAGGTTGTATGAAAATAAATAGTTATAATAAATTCAATATAGTTCACCGACAATTAAAAACTTAGAAATTATATTATTTGTTGATATGTCAAAATTAAAATTAAATACAGTTTGTTGGTTTACATTTTTTTATTATTTATTAGCCCAAGGAGAATTGTATTTAAAAAAACATAATTGTTATTTGTTGTATGTTATAAATTTAATTTAAATTATTAAAACAATGTTTTTAAAATTGATTTATTTTAAATATTTGTTTGAAGTTTGATTTATGGTGGCATAAGAGATATGTTTATTAATTTTAATATTAAATAAACAAGCCACCCAAATAGTTGTCTTGGCTAATAAGTTTATTATATTATTTTATAGGTAAAAGTTTTATGTTTAACATTTTTCCGGAAACAAAACACAAACTGGCCTAAAATTCAAGAAAATTTGTTTAATTCAAAAATAATTTGTATTAACCGAAAGAATTTATTAAAAATTATTTTTGTTGAGAAACATATTGTTGGGAAACATTTCGGTTAGCAATTAGTATAAAATATTTTTCTTTTATGTTTTTGAGTATTTTGTTATGCAAATCCACTGCATTAGTAATTGCCATTTGGTGTTTAATATCTGGTATCTGATCTGGTATCTTTTGTTCAATTTAGTAAAATAAAACTTACTTTTTAAAATTTTCTTAAACTGGATGGAAAGAGTGGTTAGACACAAATCTGAAATAAAGATTAATTTTAATTGTAAATTAATTCCACAATAATTTACCTACAATTGCTAAGCAACTGAAACAAATTTAATATTTATTTTTACTTAATTATTATTACGCTTGATCTTTATTGCACTTGTCATACGTTTTTAATATATATAAAAAAACATTTAAACTGCTACAAATATCAACAACATTTTGTATATTTATGCAAAATAATGCAAGTTTTATTACATTTTTTTCTCTAGAAGGTGCGAAATTTTATTATATGTTAACTTTTCATTGCATGATGGCTCATATTACTCTACTCATTTCTCATAGACTGCGCATACAAAACTTTAACAACGAACATGTAATAAAATATTTACATAAAATCATGTATTTTTGTATTTTATTTTGACAGATTTAAACAATTTAAACAAACAAACCTAACGAAAACAAATATATAAATAGTTTTGGTGAATAGTAATTATATGTATTATAAAGGTGTTAAAAAATTTAGTTGTGGTTATTTTATTTTTAATTACAAGAAATTGTTAAAACGTCTTTGTAGGTTAAATTAATTTATTGATTTATTAATTACTTTTTGCTCTCCCTTTTTTTATTCTTTGTTCATGATTCTTATCATTAAATAAATTTCGTTTGGCTTTGTTTTTTTTTGTAGTTTTGCTTTGTTTTTAAATTGTAGTGAAGAGCTTCTTCGTGGCATAGCAACGAAGTGGCATAGCAGGTCGCGCACCTGGATGAGATTTATTTAACTACAAGCTAACTTCAGCCTATGGGGTCGAGAAAGAAATCCTGCTGCTCCATTACAAATAACAGTGTTGTACGCGTATTTCGAGACCAAATAAACGGATAGGAAAAAAACACAAGTGAAATGAGTAGACTCTGGCGACCCCCTTATGTGAAAGAACCACGATCACTAAGTCCACCCCCTACACTCTCAACTCACAGTCACACACTCTCACATCTCATCCACTGGCGCTCGCACCCACATGAACACCGACACGCACCCACACGTACCTACATATACACCATCATCCATACCCCCATACGCTCGTACATACATAAATACACACACACACACACACACACACACACACACACACACACACACACACACACACACACACACACACACACACACACACACACACACACACACACACACACACACACACACACCACTTTCATTATCGAGGTTATGGCATTTACCGTAAGTAAAATGAAATATCCACACAGAACTTCCATTTTTCCTAAAAATACCGACAAATTTATATTGGATGTTGCATGCTAATTGCGGAGATAACCAAAAAAAACTTCAACATCCATTGTAATGACAAAAAATTACCATCAATAGAAATAATAGAGTTAACAAAACAAAAAATTTACTGATTTGAGAGCTAGGTCAAACCATTATGCAATATGTTGTAATACTTTTTAGTTTTATAAATTGGTTTAAAATTTTATTACAAATCACGTAACCACAATAATTGTGTTTTTATTTTTTGGTACTTCATAAAGAAAGTTATTCATTATATAGTTGCTATTAAAAACCCCTGGCTTTTAATATGACAGCAGCTGTGGAATTTGATAACTTTTACCACACCCCGTTTCACCGGTTGATATTAATGCTTGAAAGTTTTCCAAACAATACAATATATGATTTTGATAATTTGTTTTTTTTTTTAATAGGAAGACGATCACGTCGATTTTGGAATGTCAATGAATGATGTGCGTTAAAGATAACAGTTGTCAGGTTATCATCAGTTGATTGAGCGTGTCTTGTTGATGCAAAAGAATCGTTATCAGGTTTCTGGAACTTAGGTTTAACAGATGTTGAGTTCATAACACATTCAAATTTTACAAAACTCTTTTTATTCAATTGACCTAAAGCATAAAACACAATTTTGGAATACTCATAATTGGATTTACTAATCTAATTAAATTCAATATATTAACTATTTACACTTTATTAATGCGGTTTAGAAAAATTAATGTTTAATTGATTAAATTTGCGTTATTCACCTTTTTTTTGGTGTATTAGGTGAAATCACAGTATTAGATTTCGTTTGAAAATTTTACTACAATAAAATTAGTATCAGTAAATAGAATTCTATCCATACCTACATACATTCACACACCCACAGCTTCACACCCACACACTCACATATACTCGCTATACCTATAAGTACATATAAAATCAATACAGAACTCACCCCATGTTATTGTCCAATCCCACTCCTCTTATCACCCTGGTTCAGCACTCCATTAGTCGCCACATATCCAGCAATAAATAAATTTTAATAAATTTTGTTTTTTTATTTTTAGTTTTCTTTCCACAAGTTTCCAATCCAATAACTCAACAAAATTTGCTTGGTATATATTTATAATTTTTGTATTTAATTTCTAGCACTGCTGATACATAACATTTAAAGATGTAAATAATAATTCTAACTATGATACTAGTTGTATAGTTCGAAATATATAGGTGGTCTTAATAACATTATAATAAAAAAATTCTCTATGGTATCCAATAACTTATTGTATTGTGTTCAAATATCATATCTAATAATTTTCATCTAAAGAGATTATTGCACCTTCAATGAATACATAGACGGGCTGGATTTGTAATTAGAAATTTCCACGGCTTAGATAAATGATAAGGTTATGATTATTCGTATATCCCCAAAATAAATTATCCCCCTTTTTATGATTTTACGACGGTATTCTTCTAGAACAATTGTGAAGCATCAAACTCCATTTTCAAGGTCCACCTGTCGTTTCCCGTAATAACAGCACAAACACGTATGATAATTTTTTTGTTATTGGTTTCTATAATTCGCACTACACGACCCGTGATATACAAAACTAACACAATTAGGGACATTAACACTGTTTGAAATTCTTTACAAAAAAGATTATTGCACTACTTATAATTAAAATACATTTAAAAAAAAAAATATCAGATTTTATGCGCGCGTCTGATAAAAAAAACCTGTGTTGACCATCAAATCAAATGTCAAAACACTTCAATTCGATCATCGAAAAAATAATATACGACTGAGAGTTTTCATATGTAATGTTGTTTTAATTTAACTAACACGGAACAAAACGTATAAATTTTTTCTAAATCTTTCTAATTAAATTAGACTAAGTAAAAAAAATTGCACTAATTGAAACTAAGAAATTGAAACTAATTAAAAATTTTCTACTTAATTTTAATGAAAAAGAACGTGAATTCAAAATTCCTCTTTTCATTTTGATATTCACGAGAGAATTTTACAAAAAGCAACAACAGACAGAAGCTATCTATCGCGTTCTATTATAGCATCAAAATATGGTAGCATTAACTGGTAGCATATTTTAATGACTGAAAACCCACTAAGGAATTTGTATCACTAATTTGCATTAGAAAAAATGGGGAAAGAGTTATATAAAAAAAATTATTGATTACGAAATGATTGTAGGAAATCATACATGGAAATAACGCGATTACGAATTAATGATATTGCACAACTATTTTATGATAATTTTATCGCGATTAACGATTACAAATTGAATATAAAAATTATTTTGAGAAATAGCACACAACTGTTTTATGATAATTTTTAAACGGAAACTATTGTAGATGACGACCACGATTTGAGTATAAGAAACTATGTTTAAAGGAGAAACGAAAGTAATTATGAAAGTTTCTGTTAATGTAAATTTAATGCGTATGGGAAAGTAGTTCGACTCTCAATTACGAAGTTTGAATTACACTTCATAACAAAATCACACTTGTTTATGATATGTATTATGCACAATTTTGTTCATGGGAATTTGGATTTTAATAAGGATAACTCAAACAGCTTAAAAAAATTATGTACGTTTTGGAAGCTCAATGTATGTTGGTGCATCTTATCATACGTGTATTTCCATTGTCGAGTGCCTACAAATGATGGGCCTTTTTAAATTACCAACAAGCCTTTAAAATACCCGGCATACCAACATAAAATTTGGTTGGAATGGAACATCGTCAAAAATATGGAAGGTAAGTTGCGACTGATTTTTTTGTCGTGTAATTATTTTTATTTAATAACCCCTAGAACTACTTGTTTGGTGAACAAACTCACGACAAAATAATGATTCAAACCAAGTAGTAACGACCAAGTGGGAAAGCAATGTTCGAACATACAGTCGGGTTGTCAGGTCAATACAGTCAGGTCAATTGTATATTCTTTGACTTAAACTAGTGTAATCTCATCTCTTCTACCACCTGGAAGACAAGTTTGTACTGCTTATCGTTTCAGTGGCGCCCAAGATTAGCTTGAACCAACAACCCTTATTTTTTTATTAAGATATGTTATGTATAGACCATTTAAAAAGCAAAACATGCGTTTTGAGGTGATGATGGACGGTTAATTTAAATCTTTATCGATTGAAGCCATTCGAGATTATTGATTGGGGCAAAGCATTTCATTGGTACGATGTACGGACAAAGAAGTCCCTTTGCGTTTTGTCACTGTGACAGTGAGCTATCACGATAATTTATCTGTTTGCACAAACCAATTTACGAGCAAAACGGCGAGAAGAATATGTTTGAGGCATTATGGATCTATTTACATTCGAGCACTGCTGGTGACTATTCCATAGTCAATTCAGCAAGCTTTCGAACAGAGTTCAAAGATTGAGAACGAAAACAGATTTAGCACCCCATACTTAATAACTCTCAAGTCTCAAAAGCCTTCAATCCACAAAGATTTAAAAAAAGCGTCCACAAACACATTAACAATTAGCTGATTTTATGGCATTGTTGATCGGTCTACTAACATCTAGTCTTATGCGTTGCTTTTAACTCGATTGACTTCAAAAGTGATTTATGGGGCTAAGTGTTTGAACAAAGAAGGCAACCTTCTCTTCTTTGCGAAAACATGGGTGGAGATGCTCGATGGTGCGTGTTTGGAAATTATGGATTCAAGATGCTTTAGAACTCTTGGCATCAGTGGACTATTGGTACTATGTTTGTGTGCTATCGATCGTTGGTAGACATCAGTTCAATCAGTTTATTTTCTGTTTTTGATACATTAGTCATAGACTATAATTACGTAGCTATAAAAACAAAACGAATATCCATAATGTTGATCGGATACTCCAAACGACATACAAAATCGAACAAAACTTGACAAAAAACTATTTTCTTTATTTTGCATTAAAACTCAACAAAACTGAAACCTTTTGCTGCACCCTTTGGAGTACTACCGAATCCACGATAGTTTAGGAATACATTAGTATTAGCAAAAAAACTCACACGCGGCCTCTGACCCAGGAAAATCTACAATTAAAAAAACTTGGATCAACAAATTTTATAATAAAAAAACAAATTTGTCAATGACAGAAAAAAAGTAATAGACCCATAGAATAACGGAAAAAGATATGGCTTACGTGTTGTTGTCGGTTACAGGTTGGAATTCTCTGTTTCCGGTTTTTAATCTCAACTCCGGTTTTTAATCTCTGGGGGAGGGTACTTACATAATGGACCTGCCGAGTCCACTCACCCGGAACATGGGGACTGGAATTATTCAATAAATTCGGCTGGAAATTTTTCTTTGCTTCCTTGTAAGCGATATAACTCGTAACTGGTTTACTTTAGGATACTAGTGCCATGGAACGTTCTTGTTCCTTAAATGTTTTTCTATAACTTAAAATAGAAAAATAAATAAAAAAAATTTTTGTTGCAAATTTTTGCAAGAAACTGCGAAAAAATTTCTAAAAAACGATTTTTTTCAATTAAATTTAGTTATTTGCAAATATTTGTTTACAATAAAATTGACCCCTCTATTTTGAAGCTGAAACCTCAACAAAAAATATAATAAGCTTTGGAACGTTTCATTCGGCTTAATAGTTTTTGTACCCTCCTCCAGAGATTAAAAAAAATTCCGACCTGTAACCGACAACAACACGTACAATCCGTAGTTCTATGAGCCTATAAAAGCAATGTAAAACAAAAGTATAATAAAAATAAACTTAATCCTTAATTTTCCCCCAAAGTTATAATCCTGTGTTTTTCGGTGAAGGTCTCTCTTTTTTTTAAACGGGTGTTAATATATATCCTTATTGCCAAAAACTTGTAATTATTATACAAAATTATTTCGTTCTTATTATTTATCATTTCAACCGATTTAAATTTTTTTTATATTTTCCGTTTTCCTTCAAAAGTTTCCACAACAATACTCTTTAAATAATAACTGAAAATTAATAAATCGATCAAATTCACAACAGAATGAAATTAAGTTTTAATTATTTTGCCAATAAACCGTCTGATCAATATGTTACAAAAAAAAATGGCCGAGAAACTCAAAAAAAAATTCTTTTCATATTTTATGCTCGAAAGCCAAAATATTTCTTTTAGAGTTAAAACTTAACTGGTTTATCAATCGATGTCAAATTACTCATCGACTTTATTTAGAAAAAGACTTTCTATCTATCTATGTCTTGTGACTTCAGATTTATCAAACAACAGAAATTTTTACTCAAACATTGCAAATCAATCGTGTGTATAAATAAAAAAAAATCAAATAAACAGAGAGAAACCATTCAAAAACTATCAATTCAATAACACATAAGGTCCTTCAAAACTTAATCAATTATTAATATTTAAAACTTATAACAGCCAAAACTCATAATATGAAGTACCCTATCAATAATTTAGCATCAACGCTTCTGCGCATGATCTATTTACTTTATTTTGCCTTTTATTAAAAACAACAAAACCTATATTCGTTTCACATAGAAAGAAAAGTAAAGAAAAAAAATTGAGACAACCCTGCTTTTCACATTAGAATCCCTTCCTGTTATTTGCGATAACACTCACCTAATTGTTTCCTTACCAGTTCCATCGTTTCAAAACTCCTTTAACCTCACCACCAGCTTTAGTTTAGAACTGTTTAGTAACCATATCTATGTAGATGTTACTAAAAACAATATTTTCAAGCAAAATATATAATTTATTTTGCCATAAACATAAAAAATGTCACTCAATGCCAGTGAAACAATTTTATATTATTTTAAAAAGAAACCTAATCTGCAACAGCTCCTCTACACATTTCAAAGCAAAAACACCATACATGTAAAATAAACGATATCAATTTTATATTCAAGTTTATCAATTTTATGTCACCTCCGTTACATTCCGAATTGTTTTATAATTTATCACCTTTTTACATCAATAAAAATAAACAATATTCTTGTGTTGTATGACACTGAAACCACGATTAAAGTAATATTATCGCTCATAACGAAAGAAATATAAGAAAAACATATAACAACAATTTTTGTACAAAATAGTTTAGAGATAGTTGAAATTCGAATTAGAAAATCTTTGAGTTGATATCTAAAAAAATGTATTTTGATTAAGATTATTGATTGTCTAAAGATGAAGTGTTATCTTAATATTTTGACATTAATATGTTCTTTCATCCATCAAAAATCAATCTAATAGCTACTAATAAAATAATACAATAAACAAATTTTTTTCAACCTCACATTAATCAAAGTTAATTCAAATTAACTTTCATACAAAAAAAAAAAATTATCAATTATATTTATCTCCAACGAAAAACCAATGAAACATAAAATATAAAGACATAATTTAACTTTCACAATTTATATTAAAAAAATTATTATTAATTTAAAATTTATTACTTGTAAATATTTGATTTACTTGATAATTGTCAACATAATAATTAATTTCATTTTATGACAACTCAATTATTATAAACATTTAACCTAAAATTTTGTTTTTTATTTTATCGTTTTAGGTTTCAGCAACTGATCCTGATTGTGGTGTAAATGCAATGGTCAATTATACATTAGGTGAAGGTTTTAAGAAATTACGTGAATTTGAAATACGTTCGGGGACCGGTGAAATTTGCATTGCTGATGAATTAGATTATGAAACAAGAAATTCATATGAATTTCCTATTATCGCAACCGATCGTGGTAAGTTCAATTGAAATAATTTGTTATTTTTTTTTTTTGGTTTATTTCAAGGAAATGTTATATTTATATATTAAATTCGTATTTCATTTTATTTCTTTGAGAAAACAAAAAAAATTAATATCACGAAGAAACGTGAATATTGTTCTCTGTGATAACACATGTTCTTATGTAGCTTCTTTTTTTGTATTATTATTATTATATTATTTATATATATTTATTTTATTTTATTTTATTTTATTTTTCCTTAAAATTCGAGAAAAAAACAATGTTTTCTTGTGAATAACAGTTTTTCCTCTTGTGTACCAACATAACAGAAACAGACAAAAAAACAAGTACAACAAAGATGTTTAATTTTATTGTTAAAAATATCTGTCTATCGTGTTTGAATAATTCCTTTTTCTTTTTATATTTTTTGGGCTGTGGATATACCACAGCGAACTGTTCAAAATTTTCAATTAAAAAATAAGCGATAAGAAGTTGTTCTGTTCATGAATATTTGAACTCGCCAATCCCACGATTAATGAAATCCACTGTAGAGTAAATGTAATCTACTATAAAATCATCATATTCCGGGATAAATATATATCACAACCATATAAGTTATTTCGTGCTGGTCTGGTTTTCACCAACAATTTTCTTTTAATCCAATTTCAAATTTAAAGAAACAAAATCGATTTGCGAAATTTTTATGTTTTCTTAAATGAATCAATAAAAATCGATCTTTTATAAAGATTTTAGAATTAACAGTTTGAAGGTTTTTTTCAACAATCTTGTATGTTGGAATTTCTTCAGTTGTATATGGTATGTGTATGTGAATATTAAACTGCAGTAAATTTTACGAAAGATATAATCTAAATGAACATTGTGTTAAACTTACATAAAGCTCCAAAATATTTGGTGTGTTAGTTTTCCTTATAAAAAATGTTTAAAGGCAAAAATGAAACCACATGAAGGGATTAGTTTGCCGTATAGTTTAGTTTTTGTTTATTTGTAAGTTTTTATTTTTGATCTACAGCTGCAACCGACACGCGTACTCCACATACTAGTTCACATTGGGGATCACATTCCACTTGGCAATAGCAGTGATAAGTCACTAGTCAAGGTGTGGTCTTAGCGATGCTGGTGGATGAACTGTATTCAGTCAATGGTAGCACAGAAATTTCTTTCGCTGTAATCATGCAACAGCAGTTCTTGTGCTAAAATCTAATTTAAGATTTATCCAACCTTTACACAAAATGACGAATCAAATTTATCTGTATTTGAGCGTACGCCTACGCTACATTTTTGGTCCACTTAAGACAGACGATGGAGAGTACAGAAAGCGATATAACTTTGAGATTAGAGACCTTCTTGAGGGTCCAGATATAGGTTGTATCCCATCCAAATAGGATTGCTTGGTTTGGATATCATGATCACCTTGAACACCATGACCACCATGTCCACCGCGACCACCATGACCGCCATAACCAACATGACCATCATGACCACCGTGAATACCATGACCATCATGATCACCATGAACACCGTGACCACCATGACCACCGTGACCATCATAACCACCATGACCACTATGACCACCATGATCACCATGACCATCAGGACCACCATGACCACCATGACCACCGTGACCACCATGACCACTATGACCACCATGAGCACCATGACCACCGTGAACGCCATGATCACCATGACCACCTTGACACCACCATGGCCATCATGACCACCGCAACCACCGTGACCACCATTACCACCATGACCAGCAAGACAACCTTGACCTCCATGACCACCATGACCGCCATAACCAACATGACCATCATAACCACCGTGAACACCATGACCATCATGACCACCATGAACACCATGACTACCGTGGACACCATGACCACCGCGACCACCATAACCACCATGACCACTATGACCACCATAACCACCATGACCACCATGACCATCATGACCACTATGACCACCGTAACCACCATGATCATCGTGACCACCATAACCACCATTACTACTATGACCACCATGACCACCATGACCACCGTGAACACCATGACCACCATGACCACCGTGACCACCATGACCACCATAACCACCATAACCACTATGACCACTATTACCACCATGACCACCATGACCACCTTGACTGCCATGACCACCATGACCACCATGACCACCTGGACCACCATGACCACCAGGACCGCCATGACCACCATGACTATCATGACTACCGTGAACACCATGACCACCATGACCACCGTGACCACCATGACCACCGTAACCACCATAACCCCCATGACCACTATTACCACCATGACCACCATGACCACCTTGACCACCATGATAACCATGACCACTATAACCACCATGACCATCTTGACCACCATAACCACCATGACCACTATGACCACCATGACCACCATAACCACCATGACCACTATGACCACCATGACCACCATGAACACCATGACCACCAAGATCACCACGACCACAATGAACACCATGACCACTATGACCACCATGACCATCTTGACCACCATAACCAACATGACCACCATTACCACCATGACCACCATAACCACTATGACGACCGTGAACACCGTGATCACCATTCTATTTCGTATTTTTTTGTTCAAATATTTTCTTTTTGTTCAAATATTTTTTTGTTCTTCAAAATTTTATATAAAACATGGTAACGCGAATATAACACGGTTCGCCTACCATAAGTTTAAATAAAAAGTCAACCAACATGAAATTTTTTTTCATAGCAGTCTTCTTTGAGTCGAATAGAACAAAACTCAACCGTTTTAGAAATAGGTTGTCAGAGGGGATCTCGAGATATTTCGCAAAAACGGATTTTTGACCGATTTTACCTCGATTTCGCAACTTAGGCTAAAATTTTTTTTTGTAAAATTGCCCAAATTTCACTGGAAAACTTAAAACGAATTACATTAGGACTGCCGAACGCCCCAAACGTTTCAAAATGCCCAAATGTCCCATTAAAAAATTTCAAAAAAAAATTAAAATATCGTTTTTTTCTACTTTTTATACCAATTTTTTTCACTTCAATTTTTTTCAGTCCTAATTCGTTTTAAGTTTTCCAGTGAAATTTGGGCAATTTCACAAAAAAAATTTGAACCTAAGTTGCGAAATCGAGGTAAAATCGGTCAAAAATCCGTTTTTGCGAGATATCTCGAAATCCCCCCCGGCAACCGATTTCAAAAACGGTTGAGTTTTGTTCTATTCGACTCAAAGAAGACTGCTATTAAAAAATATTTCATGTTGGTTGACCTTTTATTTAAACTCATGGTAGGCGAACCGTGATATAAATTTTACCTCATACAAAATTCATAACGCGGCTATAGAAGTTTTCATTTCAAAAAATCCAATTTATTTAGAATGGTTCATAATAAAAACCTTGCAGATTTGTTCATTCTAAGTAAAATTGAACTCTCGAATGATATCAGTTATTTTTTAACACTGTGTTAATAACGAAAGGGTCCGTATACTTCTGGATCTGATTTGAATTTTCATAAAATTACGTTTTGATTTCACAAATAAATTCTTAGAGTAAATTTTGTCGTTTTCCTCCATGTAGTATTCAGTGCAAACTCAATTTCATCAAACATTAATTCCCAGACTATTTTGTAATGGACAACAGTGAGTTGCTGATGTTGGAATCTTAATCAGGAAATCCAATGGGTCGCGTGCCTTAAGATGATTCCAACTAGCCTCAGTCTGTGAGCTCGTATATCTCTCCTCAACCCATCACAAATACTGTATTGCACTCAAAAGTTTCAAAAAAAAGTTGAAGTCAAATGAGCAAAGAATAGGGGCTCTGATGACTCCAAAATCCAACTCGGTCATAAATAGTTTAAATTGAATTAATGTAAAACAACTACCTCGATCCGTAACTAATCTGGTAGGGCTACTAGAGTGTTTATAATAAATTCTTAAATTGTAGTCATCTCTGTTAAGTTTCTTTGTACGAAAACGTCTCACAAAGTTTGAAAAGCCATCAACTATTATAAAAAAATACTTTCGCTTTGATCTGGTGACATCTAACGGTTCAAAATAGTCAGCATAAAACATTTCAAATGTTTTATTAC
Organism: Diogma glabrata; assembly: GCA_963693315.1. Classification (NCBI taxonomy): domain Eukaryota; kingdom Metazoa; phylum Arthropoda; class Insecta; order Diptera; family Cylindrotomidae; genus Diogma; species Diogma glabrata. The sequence goes on along the minus strand of OY856186.1, from coordinate 25,918,632 downwards.
CCTTTGGAATCGAGGACAAAATCCCTCATTTTTCCTTTTTGCACTAACATAATGCATTTCACAAATTTTTTTAGTACATATTAGTTTTTACAAATTTTTGTATAACATTTGTGCAGTATATAATTCTGAAAAAAAAAAACAATTTGACAGCTGAGAGTTTGCGATTAGTAAAAATAGAGTGTTACACAATACAACAACGTGTTTTCATTCTTGAACGATATGTCAAAAATAATGAAAGTTTTGTTGATATTTTCGTACAAAATATGGTCATACAAAATTAAAAAATTCAAAGATACTGGATCAGGAATCAGTTGAAAGCACTAAACACACTGGTCATCCCAAAACAAGCCGGTGAAATGTTTATTTTAAAGCCAGAACATCAATTTGGAGTTGTATACAAGAATTGCAAATTTCAAGAACTTCAGACTGAAATGGCGTTGGCTGATGACTGGCAACTGAAATGACGTTGCACGGCGTGTTTTCTTTTAATGACTAATTACTCCCCTAGATCGTATGATTTAACACCATTGGCTTTATTTAATGAGGTTATTTCTGTAGGTGGGAGGTAAACTACACCAAGTCACATTTTTAAAATTTTACAGGAAAGCCAAAAAACTGTTTGAAAATGGACTATTTACTATGGACTTGGACTATTTAAAATTGTTCTATCTCGAAAACTACACTAGTTAGGACTCAGTGCTATTAACCTCTCGGTAGAGAACAAAATCCTGATTCTTACAGTATAAAAAAACGAATTTTGAAAAAATTGGACTTGGTGTAGTTTACCTCCCACCTACAGATTTGAAGTCAAAGATCTATGTCAACAAACCCACAACCACCCCTGGATTAAAGCAAAAACCCGCATGATTATTTTGTAATAGACAACAACGCGAATTTACGATTTTAAAAACTATGCAAAACGATCTTGAATAATAGTTTTTCAGGACGATTCCAACCAAAATTATCAAAATCTCATCTTGCAAAATGTTTTGTATTGAACACTGCTTGTGTTTTCTGATTTTGTATATAACAAAAGTTTAAGATCAAACATTAAATCCTCGTAGCTTATAATAAATGAAAAATGACTATGGTTGAGTGAAATAATTTCACATCTATAGCTAATCATAAAATCCAACTCACTGTTCTGTTAACTGAAGACATACTAAAACGCGATTATGCCACACTTATATTTTACGTTTTGTAGCAGTGATCAGATGTGATTTTGCACTTTTTTTAAAAATAAAACCACACGGACTCTGTTTTTTGTTTTTGGTCCTTGCTCTTAAGATAAAATAAAAGAATTTACGAAAAAATTTTTGTGAGCCAAATGAAAAATTACAAAAAAATATTTGGTTGGGAGATAATAATTTGAAAAACAAAAAAAATAAATATAATCCTCTCAGAGATTTTTTGTTATAAGAAGTTTTTTGTTTTTTTTTCTTTTCGTTTGTTTTGTTTAAAATTTAAAATATGACTGAAAAATTAACAGAGTTTACTGAAAAAACAACAATTTTAGAGTTATTACAGTTCCACCAGATAATGTAGCTACTTCAGTCAAATCGAACGCGGATGTTTTTTGACGGTTTTAATTAGACAATTAAAAAGTGTACTGCTTGGTATAAATTGAAACGTGTATGAATAGAGAGTAATATTTTTTAAATGAATTCGATCGTAATAAATAATGACAATAAATAATATTTTTTCCTAATTAAATTCTTTAACAACAAATTAAAAAAAAATAATAAATCACAAAAACATGAAATCATTTTCTAAAATTATGACTCAATCAATCATACAAATTTCTAAAATTTTTCTTATTCAACAACCACACAGGATGAAAGTCGAAAACCAACCAAAATAAAGCAAAACAAAAAAAAGTATGTATCACTGATACCTAGAAAGAAAACCAGATTTTATTCGTCTTTTCTTTTGAGCGAAATAAAATAAAACAAAATAAAATATATCACGTACAAACATTTATTTTTAAAATAAAATTAAAATATCTGAAGGCGTAAAATAAGAAAATAAAATTTAGCTCTTTGAGAGTAGCGTTTTATTTTGGAAAACAAAATCTTTTTGAGGGCAAAATAAAAATCGGAACACTTTTTTTAAGAGATTTTGTTTTTTTATTATTCAAAGTTAGGCATGTTTAGTGTTAACCAATATAGATCAACGTCTCTTAATATCCGAAGATACCATGCTAACTAGGGAGCTACTGCTCGAGAGAGTAATTCAATTTTCTTTGAGGAATTTATTAATGTTGATCTTAAAGTTTTGAGGATTAAAATTATCAAAAATAATATAATATTTTGGCAAGACCAAGAGTGAAAATTTTTTACTTTTTTCGTTTTGTGTATCAAGAATCAAAAAATTAAATAGAGATCTCGCGATCCACAAATCCAATCCCAGAATTTATTCTTGCAGAAGATTCAGCTATAATATTGCATTTATTCGCTCATCTCATATTTATTGTTATTTTAACTTTTTTCGTGGATTGAGCCTATTCTCATACACAAAACTTTGTTTGAAGCCTAAGCTGAAAATTTAAATTGGGTTGCTAATTTGTTATAACTGTATCTCCGACATGTATGACAAAAACCAGTATGATCTTTGCCCAAAAAAATCTCTTAAATGAAGTATTTATTTGGTCATTTCATTTTGATTTTTAGAACAAAGAAAAAGTTATTATGTCTATCATGCAAAAAAAAGAGCCGACAATGTGAGAAACAATAAAAGAAAATAATGTTGATTGTAGCCGTCCTTTGTATTAAATTCCAACCAATATATATATAGAGTATACGACAACGATAAATGTTTCAGCCAATATGTATATTTAAGCAACAAACGTAACTGTTTCACGCCAATGATATAGTGGACATAAAGACCTCAGCAAATATAATGTAACCAAAAGGTGCTACTCTCAGCAATAGCACCTATTCACGTAGTGGTTACTCAAAGGCGATGAGCGTATCCCTCTAACTCATCATCAACGGTATTATTACTATGTATAAACTGTAGTATTTCCACCAGCAGTATCACAAATTCGTGCCGTCAATTACAGTAATGATACAACGCATCGATATCATTTTCAATTTTTCTTTCAATTTTCTTTTTTTTATATGATTAAAGTTAAACTAAACAAAACTCAGTAAGAAAGATAGTTTTATAAATATACGCGACTACATCCACGAATGAACTCCCAAAAATTTTATTTAGCTTTTATTATATTTTAAACCCTGATAAATATTTAATTTTAAAATATCAATCACGACTTCTAAATATTTAATTTAACCGTTCAAACGTTTAGTTTAATTTTATTTAATTTTTAAATTGCGATTTAGAATTAATTTTATTTTAAAATATAAAACTCGGTCCAAAAAGAATTATTAAATTTTTATTCAAATTATAAATCACGACTCAAAATTTAATAATATATTTAAGATATAACAACGCGACTCGATTAAATTATCATTAAATTTATATTCCAATTATGAATCACAACTCAACAGAAATGTGGAAAAATGTATCTATATACATATTTTTTTTTTGATTACCCTAAACGAGAGAAAAAAAATTGATTACACAAACATTCTCTCGTGGTGTAGCTGTCGATATCATCAATACAATTACATCGAAATAATAATATAAATCCACAGGTTGATTCACCAAAAGCATATTGCTTTGTTTTCAACTAATTAAAAAGAGAAAACGAAAAAAAGGATCAAACTTTAACATAAACAATCATCATTTGTTGTAAATAATATAATACCATCGGGTTTTTTTCCATCATAAATACATCGAAACGTTTGAAATTAAAAACGATTAAATATTGAAGTTCTTTTTTCACGTTTCAACACAATGAAACAATATAAAACAGGAAGAGATCATATTTTCTTAATTCTTTTGTTTCATTTAATAATTTTTTTAGTAAGAGTATTATTTCATTAAGAATAAAAAAAACTCAAAATATTTATTTACAAAAAATGCAAATTTAAAATAATCAATATTTGGGAAGATATAACCTTAATAATTCGGGTGGGGGGGCTAAAAGTTACTTGTACTGCCTGATTATGTTAATGAAGATGTTAATAAAAAAATATTATGTTAATGAAAAATGTAATGTGATGCTACAGATGGAATGGAAGATGGAAAACTGTTTCGCTCCAGAGTTAGTCTTTGCTGTTAGATATAACTGTCAAGCCCTTACTCCTTTGCTAACACTTTTATCCAGAACTCAAATCGTTCTTACTTTTGTATTTGATTGTAGGTCTTCCCAAACGCTACATGTTGGGGCATAACAGATTCTAGTGATTTGTGTGTTGACCACTAGCTACTTATTTCGTAAAAATTCAGACGTGCCAATATGTCGACGAACATTCTTCATCACTCATTAGTTTCTGTACTATTCAATTCATTAGTTCATACATTATAATCAGTGTTCGCAAGTTTTCTCTATTACAATACTTACTGATTCAAGTACTTTTAGAATATTTAAAAAATTTATCGCATTTTACTGGTTGGAAACGAGTCTAACAGGCTTAAACTTTCGCAACTAAGCTCTCGAGTTTTTCTGTGTTTCTCTTTTTTAACCACTAAATTTCTCAAACACTAAATCTGGTAGAGTTGAAGCCATCTAAATATTTTAAAAATTTAGCGTGATTAATTAATTCATCATTATGAATGCATAATAAAACAAATTATCATTATGCTATCTCAAGATATTCAAAGCTATGGAGTTAAGTGGTGGGATTGAATGCTAAACATGTTGATTTGATGCATGAAAAAAAATTAGTTTACTCCTCGAATGTACATTTATAAAGATGCAAAGCAACAGGTTGACAAAAGAAAAAGAACACAAAAATCAAATTGGTATTGCGCGGGTACTGTCCATCCCGTGGTCACAAATGACCTACCATAAATGACCTAAAATAAAAATAGAATGCATAACTTGGTGAAATTCTTGTTCATCTCTTACTACTTTATTTAATTTTTTTTTGCAATTTTTCCAAAAATTAACACAAATTATTTTGTGCGGGGAGAAATGTAGCAAAGCAGCTACGTAACTTTCCTCCAACAAATTCAAACCTAACATTACTATCTATGTAGAATTTAATTTCAATAAATATGTTTTTGTAAAATTAACAATTTTTATATTAATTCAGGGAATAATTTTAGAGAATTAAAAAATATTAGTCAAATTACAATCGTTATCAAGTTTTAGTTTTTAAGTAAAAGAATCGACAACTAAGTTAGTAGTTAATCGGTCTATCAGCCAGTCTAAAAAAAGGTTAGTAGTCTATCAGTCGAACAGTAGCAAATAAATCAATCGAAAAAAATGAGTATTCAATGAGTCAGTTATAAAATCAGCATTAAGTCAGTATCAAGTAATATTGATAATAATTGAAACTTTAAATATTTTGAAATTTTGAAATATGTATATGAAAAATAATTGAATTATATTTTAGTAATTTCGGGAAAATTTGTGAAAAAATGTTTTAGTATGTTGAAGTAAAATGTGAAAATCTAATCAACTGTTTTTAGAAAGTTTGTGAGTTTTTCATCAATATTTCTATGGAATAATGTGAAAATATGATTGGATTTGAATGGAAAACTTATGTTTTTGAATTATGTAATTAAATTTTGTTTCAATATACTTGAGAAAAGTGTAAAAATATAAATGAAATTCTAATTGTTTTGGGAAAACTGTCAATTGAATTTTATTAAAATAATTTGAATAAAAGTTATGAGTGCATATTCGGTTTCAAATCTTAGTTCATATAAAACTTTTCAGTTTGGGTCGTTTTCAAAAATTTTAATTTCTTAACATTTTTTGGATTAACGTTAGAAGCTGAAAAGTGTTTGATCATTGAATCATATGTGTGTCGAAATAAATCGTTAAGTGTGTTAAAAATAACATTTATACATTTTACTACCGCAGAAAATCAGAAAGTTTTCCCCACACACACATCCTTGCGATCACGAATAAAATGAAAAAGTATTATGAAAAAAATAAATTGTTTTATATATCCAAACAACAATCGATTGCACAAAAAACGATTCAGTTATATTTATTATAACTATTATTATTGAATTGAATATAAAATAAGAAATGATTACAAAAAAAACAACAAATTTTATTTGTTTTATGTGATGTTCCTATCAAATCGAGTGATAATAAATAATGTGACTTGCATATGTTAATAATAATAGTTATGATAATATTTTATTTCATTTTATTTTTGTTAAATCGAAAAACTATTTAAAAATATTCAAATTTTGTTTTGTTTGTGTTATGTATAGAGAGAAAATCATTGTGGTAGGTTATTGTTGTTTGGTTCATCATTTATTGTAATATAAAACCAAAAATATATTAACATATTTTCATGATTTCATTTGATTAGATAATTTATGCTTTGTTGTATTTCGGGTGTCTTAGCTTATCAAACGAACTCATAAATCAGATAGAAAGTTAGCTATTCTTTTGATATTTAAATTTTAACTGTATTTTGATGTTTTCATTCTCGTGAATGGTTGGTAATGTTGTTTAAGTCGATCAAAATGTTTTGTAATATATACGATTGTGAATTGATACGTTGATTGTTAATTTGAATAAGGAACGGTTAAAGTTTTTTGAAACGATTAACAATAATGACAGAAGTTTAATTATTCACAGTGACAAAACAACTTGTGAACAACAAAATGTTTAAATAGAATCAATCATAAAACTACAATAATAAATAACAGTTGAAACATTATTAAAAGTATTAGTCAATTAACATAAAATTGATAATGAACGATTACTCTGAATTATCAATTTTCCCCTGTACTGAAATAATTGTCACAATCCATCATCATAAACCCAACGGAAAAAGAACTTGAATTAAATATCAAAACTTATTTTTCTAATAATAATAATAATATAATAAATTTTAAACGTGATCATTGATTTCCAATAAATCATAATTAACACACACACTCACAAGTTATTACTTAATTATTGATCGGTAGTTATTTGTTCTAATTATTTTATTATTTTTATTTGTGGGAAACATTTCTGAAGTGATAAGTGTTGTTTGTTTCCTAAATGTCAATTATTTTAAAAATAATTAATCGAAAATAAAGCAAAGATTGATTTTTTATTAATCTTAATTAAGGCGTGGAACGGATAAATAAAAAAAATTATTGTCATATAAATCAAAACGGAGATTTGAGTTGGGTTGAATGCAGTAAGTTGTTGAAAATTAAATCATCGGATAATTGCATTTCAACAAAAAAAAAGTGTAAGTTTTGCAAGACGTATGTGGGTATTGGGTAATAATATCAATAATCGCTTTTGTGAGATCGAAGAAAAATTCTAACTTAATTTATTACGAGTATTGTTGACTATTGAGTATTGTTGACTTTAAAATTAAATATCTCAAGAACAAAAATTAACGCCTCTGAGTTAATATAATATATTTTAGAGTAAGGATAGAACTATTTTCAGAAAAAAAATTAGTTTAATTCCAATTGATCTTCAACCCTAGCGCCATTTTTAAAAAGTTTTTTTAAAATTTTTATTTAAAAATTAATTATAAAAACAATAAATTAATTTTTTTTCAAACGGCTAACTAATCATCTATCAAACAAAAAAAAGTTTGATGAAATCGGTATAGGCGTTCTTGAGCAATTTAATTTCAAAGTTACATCGGATTGGCAGAATTTTCATTTTTCATGCATGTCGGGGTGCCCCCTGTGCTCAAACTATGCACTTTAAAAAAATTTAAAAATAAGTAGTATTTTTATTTTGTCCATACTACTTATATGCCAAGTTTCATGAAAATCGAAAATGGTCCAGTTTTCACAACTCTGTCTAGAACATGTTTTTCATCAATTACGTTCTATAATTTTTACCAAAATTACTTTAAAAAAAATTCAAATATATCTTCACAGTTTGCCCAAATCTAATTTATTTCACAATGTTTAAAGTTTTTACATTTTTTTTCAAAATTAATTTTGTTTTCAAATTTTTGAGAAATTATTCACAAATTCCAAGTTTTGAGAACTTTGGAATAAAAATTCAATTACATTTTCATGTTTTAGATACATTTACTGAAACAGAATTCCTTACGTTTTCAAATGTTTAACAAAAAATTTTTTTTGTGGCGTTCATACTCCATGTTGCGTTGAGAGCCAAGGAGCGTTGCCAAGTTAAGCTGCGAATTTTCACCTTTAAGGTTGTTTATTACGTCCGTCTCCCATTGCAGTCGTAGTTTACCTCGCAGTCGCCCACTCCCTGGGGTACTAAAGTACATTTTTTAATCATTCCAGACAGTGAATCAGATCGTACAACATGTCCAAACCAAACAATCCTATTGGAACGGATACAACTTATTATATCTGGACCCTCAAAAAGATCTCTGATCTCAAAGTTATATCGCGTTCTGTAAGAGCATTAGGAGCGCTCAGGCTGCGCAAGTTCCACGTTCCGATTCGGTAGGCTGTTCCTTTTTCACGTCAAGGTAAAATTCTGGTTTTTTTGTACGGGTCTGTTATTCTTTTCTGATTTCCAAAATTTAACGAATAATTTTTTTCCGGGGTTAGGGTGTTAACCTTAGTCCCAACCCAAATTGTCGTGAGTGTGTCCGTTCTGCATCTTAATATTACCAGAAACTTGATCCTAGACAGGTGCCCGCTCCAAGCCGCTTCTAACATGAAGAACAGACGCTTGGATCGCATTGGTTTTAAGGCGCCAATTCACCGTGATGTAGCATCACTGGATAAAGAGTTTTTGCTCTTCTTGTCTTCGATAAACCAACCTAATTCTGTCAGGCAGCACCATTAACCAGGAAGCGGATTTCGCTACCCTTTTAACAAAATTTCTTGCCCAAATTTTTAGTTTTAGTGAAAGTTTAGTTTTAGTGAAAAAAATTCACAAGTTTTCTCAAAATTACGTAATTAATTTTTAAATATATTTTCACTTTCTTTGCAATTTTGCTGGAATGGAATTCGATTAAATTTTAAATTTTCCTCGAAATATTAATAAATACAACAAAATTTAATTATTTATTTAAATTTTTCCCAAAATTAATTTTTGCTCAAATTATTGTGAAAATATTTGCAAATTTTTTAAAAAAAAGAAATAAAATTCAAATATTTTTCCACATATTTTCAAAATTACTGAAATAAAGTTCAAATATGTTTTGAACTTTTTTTCAAAATGACAAACACAAATTTTAAAAAAGTTTACACATTTTTTTTCAAAATTCATTTTTTCTCAAATTTTTGTGAAAATATTCACAAATTTTCTCAGAAAAAGAAATAAAATAAAAATATGTTTTTATATTTTCTCAAAATTACTGGAATAAAACTCCAATACGTTTTTCGCAATCTTTAAAGTTTTTACATTTTTTTCAAAATTAATTTTAATATCAAATTTTTGGGAAATTATTCACAAATTTTCTCAAAACATTGGAAATAAAATTCAATTACATTTTCATATTTCGGATTAACTTACATTTTTAAATTTTTAACAAAATTACTTGCCAAAATTTTTTACAAGTTTTAGTGAAAATATTCACAAAGTTTCTCAAAAAAACGTATTTAATCTTTAAATTTATTTTCACATTTTTTGCTTAAGATTTTGTTTAAGATTAGTTTTAAATTTCCTCAAAATAAATAATACAGAATTTAATTAAATTTTTATATTTTTTGTGAAATTAATTTTTTTCTCGAGTTTTTGTGAAAATATTCACAAATTTTTTCAGAAAAGAAATAAAATTCAATTATTTTTCCACATTTTTTCAAAATAACTGGAAAAGAATTCGAATACGAGTTGTTTCAAAACGACTATAACAAAATTCAATAAAATTTCCAGATTTTTTTCAAAATTAATTTTTATGAAGAATTTTTGTGAAAATTTTTACAAATTTTCATAAAACTGCTAAAGTAAAATTCAAATATTTCAAATGTAAAAACATTTTCTCGAAATTACTAAAATAGAATCAATCTAATTACCTTTAAGAATTTGTCACAAAACTCAAATATATTTTCAGTTTTCCCAAAATTAATTTTTTAGTGAAAAAATTCACAAATTTTTTGGAAATATATTAATATTTAAATATATTTTTACGTTTTTGCAAATTACTGGAATAAAATTCAACTAAGTTTTCAAGATTTCTTTAAATGATTTGAACAAAATTTAATTATATTTTCACATTTTTTCCCGAAATTAATTTTTTCTCAAATATTGTGAAAATATTCACAAATTTTTTCAGATATAAAATAAAAACATGTTCTTATATTTTCTCAATTTACTGGAATGGAATTTAATTACGTTTTATAATTTTTCCCAAAACTACTTGAAAATAAAGTTTGCCCAAAATTAATTTTTTTCAAAGTACTTAACTGTTTTCGAATTTTTGGGAAATTATTCACAAATTATCTCAAAACATCGGAAATATAATTTAACTACTTTTTTACATTTTGAACACAATTACTGGGACTTACGTTTTTTTAATTTTTACAAAATTGCTTGCTCAAATTTGTTCCCAAGCTCTAGCGAAAATATTCACAAATTTTCTCAAAACTACGTATTTAATCTTTAAATATATTTTCACAGTTTTTGCAATTTGGCTGGAACGGAATTCGATTAATTTTTAAGTTTCCTCAAAATAAATAGAACAGAGTATAATTATAATATTAGATTTTTCGCGAATTTAATTTTTCTCAAGTTTTTGTGGAAACACTCACAATTTTTTTCAGAAAAAGAAATAAAATTCAAATACTTTTCAAAATTAATTATTATGAAGAATTTTTCTGAAATTTTCACAAATTTTCATAAAACTGCTAAAATAAGATTCAAATATTAAAATTCAAATGTAAAAACATTTTCTCTAAATTACTAAAATAGAATCCAATTACCTTTAAGAATTTGTCACAAAATTATTTGAACAAAACTCGAAAATATTTTTAGTTTTCCCAAAATTAATTTCTTTGTGTATAAAATGAATTAAATAAGATTCAAATATATTTTTACATTTTTGCAAATTACTGGAATTTAATTTAATTACGTTTTCAAATTTTCCTTAAAATTATTTGAACAAATTTTAACTTTATTTTCACATTTCTCTCGAAATTGAGTTTTTCTCAAATTTTTGTGAAAATATTCACAAATTTTATCAGAAAAAGAAATAAAATTTAAATATGTTTTTACATTTTCTCAAAATTACTGGAATAGAATTTAATTACGTTTTATAATTTTTCCAAAATTACACAAATTTTCATAAAGCTGCTGTAATAAAATTCAAATATTTTTTCACGTTTTCTCTAAATTACAGGAATGGAATTCAATTACGTTTTCGAATGTATCACAAAATTAATTGAACAAAAATTTAAATTTTTTTTCACAACTTGCTTAAATTAATTTCTTTCACAATTAAGTGAAAAAATTCATAAATTTTCTCAAAATTAATTAAATAATACTCAAATATGTTTTTACGTTTGCAAATGCGTTGCATTAGGTTTGCATATTTTTGCTGGAAATTACTGCATTCAATTCAATTACATTTTCAAATTTTCTTCAAAAGTATTTGAACAAATTATATTTTCAAATTTCTCCCAGAATTAAATTTTTCTCAAAAATTTTTGTTAAAATAATCACAACTTTTTTCAGAAAAAAAATTAAAATAAAATTTTTTTTTCAAAACTACTGAAATATATTCAAAAACGTTTTAGACTTTCCCTCAAAATGCGTTTAACAAAATTCAATAAAATTTTCACATTTTTCCAAAATTAATTTTTAAATAATTGTGATAATTTTCACAAATTTTCATAAAACTACTGAAATGAAATTCAAACATTTTTTCACATTTTCTGTAATTGTAATAAAATTCAAGATTCAATCCGATATTTGAATTCTTTATAAAATTACTTGAGAAAAACTCAACTATATTTTTACATTTTACGCGAATTACTGGAATGGAGTTACATTAAGTTTTCAATTTTTCTTAAAAAATATTAGAACAAAATTTATTTATATGTATCATTTTTCGAAATTGATTTTTTATCAAGTTTTTGTGAAAATATTCACAAAAATTTTTTCAGAACAAAAAAAATTAAAACATATTTCCACAATTTTCTCGAAATTACTGGAATAGAATTCCTACACGTTTTGAATTTTTTCTCAAACGACTACAACAAAATTCAATAATTTTTACACATGTTTTCCCAAATTAAGTTTTTAAAAAATTCTGTAAAAATATTTACAAGTTTTATTACAAAATTGAAATATTTTTTCACATTTTTCACAAAATTAATTTATTTTACAATTTCTAGTGATGATTTCACAACTTTCTAGTGTTGATTTCACAACAGTCTTAAAAGTTTTTACATTTTTTTCAAAATTAGTTTTGTTATCAAATTTTTGGGAAATTATTCACACTTTTTCTCAAAACTTTGGAAATAAAATTCAATTACATTTTCATATTTTGGATTCACTTACATTTTCAAATTTTTAACAAAATTACTTGCCATAATTTCTTACAAGTTTTAGTGAAAATTCAAAATCTTCACAAGGTTTCTCAAAACTACGTAATTAATCTTTAAATATATTTTCACATTTTTTGCAATTAGTTTAAAATTAGTTTTAAATTTCCTCAAATTAGATAATACAGAATTTAATTACAGTTTTATATTTTTTTGCGAAATTAATTTTTTTCTCAAGTTTTTGTGAAAATATTCACAAATTTTTTCAGAAAAGAAATAAAATTCAAAATCACTGGAATAGATAGAATTCAAATACGGTTTGTTTCAAAACGACTACAACCAAATTCAATAAAGTTTTCACATTTTTTTCAATTTTAATTTTTATAAAGAATTTTTGTGAAAATATTCACAAATTTTCATAAAACTGCTGAAATAAAATTCAAATATTTTTCACATTTTCTCTAAATTACTGGAGTAAAATACAATTAATTTCATTCACAAGCTTTAGTGAAAAAATTCACAAATTTTCTAAAAATTATTTAAATAATATTCAAATATATTTTTACGTTTTTGCAAATTACTGGAATGGAATTCAATTACATTTTCAAATTTTCTTCAAAAGTATTTGAACAAAATTTAATTATATTTTCAAAGTTCCCAGAATTAAAGTTTTCTCAAAAATTTTTGTGAAAATAATCACAACTTTTTTCAGAAAAAAAATTAAAATAAAATATTTTTTTCAAAACTACTGAAATAAAATTCAAAAACGTTTAGGATTTTTCCTCAAAATGCGTTTAACAAAATTCAATAAAATTTTCACATTTTTCCAAAATTAATTTTTAAACAATTGTGATAATTTTCACAAATTTTCATAAAATTACTGATATAAAATTTAAATGTTTTTTCACATTTTCTGTAATAAAATTCAAGATTTAATCCGTCTTTGAATTCTTTACAAAATTACTTGAGAAAAATTCTGCTATATTTTCACATTTTACGCGAATTACTGGAATGAACTTAAATTAAGTTTTTCAACTTTTCCTAAAGAATATTAGAACACAATTTATTTATATGTACCATTTTTCGAAATTGATTTTTTATCAAGTTTTTGTGAAAATATTCACAAATGTTTTCGGAAAAAAAAAAAATTTAAACATATTTTCACATTTTTCTCAAAATTACTGGAATTGAAATTCCTATACGTTTTGAATTTACTTCAAAGGAATGCACACAAAGTTTACACATGTTCTCCAAAAATAATTTTTTTTTAAAATTTGTGAAAATATTTACAAATTTTATTACAAAATTGAAATATTTTTCACATTTTTTACAAAATTAATTTATTTTACAATTTCTAGTGATGATCACTACTTTTCTCTAATATAATTATATCCAAAGTACCATTGTACGTTACATAAATGGAATATCGTTTGATTTAATTAAATGATAGTTTAATTCAAAAACTATACCATTATTTTTTAATGTCGGTTATCTAGTTTCATTTGGCAAAAATGAAAACAATGTGGTAATTTTAATAACAAGTACTTTATTCATTTTCACTTTATTCACCAAGATTCATTTTATTAAAGGTAAATAAGTAACACATTTCTATGTCGCAATTAAACCACAAATAATTTAAATTTAAATAATAAACAAAACTAGCGTTTATTGTAATATAAATCAAATTGATAAGTCCTAATTGACTTGATAATCTATTTTATAATGTCTGGTAATGAACTCCTAATTAATTTAACCAAACAACTTGATCGATGTTTTACTAACGAAAATTTCCTATATCTGTCTCTTTTTTTACATACATTGGTCACCTTTACGTCCAAAAAATATTTTCTATTCCCATCTCATTGATCTCAAATAAGATCCAGATTCACAAAATCACATCTCTCATCGCCCGCTTCGACTCGATATCACAATTTCAGGTCAATTAATAAAATAATAAATTGATTTACGGAGTTTCTTTGAATGTTTTTACCATTGATTTTTTTTTTTTGATTTAAAGTTAGAGATGAAACAGGATAGTGAATTTAATAAATGTTTGAATCGAAATAGAACCAAAAGTCACAAAGTTTTCAAGTTTTTCATAAAAATACTAGAAGAAAATTCAAATTTATTTGCGCATTTTTCTGTTCTGCATTTTATTGTGTTTCATTTTGTGTGTGTTCCCTGTTATGTTTTGTAGAGAAACGTTGGCTCTTCACTACAGCCTCTCACCTATATTAAATATGCAATTTCACCACGGTTTTGATTGAGTTTCACTGGAGGATTTAATTTAATTGATTATTCTCGGGTATTCAAGTATCACTCATTTAATATATCAACAAAAACATTAGGCTTGTAACTGTACCATTGACATAGGAAACAAAATTAATTTTAACTTCTTATGAAAACCAAAACAAAACTCCATCACGTATGATATTCAAGGAGTTACTAAAAGACTTCCAATTCAAATTTCCAAAATTTAAATCTGAGAAATCATAATACATCGTTTTTCCATTTTGAGTTTAAGTCACAAAAACATATCATTATGTACTTTGAAACCCGTACATCGTGTGTTTTTATTACTTAATCAACTTTTTATAGCTCAAATCATTTTAGATTTCGTTTGGAAATCCCTTAGACTTTTTTTAAAAATCTTAGAATGTGAAGCTTTTAAAATGTAGTAGGTAGACTCTGTAAAAAAGGGGAGAGAAAACTTCCACTCAAAAAGTTGAGTGAAAATAATGAAATAAAACAAAAACATATTTATATCTATTTTATGTTTCCAGATATGTTTCCCAACATGTTTCCGAAAGCAAAACTGTTTTCTATGAGTTAATAAGATATAATTTAGTACTAGAAAAGTGTATATTCAGATATCAGAATGAGATAAAATTTCCTTGTGTTAAAGGTATAACCCTTACCAGCTATTACATGCAAAGACACTTTTCTTGCAGATTTTCACGAAAGTAGCTAAAAACCATCTTAATTTATTGTTTTTGAATTTTCTTTTGCGTTATGTCTGAAATATAAATTTTAAACAAAGATGATATATCGGGTGAGAAGGAGAATGTATTATTGGCGACATTTTATTTGTTTATAAGAAATAAAATTCAAATATTTTTCCACATATTTTCAAAATTACTGAAATAAAGTTCAAATATGTTTTGAACTTTTTCTCACAAACACAAATTTTAAAAAAGTACACATTTTTTTCAAAATTCATTTTTTCTCAATTTTTTGTGAAAATGTTCAATTTTCTCAGAAAAAGAAATAAAATAAAAATACGTTCTTACATTTTCTCAAAATTACTGGAATGGAATTTAATTACGTTTTATAATTTTTCCCAAAATAACTTGAAAAAAAAAAAGATTCAATTATAACGTCACAGTTTGCCCAAAATTAATTTTTTTCACAGTCTTTAAAGTCTTACATTTTTTCAAAATTAATATTGTTCTCGAATTTTTGTGAAATTATCTCAAAACATTGTAAATATAATTTAATTACTTTTTTACATTTTTGACACAATTACTGGGACGGAATTCACTTACAGGTTTTAATTTTTACAAAATTGCTTGCCCAAATTTTTTCCCAAGCTTTAGTGAAAATATTCACAAATTTTCTCAAAACTACGTAATTAATCGTTACGTAGTTTTGAGAAATGTTGAATATATTTTCGTTAAATATATTTTCACATTTTTTGCAATTTTGCTGGAACGAAATTCGATTAATTTTTAAGTTTCCTCAAATTATAATATTAGATTTAATATTAGATTTTTTCAGAAAAAGAAATAAAATTCAAATATTTTTCAAAATTAATTTTTAATAAAACTGTTAAAATAAAATTCAAATATTTCAAATATTAAAATTCAAATGTAAAAACATTTTCTCTAAATTACTAAACTAGAATCCTAGAATCCGAATTACCTTTAAGAATTTGTCACAAAATTATTAGAAAAAAATTCAAAAATATTTAAATAGTTTTCCCAAAATTAATTTCTTTGTGAATAAAATGAATTAAATAACATTCAAATATATTATTACGTTTTTGCAAATTACTGGAATGGAATTTAATTACGTTTTCAAATTTTCCTTAAAATTGTTTAATCAAAATTTAACTATATTTTCACATTTCTCCAGAAATTGAGTTTTTCTCAAATTTTTGTGAAAATATTCACAAATTTTATCAGAACAGGAAATAAAATTTAAATATGTTTTTACATTTTCTCAAAATTGCTGGAATAAAATTTAATTACGTTTCATAATTTTTCCAAAATTACACAAATTTTCATAAAGCTGCTGTAAAAAAATTCAAATATTTTTTCACATTTTCTCTAAATTACAGGAATGGAATTTAATTACGTTTTCGAATGTGTCACAAAATTAATTGAACAAAATTGAAATTTTTTTTCACAACTTTCCTAAATTAATTTCATTCACAATCTTAAGTGAAAAAAATTCATAAATTTTCTCAAAATTAATTAAATAATACTCAAATATATTTTTACGTTTGCAAATACGTTGCATTACGTTTGCATATTTTTGCTGAAAATTTCTGGAATGGAATTCAATTACATTTTCAAATTTTCTTCAAAAGTATTTGAACAAAATTTAATTATATTTTCGAATTTCACCCAGGATCAAATTTTTCTCAAAAATTTTTGTGAAAATTCACAACTTTTTTCAGGAAAAAAAATTTAAAAAAATTTAAAAAAAAAAACGTTTTTTTAAAACTACTGAAATAAAATTCAAAAACGTTTTGGACTTTCCCTCAAAATGCGTTTAACAAAATTGAATAAAATTTTTACATTTTTCCAAAATTAATTATTAAATAATTGTGATAATTTTCACAAATTTTCATAAAACCACTGAAATGAAATTCAAATATTTGTTCACATTTTCTATAATAAAATTCAAGATTCAATCCGTCTTTGATTGCTTTACAAAATTACTTGAGAAAAATTCAACTATATTTTTACATTTTACGCGAATTACTGGAACGGAGTTGCATTAAGTTTTCAATTTTTCCTAAAAAATATAAGAACAAAATTTATTTGTTTGTACCATTTTTCGAAATTGATTTTTATCAAGTTTTTGTGAAAATATTCACAAAAATTTTTTCAGAACAAAAAAAGTTAAAATGTATTTTCACAATTTTCTCAAAATTACTGGAATTGAATTCCTCACGTTTTGAATTTTTTCTCAAACGACTACAATAAAATTCAATAATTTTTACACATATTTTCCGAAATTAATTTTTTTAAAAAATTTGTGAAAATATTAACAAATTTTATTACAAAATTGAAATATTTTTTCACATTTTTCACAAAATTAATTCATTTTACAATTTCTAGTGATGATTTCACAACTTTCTAGTGATGATTTCACAACAATCTTAAAAGTTTTTACATTTTTTTCAAAATTAGTTTTGTTATCAAATTTTTGGGAAATTATTCACACTTTTTCTCAAAACTTTGGAAATAAAATTCAATTACATTTTCATATTTTGGATTCACTTACATTTTCAAATTTTTAACAAAATTACTTGCCATAATTTCTTACAAGTTTTAGTGAAAATTCAAAATATTCACAAGGTTTCTCAAAACTACGTAATTAATCTTTAAATATATTTTCACATTTTTTGCAATTAGTTTCAAATTAGTTTTAAATTTCCTCAAATTAGATAATACAGAATTTAATTACAGTTTTATATTTTTTTGCGAAATTAATTTTTTTCTCAAGTTTTTGTGACAATATTCACAAATTTTTTCAGAAAAGAAATAAAATTCAAAATCACTGGAATAGATAGAATTCAAATACGGTTTGTTTCAAAACGACAACAACCAAATTCAATAAAGTTTTCACATTTTTTTCAATTTTAATTTTTATAAAGAATTTTTGTGAAAATATTCACAAATTTTCATAAAACTGCTGAAATAAAATTCAAATATTTTTCACATTTTCTCTAAATTACTGGAGTAAAATACAATTAATTTCATTCACAAGCTTTAGTGAAAAAATTCACAAATTTTCTAAAAATTAATTAAATAATATTCAAATATATTTTTACGTTTTTGCAAATTACTGGAATGGAATTCAATTACATTTTCAAATTTTCTTCAAAAGTATTTGAACAAAATTTAATTATATTTTCAAAGTTCTCCCAGAATTAAAGTTTTCTCAAAAATTTTTGTGAAAATAATCACAACTTTTTTCAGAAAAAAAATTAAAATAAAATATTTTTTTCAAAACTACTGAAATAAAATTCAAAAACGTTTAGGATTTTTCCTCAAAATGCGTTTAACAAAATTCAATAAAATTTTCACATTTTTCCAAAATTAATTTTAAATAATTGTGATAATTTTCACAAATTTTCATAAAATTACTGATATAAAATTTAAATGTTTTTTCACATTTTCTGTAATAAAATTCAAGATTTAATCCGTCTTTGAATTCTTTACAAAATTACTTGAGAAAAATTCTGCTATATTTTCACATTTTACGCGAATTACTGGAATGAACTTAAATTAAGTTTTTCAACTTTTCCTAAAGAATATTAGAACACAATTTATTTATATGTACCATTTTTCGAAATTGATTTTTTATCAAGTTTTTGTGAAAATATTCACAAATGTTTTCGGAAAAAAAAAAAATTTAAACATATTTTCACATTTTTCTCAAAATTACTGGAATTGAAATTCCTATACGTTTTGAATTTACTTCAAAGGAATGCACACAAAGTTTACACATGTTCTCCAAAAATAATTTTTTTTAAAATTTGTGAAAATATTTACAAATTTTATTACAAAATTGAAATATTTTTCACATTTTTTACAAAATTAATTTATTTTACAATTTCTAGTGATGATCACTACTTTTCTCTAATATAATTATATCCAAAGTACCATTGTACGTTACATAAATGGAATATCGTTTGATTTAATTAAATGATAGTTTAATTCAAAAACTATACCATTATTTTTTAATGTCGGTTATCTAGTTTCATTTGGCAAAAATGAAAACAATGTGGTAATTTTAATAACAAGTACTTTATTCATTTTCACTTTATTCACCAAGATTCATTTTATTAAAGGTAAATAAGTAACAAATTTCTATGTCGCAATTAAACCACAAATAATTTAAATTTAAATAATAAACAAAATTAGCGTTTACTGTAATATAAATCAAATTGATAAGTCTTAATTGACTTGATAATCTATTTTATAATGTCTGGTAATGAACTCCTAATTAATTTAACCAAACAACTTGATCGATGTTTTATTAACGAAAATTTCCTATATCTGTCTCTTTTTTACATACATTGGTCACCTTTACGTCCAAAAAATATTTACTATTCCCATCAAATGATCTCAAATAAGATCCAGATTCATAAAATCACATCTCTCATCGCCCACTTCGACTCGATATCACAATTTCAGGTCAATTAATAAAATAATAATTTGATTTACGGAGTTTCTTTGAATGTTTTTACCATTGATTTTTTTTTTTTTTGATTTGAAGTTAGAGATGAAACAGGATAGTGAATTGAATAAATGTTTGAATCGAAATAAGGCCGATCGTCACAAAGTTTTCAAGTTTTTCATAAAAATACTAGAAGAAAATTCAAATTTATTTGCACATTTTTCGGTTCTGCATTTTATTGTGTTTCATTTTGTGTGTTCCCTGTTATGTTTTGTAGAGAAACGTTGGCTCTTCACTACAGCCCCTCACCTATATTAAATATGCAATCTCACCAAGGTTTTGATTGAGTTTCACTGGAGGATTTAATTTAATTGATTATTCTCGGGTATTCAAGTATCACTCATTTAATATATCAACAAAAATATTATGCTTGTGACCGTACCATTGACATAGAAAACAAAATTAATTTTCACTTCTTATGAAAACCAAAAAACTACTCCAACACGTGTGATATTCAAGGAGTTACTAAAAGACTTCCAATTCAAACTGCCAAAATTTAAATCTGAGAAATCATAATACATCGTTTTTCCATTTTGAGTTAAAGTCACAAAAACTTACCATTATGTACTTTGAAACCCATACATCGTGTGTTTTTATTACTTAATCAACTTTTTATAGCTCAAATCATTTTAGATTTCGTTTGGAAATCCCTTAGACTTTTTTAAAAATCTTAGAATGTAGAGCTTTCAAAATGTAGTAGGTAGACTCTGTAAAAAAGGAGAGAGAAAACTTCCACTCACAAATTTGAGTGAAAATAATGAAATAAAACAAATAAACATATTTATATCTATTTTATGTTTCCAGATATGTTTCCCAACATGTTTCCGAAAGGCAAAACTGTTTCTATGATATCAGAATTAGATAAAATTTCCTTGTGTTAAAGGTATAACCCCTTACCAGCTATTACATGCAAAGACACTTTTCTTGCAGATTTTCACGAAGTAGCTAAAAACCATCTTAATTTATTGTTTTTGAATTTTCTTTTGCGTTATGTCTGAAATATAAATTTTAAACAAAGATGATATATCGGGTGAGAAGGAGAATGTATTATTGGCGAGCATTTTATTTATTATTTCTTAAACTTATTTTTTTTTTGTTGCATTGTTTTCTTTTCCATGAATTTATTAAAGTTTTTATTTTTAATAATTTATTTATATTATTGTTTTTTATTTCGTTTTCGTTTCAGGTGGATTGAGTACAACAGCAATGGTAAAGATTCAATTGACCGATGTAAATGATAATCGACCAATTTTTTATCCACGTGAATATAATGTCTCGTTACGTGAATCAAGTTCAAGTGTTTTAACAACAACACCTGTTGTTGTAGTTGTTGCAACTGATCCAGATTCCCGGACGTTTTGGTACTGTTTCTTATCGTATTGTTGCGGGTAATGAAGCTGGAATTTTTCGTATTGATCGTGTGACTGGAGAGATTTTTATAACAAGAACAAATATGTTATCGAATCGTAATCAACCATATCATCGTTTAAATATTTCGGCAAGTGATGTGGGAGGTTTAAGAACGACACAGGATGCGGAGGTTTTTATTAGTATTATCGATTCAACACAACGACCACCCGATATTCGAAAAACCACGATATAACTATTATGTTAAGGAAGATGTAAAACGGGGCACTGTAATTGGATCAGTTTTAGCAACAAGTAGTGATTCTGGTAAGTCAATATTAGTATACTTTTTTTAAATTAATGATCCCTTGATGGAGATAAATCAAACCAACGTTATTTAGTTAAAATCAACCAGAATTTGATATTCATAAAAGAATAACAAAACTTTTATTATTTTTTTCATTCTGCTCTTTTGTTAATGAAAATTCTGTCAAGTCTATTTAGCATTGATATCTTTGTGACAGCATTTTACTCGATATCTTAGTTTCAATCGTGCTTCGAGTTTCTTTATTGACAAAAAATGTAAAAATTTTCCATTACAAAAAAAAACTAATAAATAAACAAGAAGGAAGGAAATATAGTGATGATGATGTATTGCTATTTTTTGTAAGTTTGTTACAAAAGCTACTTACATTGGTTCTACTAGAATCTTCATTACAAAATAAAAAAAATTCTTGAAAATTGGGTTCAGATTTAAGCTTTCGAAAAATTAAGCGACCTCTATTGTAAAAGTCAGTAACATAACTTTATTTATAAAGAAGCAAAAACTCGTGTCAAACGATCAATTTACTTTCTTTATATTTCTGGTCATATATTAAAAACCAAACACAAACAATCGCAAATAAAAACACAATCGAGATAGACCTCACAATGACAAACAAAATCAAAGTGACATGATGAAAATAAAAATCGCGGATAACCAAAAACAAATTCAAGATGATACAAGAATTGTTTCAGTCTTCTACTTATACGAGTATAAACACAATTGGATTGATTCTTTCTTATTTTTACCCCAAAAAAAAAAAATTAAATAAATGGAAAATAAATTCAACCATTTTTATAATTGACTGAATAAAAGACGAAGGTTTCGATCAAAAAAAAAAAATTATACCTTTAAGAAAAAAAATGGGCAAGAAGTAAGACAAAACAGGGATACCGAAATGAAAAGAAAATACACAAACAAAACAAAAATAATATGAAAAAGAAAAGAAAAATCCAAATTGAAATTTTAGCATACGTTTTATTTTCTTATCATCGTCTTTGATCTCTTGAGAAAATTGTATGCAAAACATTTTACGGGCGACAATTTTTTTTCTTCAAACTTTTCTTGTTCCTTATTTAAGATTTTTTTTTTTTTGCTTTGAATAAAAACTAATGACGCAGGTTTTTTTTTTATTTTGAAATACAAAAGCTTTTTATGTTTTTTTTTTATATTAAGTATTCGTAAAATAGTTTTTGTTGGTTTTTGGAAAAGTATTTCTTCAATATAATTTATTACGATTTTATTTTCATCTTTTAACTCTTAATAAACAATAAATGAAAAAATAAAAAAAAAATTAAATAACTATCACAATTTATTTAATTTGATTTTCTTTATTCTTTTCAAAGTTAACATTTAACGTTTAAATTTTTTCTTAAAGTTATTATTGAAAGCGACGAAGACACATGTCACCTGATTTATTTACCAAAAAAAAAAAATTGTAAGAAGCTTATAACGAAATTAAATTGAAGAACGATTAATATGATTTCTCATGATAGTGAGTTTGTTGAAGTTTTATATTATCACGAGTCTTACGAACAGTTTTTCCCAAGATCTTGGGAGGAATTTTAGGTTGAAAAAATTGTCTGGTTAGATATTGACTAATAACGATGAGTGCTTTTAAGATATAAGCACAGAACCTTTATCAATAGACTAGTACTATGAAGGTTTCAAAATATCATCATTTTATGTGATATTTTCAGTTGTAATTTCCCAAGGGCGGTGATAATTCGAAATAATTTTTTGCTAAAAATTTCGAAAGCAAGTATATTGATAAAAGCACGAGGCCATAGGCCAAGCTAGCGCGTCTCGTGAACAAATGTCCACTCACGAAAAAAACAATGTTTTCATCTCTTGTAGGAAAATATACTATTGTTCCACTCTCATCGCTTCGTTCTGAAAACTTCTGTAAAATTAATAAAAATGCAGAAGTTAAGAGGCAAGTAGTTTTTCCTGTGGTTCGATCCATCAGCACCTTTTAGTTTTCATTTCCTAGTAATTAATGTAAAAATATCTGAGCTGATCGTTTTACGGCTGAACTTGCATTAAGAGTTATTTTAATCATCCGTACGTATCGCCACAGGTAAAAGTACATTGGCCTGAAATGTCCAGTAAGCAATATTAATGTGTTCCCAAATGATCTTTTGTTTCTTCGCAAATCGCTTTGATCAATAAAACGCCTTGAGCAGTTTTTTGTGTGTCATTCATCCGAAATAATAAGTTTTCATTTCTGTAATACTTAACAATAATGCAATACTCGTAAAATCCATTCCATCCATCAAACGTTTATATAAATATTTGATTGCAATTTTACTTTAAACGAATGCACTTCATACATCAAACGAATGAAATTCTACATTAAACGAAGCAACAGCAGTACATCGATAGCATTTTAAATAGTTAAGAGCTTTTAATGCAATGAATTATTACCAACGCTTGGTTGTAGATTTTTTTTATGAAATCCATCTTCATATTTGAATTTTACTTGCGTTTTTGAAGCAAAATAGCTTCAGCCATTTACATTTTATATTTTTCCCGAAACTCTGATGAAACGAAACAATTCACGAATTAGATTTTGATGTGACTCGCGTACTTAACTCATACATCCATTCTTCTCATTCGTTTTGTTTGAATAAATCTGGTTGGCAGTCACTCGTTCTCCTTATTTGCATCGTTCAAATAGTTTGCTACTTCTATTCCATGTGTAATACGTAAATATTTCTGAATGCAACAGTGTTGTCGCCAACGCGGCATTTTGACAAAAATCGTAGAAAGCAGTCAACGGTGCAGGCAATGTATTAAGAATTTGTTGTACTTTTGCATCTGTGAAATAAACATACCCATTTCATAAATGTACTGCTAAGTAAACAAAAGCTGCGGTGGAACTACTTCGTTCAAGTATAAGAAATTAAAATTTTCATATACCGCATCATATGTGTCAATTTTTTAGGGTTCCGTTTTTTATACGGAACACTATTGGTGAGAGTAAAACGTGTTTTTCACATTATATCGATTATCTCGTAAACTATAAATGCTATGGACTTCAAATTTGGCATGCGTATAAAACTAACCTGTCCACATGAAATGACAGATACAAATAAAACTAAAGTGGTTTTCGTTTGGTTTATAGGGCTGAGATGTGAGACCTTTGAGAAAATACATTTTTTTATAGATTCAAGTAGGGTATCATATGAAAGGGCTTTATTTTAGTATTCCATAAAAATTTATTTTGGAATTTTACACCCCACCATTTTTTGTATAATTTTGAATAATGACGTTTTTTCGCGTTTTCTTACCTCGATTAGTTCCGAACCTATCTGATCGGAAATTTTCAAATGTACTTGGAATGATAGAAAAATTAGTACGTTTTTAATAAACAATATAAAAAAGTGTCATATTTCCATACTTAGATTTATTAAGGGGGTGGAAATGAGGAGGGGTAAAAACACTATTTAAAATGTGGTCAAGTGGGGTGTCATTTGAAAGAGCACTTAATTTAAAAAACAAAGCAATTTTTTTTAGAATTTTGCGATGCCCAGGTTTTGAGTTATAGTAAAAAAAGTGCGAACTTAGACCGTTCCCCCCCCCCCCCTACGTTTCGACACTGATTGACAGAAAAATTTGTAAAAATTCACAGAGTTAGGAAATTTACTAAATTTTGTACGAAAACTATAGCGAAGTCTCCAATAATTATATTTCTGTGTGTTTAGAGGACCGGGGTAGAGGGGGTAAAAAAAACTTTTTTTTACCCAAGCGAGTGGGGTGTCATTTGAAAGAGCACCTAATTTGAAATTCGTCGCAGTTTTTCTTAGGATTTTGCGGTGCTCAGTTTTTGAGATATTGTCGAAAAAGTGCAAAGTCCTGACCGCGACACCCCCCCCCCCATGCGTTTCGACTCTGATTGACAGAAAAATTTGTAAAAATTCACAGAGTTAGGAAATTTGCTAAATTTTGTACGAAAACTATAGCGAAGTCTCCAATAATTATGTTTCTGTGTGTTTAGAGGACCGGGGTAGAGGGGGTAAAAAAAAACTTTTTTTGACCCAAGCGAGTGGGGTGTCATTTGATAGAACACCTAATTTAGAGCTCGCTGCAATTTTTTTTAGAATTTGGCGGTGGCCAGTTTTTGAGTTATTGTCGAAAAAGTGCAAAGTCCTCACCGTCCCCCCCCATGCGTTTCGATACTGATTGACAGAAAAATTTGTAAAAATTCACAGAGATAGGAAATTCGCTAAATTTTGTACGAAAACTATAGCGAAGTCTCCAATAATTATATTTCTGTGTGTTTAGAGGACCGGGGTAGAGGGGGTAAAAAAAACTTTTTTTTACCCAAGCGAGTGGGGTGTCATTTGAAAGAGCACCTAATTTGGAATTCATCGCAGTTTTTTTTAGAATTTTGCGGTGCCCAGTTTTTGAGATATTATCGAAAAAGTGGAAAGTCCTGACTGTTCCCCCCCCCCCATGCGTTTCGACACTGATTGACAGAAAAATTTGTAAAAATTCACAGAGCTAGGCAATTTTCTAAATTTTGTACGAAAACTATAGCGAAGTCTCCAATAATTATATTTCTGTGTGTTTAGAGGACCGGGGTAGAGGGGGTAAAAAAAAACTTTTTTTTACCCAAGCGAGTGGGGTGTCATTTGAAAGAACATCTAATTTAAAATTCGTTGCAATTTTTTTTAGAATTTTGCGGTGCCCAGTTTTTGAGTTACTGTTGAAAAAGTGCAAAATTTAGACCGTCCCCCCTCCCCCGTCCATACGTTTCGACACTAAATGACAGAAAAATTTGGAAAATGTCACAGAGTTAGGAAATTTGGTAAGCTTTGTATGAAAACTACAGCACAGTTTTTGAGTTATGGATAAGAAAGGACTAAATTCAGATTGTGCCGCGCGTCGCCTACCTTTCGACGATGACTGACTGAAAATTTTGAAAATATTCACAGAGACAGGAATATTGGTAAATTTTGAATGAAAATCATATCGAAGGCTCAAATAATTATATTTCTGTGTGTTTATGGCATGGGTGTGGGGAGGAAAAAAAACCATTTTTGACCCAAATGAGTCGGGTGTCATATGAAAGAGCACTTAATTTAAGAAATGTTACAATTTTTTTAGAATTTTGGAATGCAGAGTTTTTGTGTTATTAAAAAAAGTATTTTTAGTATGTAGCCTTTCCCCACCCCTAAATTTCAACACTCGATTGACCGAAAAAATAATCAAATTTAATCCATTTACAAGCTGGTGTAATTGAATCTTTTTTAAGTTACCAAAAACATCTATGGATAATATTTAACCTGAATTAACATTTTTTTTGCCATTTTTGATCAATGTAGATTTGATTGTAATTTACTATTGACATTTACAATTTAACATTTATTTTGTTATGTGTCTGTGGTCTGAAAATATAAGGACATTACAACACAACTTTTTGTCAATAATTTTTGATATTGTGTTCTTTTACATTCACGGAACCCTTGACGAGCGAATTTTATTCGCACTTGTCTGACTTTTTTTCTTTTTTTTATATTTTTTATTTTTTTGATTGAATTTAATAAACACCGTGTAAGGATAGACTGCCTATAAGGAGCAGAATTAAAAATTGTCTATCAAACTGGAAGCCAAATCATCATTTATTTGATGTCCTGGCTGATACAGAAATTACAACAACAACAAATTTGAATTACAATGACATAAAACCAAAACCAAGGTCAAAACTATAGAAATATTGGACCAATAACCAGAATATACCAATTAAGCATAGAAGGATCAAGCAAGGCAAAATGTGAAAATTTATCTCGTGAATTGAAGGAAATTAAAATTGACATCGCTGTCGTTCAAGAAACACATATAGCGTTAGAAGAGAATCTATTTACGAGAGGTGAAGTACCTGGCTATGAGATAATCGGAGCAACACTTCACAGATCATATGGAACAACGACATATGTCGGATGTGGCCTAGAAAATGTTTAACTGGTGGAAATAAGCTCTATGGAAGATAAATTCATAGTGACAATAGAAGTTGGAGGAACAAATATTATAAATGTTTACAAACACATCATGGCCAACAAACGTTTTACCGTCTTATGACAAACCAAGCATCTACATTGACGATTTCAATAGCCACCACAATCTTTGGAAATATCTACAAAACGACAATAATGGAACAACTCTTGTAGATTAGACTGAACAACAAAGTATGCATCTTATTTTTGACGCAAAAGATCTTGGTACTTTTCAATCAACTCGATGGCAGAGAGATTATAATCCAGACCTCTGTTTTGTCTCATCTACTCCAAGTGGACAACCGATTCACGCATTACAACAAGTCTTACTAGGCTTCACACTTCCAACATCGCCCTGTCATTGTTGAAGTAGGCATACAAATTCTAATGATTGATTCAATACCTAAACCAAGATGGAATTTTACAAAGGCTTCTTGGCAAAACTTTTCGAAAGAATTGGATACTTGTGTAAGATTTATTCCACCACTTGCGAAAAACTATGATCGATTTGTAGGCGCTACTATATCAACAGGGAAAAAATTTATCCCGAGAGGTTACCGTAAAGAATGCATTCCTGTTTGGAACAAAGAAAGTGAAAAACTATATAAAGAATTCAAAGAGAGCGGAGACCCAGAAATAGGAGATGACCTTTTACGTTCGTTAGATGCTAACAGACGAGAAAGGTGGACATCTAATATGGAAAAGATGGACTTCACTCATAGTAGCAGAACTGGTTGGAAAATAATCAGAAAATTAGGTGCTGGAAACAAAAAATTTGCTGCTGATAAGATTAACATAAACCCAAACTTGATAGCAAACAGAATAGTACATGTGTCAAGAGTTGAACCGCATAAAGAACATTCAAAAACTATTCTTTTAAATATGAAAAACATAAAACGAAACACACCAAGTTTTCCTGACTATTATCACTCATTCACGGTAAAAGACATTACAACATCATTGAAAGACATGAAATCAGGATAAACAGCTGACTTCGATAAAATATATCCAGAATTCTTAAAAAATTGTGGTGAAAGTACTAGGAAATAGCTTGCACAATTTTTTACCAATATTATGGAAACAGGAATCTTACCAAATGCGTTCAAGAAAACAAAAATTATAGCAATACTGAAACCAGGCAAAAAAGAAGAAAAACCAGAAAGTTATAGACCAATTACACTACTCAGCGTTTGCTATAAATTATTCGAGGGATTAATTTACAATCGAATTGTACCGAGAATTGATGAAGTCTTACCTCCAGAACATGCTGGTTTTCGTCGTGGACGCAATTGTGTAGATCAAGTACTCATATTGACAAACTTAATCGAAGATGATTTCCAGAAAAATCTGAAAACATCAGTGGCTTTCATCGACCTTAGTGCAGCATATGACACCGTTTGGCGAAAAGGATTAATAAATAAACTGCTATGTGTCATTCCATGCCTTAAACTTGCTAAAATCATCAACAATATGCTTTCAAATCGTCTTTTCTAGATTTATAGAAACAACGATAGGAGATCAGTTAGAAAATTAAGTAATGGCCTACCACAAGGATCAGTATTGGCCCCATTATCATTCAACATCTACTTAATGGATCTGCCACCAACTACATCAAGTCATTTCAGTACAGTAAAACCAATTTTCAATCACTGAAAATATTCTAGAAGAAGACTTAGAAATCCTTGGAGACTACTTCAAGAAATGGAGATTTTGTCCGAGCATGGATAAAACTGAAGTTTGCTGTTTTCACTTAAACAACAAAGAAGCAAACACCAAACTATTGCTTCATTTCAATAGTAAAGAACTTACACATAACTTCAATCCAAAATATTTGGGACATACAATGGATAGATCACTAACACACAAAGAAAATTGCAAGAAAATGGCGGAGAAAATAAAGTCAAGAAATAACGCCATTCAAAAATTAGCAAGAACAACATAGGGAGCATCTGTAAACGTATTAAGAACATCTGCAATGGCTCTTGTTTATTCATCGGCCGAATATTGTGCTCCAGTTTGGTTAAACAGCCCTCATGCAAAAAAAAATCGATGTACAACTAAACACCACAATGCGTATTATCTCAGGGGCAATTCGACCAACACCAGTCGAATGGCTTCCTGTTTTATGTAATATTGAACCACCGGACTTAGGACGATCACAGGCTTTATTAAAAGAATACGATAAGATCATGAAAAATCCGAATCTTCCAGCATATCAAGATTTTGTGGCACCAAATGTTCAACGATTAAAATCGAGTAAACCACCAGCACTTTTCGCACAAAATCTGAAATCTCTTAATTTTAACAAAAATGAATCTTGGTATAACGAATGGACATTTTTCAAGTCAAATAACACCTTATTGCTGGACATAACAGACCCAAATATTAAACTGACTGGCTTTGAAATTCCATATCTATGGGTTAAATTGAATAGAATCCGAACACTAAATGGAAAGTGTGCTGATGCTTTTTACAAGTGGGGAGTAACAACATCACCATCCTGCGATTGTGGACCCCAAGACAAACTATTCAACACATTGTCTCCATATGCAGATTACGTGCTTATCAAGGACCTTTGACAAATTTCTTAGAAGTTTATTGTAATTTTTGGGTTCTTAGTGCGGTTTACTTTACGCTTTTCCCAATATTCTGTATAAATCCATACGCTAAATAAATAAATATGTGGCAGTACGTACATTACGCATCTATTTATTTTTTCAGTATTGTGAACTGAACTGATATGTGGGGCAATTTATTGCATCCAACTCTATCGAATATTCTTACGACTGATAATGCGGCGGAGTACGGGTTAGATCAGCAACCCAGGATCAACACAGCTTCAACACGTCCAAAAAAATATTATTGCGGTCTGAAAGACCTAAGTATTACATTCATGAGCTAAAATTGAAATTCTTACCCCGTCTTTTTTTGGCATTTCTCGACGTTTTAGGACCTATGGATTCCAAAAAAAAAAAAATTTATGTCTGTCTGCCGTCCGTCCGTCCGGCCGGCCGTCCGTCTGACACAACCGACGAAATCTAGAAAACGGCTGAAAGAATTAGACAAATTTTGAAACCTAGAAATAGGTACACTCAATGGTAAGAGCCGAAAGGACGATGTGTTCGATAACTGTACCAGAAGTGTGTCAAAAAAGCGTCAAGTGTGTCAAAACAGGGAAATATGCATATTTTTTGCTTAAAAAACGTTCATTTTAAGTGATAATGAATAGGAAAAAAGAATGTGGACAAATATGGATGATCGTGATTGGTATGTAAGATCAAAAACTAGAATATTGCATTATAATTTTGTCAAAAAAATGTTGTCAAGTGTGTCAAAAGAAAAATTTTTCTTTATTTTTTTACCCAATTTTTTGGAAAAAAATAAAATTAATTATTTGTTTGAAATGAAATTTTATTATTATTATTGAACATTATGGCATTATAAGTTTGTCAAAAAAATAATGTCAAGTGTGTCAAAAAAATGATTTCATTTATTTTTTTAGCCAATTTTTTGGAAAAAAAAATGTAGCTGTTTTTATGACGTAAATGTAATGGAAAATGAAATTGGACATGGAAATGTTTGAATTTGTTATTGTTTTTGAAATATTTTTGGCATTTTGAAAAAAGTTTGTATTTTTGATTTTGTAATAATTTTTGCAGTATTTTTAGAATTTTGGAAAAAGTATGCATTTTTAAGAATTTTGGGAATATTATTGGAATTTAGAAAAAGTTTAAATATCTGATTTTATTCTACGTTTTGTGATATTTTTGGAATTTTGAAAAAGTTTCAATTTTTGAATTTTGTTATAATTTTTGCAATATATTTAGAATTTTGAAAAAATTAGAGTTTTTGAATTTTATTTATATTTTTAGAATTTTGAAAAAAGTTTCAATTTTTGATTTTGTAAGAAATTTTGAAATATTATTAGAATTTTGAAAAATTTTAAATTTATGATTTTTTTATAATATTTGGAATTTTGGAAAAAGTTTGAAATTTTGATTTTGCAATAATTTTTGCAATATTTTTAGAATTTTGGAAAAAGTATGAATTTTTAAGAATTTTTGGAATATTATTGGAATTTAGAAAAAGTTTAAATATTTGATTTTATTCTACTTTTTGAAATATTTTCGGAAGTTTGAAAAAAGTTTGATTTTATTCAATTTTTACAATATTTTTAGAATTTTGAAAGAAATATGAATTTTTGATTTTGTAAAATATTACGAAACGCTAAATGGAGAGGTTTTTGAGTAGTTTGCTGAGTGTATCATCTTTTCACTAAATTATGTTAATTTATGATCTGTTATAATTTTCCGGCAACGTATTGATGTTTCGTGTTAATTCTGTATTATTTCTAAACAGATATAAAAAAATACAATACTCAAAGAGTTATGTTTGATAATCATCGCTCCCCAAAACTAAAAACCATGTTCTCATAAAAGTTTTTTGCCGAAAACTATATCACAATCCTTAACCAGGACCGAAGTCTTGATATCTCATAGCTGTGAGATTGCAGCCCCTCCATATTTTCTAATTAAATTCTTTAACTCCCAAAACTTTTTGATGGTACATATTAGAGAATGAAAATCCATTTCCACGTTTTTACATATAAGGTCTAGATCTTTGAGAATAAAATGTAAACTTTTCCTACCTTTACCACCTGTGTTGAGCAAAAGGTAACGTTTGGACCTAAAATAGAAAAAAACCTATACCTTAGGTATAGAAGTTCTTTTAACTTGAGGTCAACACAGGTGGCGAAGGTTTTCGAAGGCAACAAATGATCAGTTCTGATATATTTTTTAGTGCAACGATTCCTATTTTACCAGGCCAACTAACTTGTATGGTTTAATTTGGTTTACTACCCAGAACATCTTTGACACATTCATTATTTATTTTGCACATGCTATGTGAATACGACACCCCCCTTCGATGAGGACTAGTATCTAGTAATTAATTAGAAAAATTAGTAATAGTAATTAATTAGAAAATGACTAGTAATTAATTAGAAAAATTCTCATTTTTATATTATAATTTTACATATGTATTGCTGCATTCTCGCGCACAACCATATTTTCCGCTTGTGTTTCCCTTCCCAACAATATCAACAATTTCTCCAACGTATAAAAAAACATTAAATCAAACACGTTTATTGTTGAAATTGAGTGACGTAACTAAATCTCAACAGTAGCATACAAAAATGTCGCGACCTTTAAGAAAATTAATGAAATTATAATTGAAAATAAAAACTATCATTTTTAGAGCAAAAGAGCAATAGTCCTGCCGTTACAAACCGACTTTAAAATTTTTGGTAATTGA
Source organism: Diogma glabrata (assembly GCA_963693315.1). Classification (NCBI taxonomy): domain Eukaryota; kingdom Metazoa; phylum Arthropoda; class Insecta; order Diptera; family Cylindrotomidae; genus Diogma; species Diogma glabrata. Next base: position 25,885,710 of record OY856186.1, on the reverse strand, counting down.
ACTTTTGTAAGTGATATTCTTTCATTACAGACTAATATCACTTAAACTTATAAACTAATTAACATATTTTTGTGATTGTTGATGTCGTTTAATCTAAATTCACTGTTTTATTTATATGAAAATTTTAGACTGCAAGTAAACCTTAAAAGTTCGATTCTTGATATTTGTTTCTCTTTCAAGTAAAGCCAATTCTGTGATCATCGTCCTACACCAACATTTTGTGCAGTCAGCAATGATTACGGTCGTATAATTTTCGAGATCCTTACTAATGGGAGTCTTTCATTTCACAAACCCCGTAGATGAAATCCGTTTAAGCTTCATGTGACTAATATAGAATTAGTAAGTCAGATAAACAGAGAAACCTCAATTGATATACACAGAGGAACCTCGAAATGTTATTTGCGGGCCTGGAAATCGAATTTCTCAATCGCAAAACATTTACTAATGGCAAACAGCCACCTACCGCTGCAAACTGTTACTAGAGATTTTTTCATAAATAACAAATATGGGACAATAACGATAAATTAACAATAATTTACTATGGTCTACCAAACATAATAGTTTTTTTATGGGTACAAAACTGGTTTTATCTAAGACAACCTTACTCATTACCAGCAACTAAGTGAAAAGTACAAAATTTTCATTGACGCCTTTAAAGTCGTGGACGATGCTGTACTACGTCTACAACAGTTGGTAATATGAAAATTTCTTCCCAACAATATCAAAGTCGGTTTGTAGCGGCAGGACTATTGCTCTTTTACTCTAAAAATGATAGTTTTTATTTTCAATTATAATTTCATTAATTTTCTTAAAGGTCGCAACATTTTTGTACGCTACTGTTGAGATTTAGTTACGTCACTCAATTTCAACAATAAACGTGTTTGATTTAATGTTTTTTTATACGTTGGAGAAATTGTTGATATTGTTGGGAAGAAATGGGAAGAAAATAATTTAGCGGCTACTGTTGTAAAATGCAGCTTTAAATTATTTTAGATATTTTAATGAAGAACACAATTTAATATCCTTAATTTATAATTGATTGAGCTTACGTTTATTTATAATTTTCATAAGACAAACTCTAACGCTAATGAAGTTTTAATTTTTGTTAAATTAAATTAATTTTATTTTTATTTGAGAAATGTGTGCCGTTGTAATATTTGTTTAAGGTTGTGCGTTGTGACTAACACATCACCCTCTGCCGAGAAAGTACCACCTTAAAAATTTACTTTTCGCTTTTTTTGCAAATTTATGGAGCGAATTGCAGAGAGAAATTCAAAAGCCGGCTTAAATCGGTTTATGGAAAACCAAAACAAATTGTTTTCGGAATTGTCGAAAGACTTTAAAAGATACTTCATACGGAGGTGTTAAACCGATTCGTATACTTTATCAGTCTGAATTAAAAACAAACCCGTATGATGGACAATTTTTACCAGTGAACATTTCGCAGTATACATTTCAACTTAGAATTTGTATTAACTTCAGTTTAAACTTAGTTAAAATTGGACGAGATGAATTAAGAAGTTACGTAAGCTCTTTGTTAAGCGTCCGCAATCTTGTGAATATTAATTGACACTTAGGTCAAAGAAGCAATATCGTAATGATCTGCACGTGATAGTGCATCGTCGACCATTTTGTCCATACCTCTAACATGTTTTAAAACTTTAGTAAATTGACTTATAAAGTCAAGATGGCCAGTGTAAACTACGTTCAGTTTTGGGGAAAATTTCTGTTGTTAGAGGCTTGTGATTTATGTAGATTGTGAATGACGGATCATCTAAAAAATATCTGAAATGCTTTATTGCATTATAAGCCGCAAATAGTTTCCAATCGAAAGCAGAGTATTTGACTTCTGACGAGTTTAGCTTCTTTGAAAAAAGCTCCCAACATCGATTTTGTTTTTGCTAAAGAACTGCACGTATGGCATTTTTTAATTCATCAGTAGTGATGCTGAATTCTTAATCGTTTTTTCGGGAAAATTCTTTTGACTCTTGGCCATCTCTGAAAGAAATTACAAGGGCGAATGAATTGGGGATAGCATTTCAGTCAAGTTTGGGATGAAGCGATGATAATAATTCACCATTCCGACAAATTGTTGAATTTGTTAATGGATGTTGATTGAGGGTGGCTGATGACGACTTCTACGCAATCTGGTGAAGGTAATATGTCATCTAGGTTAATGAGATGGATGATGAAGGTGAACGAATTTACTTGCCACCATTATATCGTGCATTTAGATGAAAAAGGGACAAAGCCTTAGCAAACACCAACACATCATGCATGAAGCGCTTAATAGTTGGAGCAGCGTTCGGAAAACCGAAAGACATTCGAGTAAACTCGAAATAACAAAATAGAGTTGTTAATGCAATTTTATGCACGCCATCCGAAGCTAATAGTATCAAATGGATACGCTCTCACAAGGTCAATTTTCGAAAAGTTTGTAAAAACCGTGCAAGTACATCGAATGTGTGTGAGGGATTGGGTAACGATCATGAACAGTCACGCTATTGCGTCAACGGTAGTCTGTACATGGATCCCAATCGGCATTATATTTCATATTTTACCATGGGGAGTTGAGATGAAAAAGAAAAAGATGGTTGGCAAATACCAAGTTTGACCAAATGATCAGACTCAAGTTTTACTGCTTGGTGTTTTATTGGATCCAGTCTATGTGGTTGCGAAATAGGAAGTGAACATTATTTTTAGCTGTTTGGTTGTAAATATGTTTTTCAGTAAGATATGAGAACTCTTTTAGTAAAGAACCGTTACCATTTGGCTACAAATAATTAATCGGAGTTAGTATTTGTGAACGAATAGTTACAGCGTTGATAGATAGGTCGACTACTTTGCTAAGAAGTCAGCAAAGGGAATGTGAAATTGCGTCGAAGTCCACGGTTGACACTGAGAAGTTTGGTCCCTAAAGTATTTATTACTGTGTAATTACAGGCGGATAGAATCACTTTGGGGTCACCAATTTTATTTATTTTACTAATAAACTTTTTTTCTGTTCCTCCACAATTAAATTTCTGTACTTTATAATCAATTAAGCTTGTGTGCATTTTTAATTTCACTTTTATTATTTCTTTAATTCTGTTATGGCTTTTTATCCTGCGATTTCAACCTTTCCATATTATACTCACCAGAGCCAATTTGATTATGTTAAACTTTAATTTATAAAATACAACAAAAGTTCACGTCAATTACCAAAAAACCATGACAAACCATCGTTTAAAAGTTTAATCTCTTGATAGGACTCCTTTTCTATATTATGACTGTTAACATGCAAGTTTGATTTTTTTCCTTCCAATCCATCCAATTTTTATTTTTGATAATTAACAGAAAATAAACTTTTATATAAATAAATTAAGATAACATCTTAGTTTTTCCTTTTATTTTAATTCGATTTTTTTTTGTTTTTTGAAAACCAAAATGTCTAAAACTCTGCAATTCAATTTCAATCCAAAATAAATAAGTGAAAAGAATAAAAAAATAAATCTTATTCTTTTCTCATCTCCTCAATTTTAAACCTGATGTTTTTTTTATTTGGCCTTAAGAAACCAAACGAAAAGAATCGTACAAAAATGTGACAAACAAAATTTTGTTGTAAAAAGTAAAAATAATATTTTAAAGTTTTTCTTCTTAATATTTTCTAAATTTTTTTAAGATATCAAAAAAATTGTTAAAAGAAAGAATTAAATATAAACAATAAGAAAAATTCGAAATGTGAATACAATGGATCTGACCTTTCCAGATTGAATTTGAATTGTGCGACAACGAATTTAATTATTTTGTTTGTAGAAGCTTTTGATCGATTTTTTTTTTCGTTTTCTTGAAAATCTGTTGAAAATCACCAGTTAAGTGAAATTTTTGCACTAATTGACATTAATAAGGGAGATTTTTTTATTTAATTCCAAAAAAAATAATTTTAAATTTCAAGGATTAAGATTAATAAAATTTTGTGTTTACTTTTGATTTTTTGACAGACTTTGAATGCTAATAATGAAGAAATAAAGGGAAGAAAAAAATTTAATTGGATATCAAAATTTGATATTCAAATGTAATTTTTTGTTATTTGAAAGTGCAAGAATCAGTCTTGGGAAAAAAATGTGTGATAATTTATTGTATTTTTGAAAATAAATTGTCGTGCAGGTTACGTTAAATTTAACTGTCACCATGACAAATGTCACAATGACACAGTTACACTAATTAGACTCTTTATGGTAGCACGGCTCTCCTCTCCTACTGATTGAACTATTTACTGCTTCTAAAAGTGAGTTATAATGCAAATAAAAGACAAACCACGAATAGATAAAATAAACAAATCAAACTCAGCATAGAAAATAATGTCGCTTATATAAATCCTACTCTGAGCTTAAAGCAATTGGGCATAGCCTAAAAATGTTTTGCATGGAATTTTGTCAACACAACACTTACACATGGGAGAATGAAAGATTTAAAACTTCTTCTGAAGCTTTGTCTAGAAGAAGCAGTATTTTAGGTCTTCTGGATTTCGACAATCGAAATCTCCGGATGCGACTAAAAATGTTGTCATATTGCATCACTTCGCGTCATTTTACTCCTTGTCATTGGCGATCACAACAGGATGAATCAGAAATAAAAATACCATTTGACAGGGAAATAAGAAAAAAAACTGTTTGGGAAAAGCATTAAAATGAGTTTACAGATCGGGTAATTGAGAAATCAAAAAGGACAAAAAAGAGGAAGAAGGCAACGAAACACTCTCAGTTCTTCATCAATTCCAAATCAACACAGAACGTAAAATCTACTGGCCATGTTTTGACCAGATCACCGACTAAAGAACCTATTTTACGAATCAATATCTTGATTTACCTTGAATGAAATGCTTCTAACATACCGACGTCCAAGAAAAAAAAAAGAAGAACCAATTCGGTTTAGCATTCTAAAAAACTCAAACTTGATATTTAGAATCATAAACTTATAAAGACTATGTAGATGCAATCTACTGCAAAAAATTCAAATTCTAATCAAAAATGTTGGCCCAAAATGCAATAAACAAAATTGTTGATTTATCTAGGTGTCTTGGTAATAGACATTTCAACATAAAAATTTTGACCAACATTGATACAAATTGTTTTTAAAATGTTGACACAAATCGTAATAAAAATTATTGATTCAAGTTGAACTAGGCTAGTTGATACCAATATCCACAAAAATGTTGACAAAAAATTGATATAAAATTTGTTGATATTGTAGAAACACTTGTCACGACCGGCTGATTGGAGGGCACAAAGTTAGGCACGGGGGTTAGGATTACTTAAAGCATTCTTGACGACTTGACGAAACGCGCGCCTTGAATTTAATCCAACTAGCTGAAGTATATGGATTCGATTAAACTTTGCCCTCGGCGCTTCACAAATGCTGGATGCCTTCGATAATTATTAGGTGAACTGACACAAATGTTGAAAGAACAGTAAACTCTGACGGCTGAAAGGGACAAAAAATAGGAGCCATATCCAACCCTCCATCAACAACGACTGTCAAATTTTAATTTAATTTTCTCACCCCATAGTTGCACCAAAATAAATAGGTGATTGTTGAATAATGTAATCAAAAAGAATCGTTGCACCAAAGTCCAAAACCAATATATGGTTGTTGAATAATTCACATAATATCATTGTTACTCCAAAAATTAACAGTTAAGTGTCAAATTAAAATTGTTGCACCAAAACACATAAGCAATTCTTATATAATGTAATCAAATCAAAATGGTGACATATATTGCAAAAAAAAACTCAACTTAAGTTAAATGTGATGGAAAAAAAATGATAATTCAAGTTGCAATTAAAAAATGTGGACACAAATTGCAACATATTTGTTTTTTAAATTTCTTGACGGAGTGTGGAAGTTGAAAGCTTTTGTACCAAATTTGAAAAATTGGAAAGCAATTGTTTAGTTTTGAAACACTTTTGATGTAAAACTTTAAAAGTAAATACAAAACGTAGGTTGAGCACGGTTTTCACCTTTTATGCGTCCTGATGGATTTTATAAAAGTCACTCGTTGGTAGATTCGGTTTTTTTGCTCTCATTAAAATTTCAACTTAGAGTTTAGAGTCCCGCAAAAATTTTTAATGCAGATTCCTCTGTCAAATGGGGAATAAAATGTTATGAATGTGCAACAAGAAATTTTATATCACATCGTTCGTTGCCAAACTTTCATGGAGAGAATGAGAATTTTAAAACATCTTTCGTAGCATTATCGAGGAAAAGTAGCATTTCTATAAAGAATCTATGTTTCAGTATGAGTCTGAAAATTTTGCGATATTGCGCCACTCTACCCCTAACACTATTCGGGAAAGCTGGGCGAGAATCTTTTGTTTTGTAACGACCGGTCTATATCGAATTTGACTCTAAAACAAGAGTATCGTGTTGAAAGAAATTCTTTAATAATTTGTTAATTTATTTCTCTAAATTGTAACAAACGTAGAAACATTTTTGTGTACTACTGTTCAATTAACACATTTTTTTCGTTGATTGTTTTGTTGCGTAATTTAATGAATAAATATGGAGGGGATGAAATTTCACAGCTCTGAGATATCAAGACTTCGGTCTGGGTTAAGGATTTTGATATAGTTTTCGACAAAAAAATTTTATGGGGACATGGTTCTTAGTTTTGGGCAGCGATGTATACCAAACATAACACGAAACATCAATACGCTGTCGGAAAATAATAACAGATCATAAATTCAAATCAGCAAACTACTAAAAACCCCTCCATTTAGCGTTTCGAGAAAATATTTCAAAATCACAAATTCATATTTCTTTCAAAATTCCAAAAATATTGTAAAACTAAATAAAATCAATAATTCAAACTTTTTGCAAACAAAATTCTAAAAATATTTCAAAAATTATTACAAAATCAAAGATTAAATGTTTTTTCAAAAATTCTAAAAATATTGCAAAAATTATAACAAAATCAAAAATTGTAACTTTTTCCAAAAGTATAATAATTAGAATAAAATCAAAAATTCAAAATTTTTTAAAATTCCAAAAATATTTCAAAAACTATAACAAATTCAAAAAATTCCATGTTCAATTATATTTACGTAAACAAACAGCTAAATTTTTTTTTTCAAAAACTTATCTAAAAAAATAAATGAAATCCTTTTTTTGACAAAAACAACTCGACTTGACAATATTTTTTTTGACAAACTTATAATGTAATAAAATTCTCAATAATAATAATTTCAGGTTCATTATACATTTGATTTCATACAAATAACTAATTTAATTTTTTTCTAAAAAAATAAATGAAAATCATTCTTTTGACACATTTGACATTATTTTTTTGACTAACTTATAATTCTCAATAATAATAACAACAATTTATGTCGTACAAATAATTAATTTTATTTTTCCAAAAAATAGTGTAAAAATATAAATAAAAATCTTTCTTTTGACACGCTTGACAACTTTTTTTGACAAACTTATAATGCCATAATTCTCAATAATGATAATAAAATTTCATGTCAAACAAATAAATAATTTTATTTTTTTCCAAAAAATTGGGCAAAAACATAGATTATAATCTTTATTTTGACACACTTGACAACATTTTTTTGCCAAACTTATAATGCCATAATTCTCAATAATACTAATAAAATTTCATGTCAAAAAATAATTAATTTTATTTTTTTCATGATAAAAATCTTTCTTTTGACACACTTGATAACATTTTTTTGACAAACTTATAATGCAATAATCTAGTTTTTGATCTCACATACCAATCCCGACCATTCAGATTTCTCCACATTCTTTTTTCCTACTCATTATCACTAAAAATGAACGTTTTTTAACCAAAAAATATGCAAAAATTATGCAACTTGACGATTTTTTTTATACACTTCCGGTACAGTTATCGAACACATCTTTCTATTGAGTAAACGGCCGTTTTTTTTAGAATCAGTAGGTTCTAAAACGTCGAGGAATGCCAAAAAAGAGGTGGTAAGAATATCACTTTTTGCACATGAATGTAATACTTAGGTCTTTCAGACCTAAATTCTAGTTATGAAAAAATAGAATTGTTATCGGTAGAAAATATGTTTTTTCTTAATGTTTATTGAGATAATAGGGGAAATTGCAATCGTTGAAGGACAAGAGATGGCAGGTCGATCTGGATATAAGCGATTAAATTATTTGATCAGAGATTATGTAAATTTAAATCAAAATGAAAAGATTGTGTGATTTAAAATAAAAAGAATATTTTGTCATATTTTTAAAACAAATCCAAAGTTAAAGTTAATTTTCTTTGGATTGAACTGAATAATAAATATTCAAATAATAATAAATATATATATATTTATATAATATATTTTTAGGGTGGCCCTTAGTTTACACTAGAATTTTTTTTTTCATTGTACAGTTTGCGGCACCCTCCCATTTCGTATGAATACTCATAAAAATATTATTTGCAAAATCTGATATCAATCGGTCAATTCTAAGACGTGCCTCCGACCACTTAAAGTTGAGAAATTTTGTTCTGGACCCTAAAAAAAAAATTTCTTTTTTTTTGTGCGACACCCTCTCATTTTGTGTCAATACCCATAAAAAAATTATGTGTAAAAATTGAAATCAATCGTTCAACTCTAAGGGGTGCCCCCGGCCACTTAAAGTTGAGAGGTTTTGTTCTGGCTATTACAAAGAAAAATTTAAATTTTTGTACGACACCCTCCCATTTGGTGTCAATACCCATAAAAATATTATGTGTAAAATTTGAAATCAATCGGTCAACTCTAAGGGGTGCCCCCGGCCACTTGGAGTTGAAAGGTTTTGTTGTGGCCATTATAAAGAAAAATTTAAATTTTTTGTACCACACCCTCCGATTTGGTGTCGATACCCATAAAAATTCTATGTGTAAAATTTGAAATCCATCAGTCAACTCTAAGGGGTTCCCCCGGCCACTTAAAATTGAAAGGTTTGGTTGTGGCTATTACAAAGAAAAATTTGAATTTTGTTGTACGAAACCCTTCCATTTGGTGTCGATACCCATAAAAATATTATTTGTAAAATTTGAAATCAATCGGTCAACTCTAAGGGGTGCCTCCGGCACTTTAAAGTTGAGGGGTTTTGTTGTGGCCATTATAAAGAAAAACTTAAATTTTTTGTACGACACCCTCCAATTTGATGTCGATACCCATAAAAATATTCTGTTTAAAATAAGAAATCCATCGGTCAACTCTAAGGGGTGCCACTGGCAACTTAAAGTTGAGAGGTTTGGTTGTGGCCATTACAAAGAAAAATTTAAATTTTTTGTACGGCACCCTCCCATTTGGTGTCGATACCCATAAAAATATTATGCGTAAAATTTGAAATCAATCGGTCAACTCTAGAAGTGCCCCCGGCCACTTAAAGTTGAGGGGTTTTGTTGTTGCCATTATAAAGAAAAATTTAAATTTATTGTACGACACCCTCCCATTTAATGTCAATAGCCGTAAAAATATTATGTGCAAAATTTGAAATCAATCGGTCAATTCTAAGACGTGCCTCCGGCCACTTAAAGTTGAGAAATTTTGTTCTGGACCCTAAAAAAAAATTTTTTTATTTTTTGTGCGACACCTTCCCATTTCATGTCAATATGGGTATTAAAAAAATTATGTGTAAAATTTGAAATCAATCGTTCAACTCTAAGGCGTGCCCGAGGCCACTTAAACTTGAAAAGTTTTGTTCTGGCTATTACAAAGAAAAATTCAAATTTTTTGTACGGCACCCTCCCATTACGTGTGAATACCCGTAAAAATGTTATTTTCAAAATTTGAAATCAATCGGTCATTTTAAGGCGTGCCCCCAGCCACTTAGAGTTAAGAGGATTTGTTCTGGCCATTACAAAGAAAAATTAAAATTTTTTGTACGACACTCCCATTTCATGTCAATACCCGTAAAAATATTATTTGCAAAATTTTAAATCAATTAGTCAATTCTAAGACGTGCCTCCGGCCACATAAAGTTGAATAATTTTGTTCTGGACCTTAAAAAAAATTTTTATTTTTTGTGCGACACCCTCCCATTTCGTGTCAATACCTATAAAAAAATTATTTTTAAAATTTGAAATCAATCGTTCAACTTTAAGGGGTGCCCCGGCCACTTAAACTTGAAATGTTTTGTTCTGGCCATTACAAAGAAAAATTTAAATTTTTTTGTACGACACCCTCCCATTTCATGTCAATACCCGTAAAAATATTATTTGCCAAATTTGAAATCAATCGGTCAATTCTAAGACGTGCCTCCGGCCACTTAAAGTTGAGAAATTTTGTTCTGGACCTTAAAAAAAAAATTTAATTTTTTGTCCGACACCCTCCCATTTCGTGTCAATAACCATAAAAAAATTATGTGTAAAATCTGAATTCAATCGTTCAACTCTAAGGCGTGCCCCCGGCCACTTAAGCTTGAAAGGTTTTGTTCTGGTCATTAAAAAGAAAAATTTAATTTTTTGTACGACACCCCCATATTTCGTGTGAATACTCTTGAAAATGTTATTTGCAAAATTTGAAATCAATTGTTCAACTCTAAGGCGTGCCCCCGGCCACTTAAACTTGAAGGGTTTTGTTCTGACGATTAAGTGGCCGGAGGCACGTTTTAGAATTGACCGATTGATTTCAAATTTTGCACGTAATATTTTTACGGGTATTGACATGAAATGGGAGGATGTCGTACAAAAAATTTAAATTTTTCTTTATAATGGCCACAACAAAACCCCTCAACTTTAAGTGGCCGGAGGCACCCCTTAGAGTTGACCGATGGATTTCAAATTTTACAAATAACATTTTTATGGGTATCGACACCAAATGGAAGGGTGTCGTACAAAAAATTAAAATTTTTCTTTGTAATGGCCACAACCAAACCTCGCAACTTTAAGTGGCCGGGGCACCCCTTAGAGTTGACCGATGGATTTCTTAATTTAAACATAATATTTTTATGGGTATCGACATGAAATTGGAGGGTGTCGTACAAAAATTTAAATTTTTCTTTATAATGGCCACAACAAAACCCCTCAACTTTAAGGTGCCGGAGGCACCCCTTAGAGTTGACCGATTGATTTCAAATTTTACAAATAATATTTTTATGGGTATCGACACCAAATGGAAGGGTTTCGTACAACAAAATTTAAATTTTTCTTTGTAATAGCCACAATCAAACCTTTCAACTTTAAGTGGCCGGGGGAACCCCTTAGAGTTGACTGATGGATTTCAAATTTTACACATAGAATTTTTATGGGTATCGACACCAAATCGGAGGGAGTGGTTCAAAAAATTTAAATTTTTCTTTATAATGGCCACAACAAAACCTCTCAACTCCAAGTGGCCGGGGGCACCCCTTAGAGTTGACCGATTGATTTCAAATTTTAAGCATAATATTTGTATGGGTATCGACACCAAATGGGAGGGTGTCGTACAAAAAATTTAAATTTTTCTTTGTAATGGCCACAACCAAACCTCTTAACTTTAAGTGGCCGGGGTCACCCCTTAGAGTTGAACGATTGATTTCAATTTTTACACATAATTTTTTTATGGGTATTGACACGAAATGAGAGGGTGTCGCACAAAAAAAAAAAAAATTTTTTTAAGGGTCCAGAAACAAATTTCTCAACTTTAAGTGGTCGGAGGCACGTCTTAGAATTGACCGATTGATATCAGATTTTGCAAATAATATTTTTATGGGTATTCACACGAAATGGGAGGGTGCCGTACAAAAAATAAAAATTTTTGTTGTTAAGGGCCACCCTAATATTTATATAATATAAATATATATATAATAGTTTGGCGCAGCTAATTTTATAACATAAAAAAACTTGTTTTAGACCGAGTTGTAAAAGCTTGAAGATTTTTGATTTTCCTGAAACTGCCATAAAAGTAGTATGGACAAAATAAATATTATAACTTATTTTAAAATTTGTTTAAAGTGCATCGTTTAAGCATAGGAGGCGGGCACCTCAACATGTATGACAAATGAAAATTTAGCCTATCCGAAGAATCTGAGGGACTTAGGGCCAAAGTGGGGAAATCTCCCGTTCAAATGTTTATTTGTTGCTTCCATAACTTTAAGCCAAATCAATTTGATTTTATGGAAACTAGGTACATAAGTTGTTAGTAAAATTTTACAGAGTTCTGGAAATTTGTAGGCTAGATTCGATAAAATGAAGAGAGGGTTTTAACCTTTTGTCATATTATTTTGATGAAACTCGGCACATAAGCTTTTGTGCGGTTTCCTTTATACCTTTCAGATCAAAAAATATTTTAAACTCAGTTTTCTAATGGGGTTTTTGCATTTAGAGAAAATTAAAGGCAGCAGTGAATAAATAAAATAAATGTTTATTAGACACTGCTTAGTTTTTTACCATATGATTTACGAAATATGAAATATAAATCACTTCTACAATGATCGTTCGGTTTCTGCACTGGTAAATAGTGCCGGCAAACCCGTATTAAAATTATGCGAGATATTGAGTTGATTCAGTCAGATATGTTTTTGGTAATAGAACTGTATTCAAGTAGGGTCGTTTATATTTTGTATTTTGTTAATAACCACGATTAGGCCTGAGTTACCCGATAGCTCTCACAATCTGCGAATAATCTCAAAGATGACTTCTAGATCTAACCTCAAATGTTCTATAGTGCCTAGTAACTGCAAAACGGAAGTGCCTTCGAGATGGAAGAAACTGGATCACAGAAGGGTGCGAGTGTAAAGTGTTTAGTTTGTGACCTAACCTCTTTTGGCTATTTGAAGTTATCCATTTTCATAAAAGAAAATTGAAAATGTCTCAGTACAAAACAACAAACAACTTTTTCATCTTCACTCTTAGCATTGCTAATTCCAGTTCTTAAACATTTTTTTTTTGAAAAATAAATAAAAACATTGAAAACCTTTTGGTTTCCGTTACGATGAAAATACAAAATATTTTTTTTCGCTTGTCCTATGAAAACCAATTTTTTCTCTTGTTTTTAAAGTAGCGTATCTTATTAATCTCATGTAAATTAGCATTAACTCTTTTGTGTAAACATGAATTTAATTCATTCGACAAAAAAATAACAAAACCTTAAGATTTTTTTTTTTGTTAAATGTTATAGTATACAGTCGCGCCGCAACGTCGCATTAAATATGTTATCTTAATGTTCAGTCTTTCACAGAACTAAAATCGTTTAATTAAATATATTTAAAAAAAAATAAAAAAGTGGATAAATTAATTAATTTAACTCTGATTTTTTTCTCCATTACAACATATCCGTTCATATTTTACTTACACGTGGAGTTAATCTACTTCAAGGACCAATTACGAAAAATCAATTTTAATTGCCATTGTATTCAATTCAATGATATTTTATATGCAAATTTTGTTTTTATCATAAAAACCAAAAGTAAGTAAGAACCTGTCAATTTAAATTGAGAAAAATAAAAAACAAATCAGTTTTGTTTTTGGACTTCTTTCTCGAATCAAACTGAAAATAAAAAAATTTTCTTATTGAAATTTGCATACAATTTTCTGGCTTATCACAAAACATCAATCTCACTGTAGAAGGACAATTATTTTTTTTTTTTGTATTTTGGGTTTTTATGAAAGTCAACAACACAAAAAAATTCAATTACTGTAATTTAGTGCAGATATTAATTTTGTTGCTGAAGTTTCTCATGCTGATTCAAATCACCTTTTGAGCAAATTAATTTAAAGCTCATTACCACAAATAAAAGCAAGAAACAGTTTTATTTAATTAAAATACTAACTTAATTATTTTTGTTAATTTTACATTGATTTGTTTGTAAAAAAAAAATTCTGAAAGTCTAAGCACAAAAGCTTATTTCAAGAAACATTTCCTGGAAACATTTTTATTTTGGGAAACATTATAACAAGATTTTTTCCTATTCATTTTCTGAGAGCTTAAGAAAATCAATTTGCATGTTATTTCCCATATCAAGCCACCCTTATCTATATTATTTAAAAATTAGTGTATTCCATGTTTATTTAACATCTGTCACATAAAACACAAACACCTAATGTACCATTACCGATAACGACACGATGATTATTTTTCATATGGAGGTGGATGGTTTTCATTTGTATTTATAAATTTAAAATATAAAATTAAATCAAAATAAAATATGTTTGGTTTTGTTAAAATAAATGCTTGTTCATTAGCATGTTGTCGCTGTAGATTTTTATTTACAACAAATAAAATAATGACAAAAAAAAAATATAAAGGAAAATAAAATTACAATCTGAACGAAAAACAAAAATGAAATAAACTTATTCGAATTCGACCTTTTTAACATTAACCGAAACCAACAACAACAATAATAAAATTTTTAAAGCTTTCGAAGAATTTTTTTTTTAATTTTTGAAAAAAAAAATCTCCAATCTCCTTGGGATTTTTATTTATTTATTTTTTATTCTCTGAGGTCACATTTCTTATTATTTCTTATTATATTTATTTATTTTTATTTGTGTTTCTGCTAATTAAAGGATTAATTCAATGCTGATACCAATCAATTTAAATATTTAGCCAAAGAATACGAGGATGATTATTCTTCTGATGGTTATATGTTTTGTTATACATACATTTCCTTCCCATCGATTTATACGAATTAGTTTAACAAAATAAATCAGAAATCTAAGTCAATTATTTGAAAAGCTCGGATAAAATAATATTTAAATTTGTTTCCTTTAAAATTTATATATGTTGAAGAGACAGACAGCCCACCAGAAATAGTTCAAGATAAGAAAATTTTATTTATAATAAATTAATGGTACATAAAAGAAATAAAACTATAACAAGGCTACTTGTATTATTCTTTTAGTTTGTTTTTTACTTTTATGCTATTTTCATTTTTATTTGTGCTTAAAATCTGGAACGGTTGTGGTGGATTTTTTATGAACGAACATGCGAATATAGTTGAGTTGAAAGATGAACAAAAAATGAAATAACAAGAAAAACGACGATCAAGTGCGAATAAAACTCGCTTGCCGAGGGTTTTTTAAACGTAAACAAACAAAATATCAAAAATATTTCACGTACACTAGTACGGCAAAATCATTATAAGTCTTCTAAAGTCTTTAAAGTGTTCTAAAGTTCACTGAATTTAAATAGCATAAAGAAGTGTGTATGTCTATGGGTGGTTGGATGGTTGGTTGGAAAAAACTCATGGGATCGTGATGAATCTTTAATGTATAAGCCAGGTTCACTTGAAAATGGAAGATATTCATTTCAAAATTGGACAAAATAGCGGGTGGTTGAACACCTGCTACTTTAAATTTTCAATAACTTCTAACCCTAGATTTCAGTCTTATTGAAAATTTAAATATAAGGTTTTAGTAACATTTCCAATATATCTGCGTACCAGCTTCCGGATTGTTACTTCCGGTTAAAAAGTTTTCTTTTTAATTTTTCAGATATTTATAGCTTACAGCTACAAATCGATTTTCATGAAACGTTCGTAAAAGGTTTCAATCGATATAAGAAAGATTTTATTATTTGATACTTCAACAGCTAAAAATATATCAACCAACCCTGCTCAAATCAATAATGCATAATAATGCAAAATTGCATTATTATATTAAATTAATTTACCTTATAATAACTTTATATAATTGTTAACGCAGCAAAAATTGCTTATTTAAAGAAAATGAATTACCATAAATAAATAAGAATTAATTTAACATTAACCAAAACAATATGTTATTTTTCTTCATATACAAATATTCCAGTAAAACTAACTGTCCAGCCCCCACCAGTGAAAAGCGGGTTAGCTATTATTGGAAGTTTGTACAATTAGCTTTTAGGGTACATTAGAAAAAGGCCCAAGGGGTCCACCATTGTACAAGTGATTTTTCCCTGTGGTTTTTGTGTTTCTTGAAATCATACAACTAGCGTATCCAAACTACTCGACTTTGCAAGTACCCGAGTAGTCGAGTATTTAATTTCTGAAATACTTATTCTGAAATAATTGGCTTTACGACGACAATTCAATAAATTCAAGGTTGTTCAATCCAAAATTTAGTGTTGCGAAACTTGTTTTATGAAGAACTGAATATCAGTCAAGACAAAGACTATAGCATTCAAAACTAATGTTTTTTTACTCAAGCAACATCGAGCAATTGTTAAGAACCAGAATTGGATCTCCTCACTTTTATAACACAACCAAAATAAAATACTATTTTATTCAGGTGTACAATTCAATCTCTAAAACTGACTCTGGATACATAACGTACAATTTGATTATTCCTTCTATTGTTGACAATAAATTGCTTGCGGTGTTTTCATATCACCTTTAAAGGGCTTTTATAGGGTGGTGACAACTCATTTCTTACCTTGTTAACTCTTGTTAGTATACGGTTGCTGTTGACTTTTCTTTCATGGGGTAAGCTTTTGCCCATCTATCCTTGTATCTATATCCACCAATGTCAAAAGGTATAAATAGCCTTCGGATAGGGGTTGAGGAGGAGCTGATACCTGTGCTCAGTCTGGTACCTGAAAAAAACATGTACTTCAATTTTTTGTATCGATGTACATTTGATCGTTGACACTCTAAGTATTCCTTTGTCCGCAGGTATATCCCTGTTGATGCCAGGTCAGAAATGCTTTTCTGAAATCAGTTTCCGTATGTTTCTCACACCAGGATGAGAAAGTTCATGCAATGATGCAAATACGATTTAACAAAGAGTTGATGATACGTACGGTTGTCTTGTTCCTGTTCCTATTTCGCAAAATATCTTTAACTTGGTTTCAGAAATGTGTATTGAGAATAATTTAAGACTTGCATTTATTTGTAATAAAAGACTTTTGAATTGATTGTTATCACTCTGGGATTTAGATAAAGTTTCAAGTGAAAAGTTGTTACGATCGACCACGATACTTCATCTTTTTCCAAAATCCTAGACAAAATATCGGCCACGACGTTACCACCCTTTTATGTACCTGATATCACAAGTGAATTGCGAAATATATTTAAGATGATGTGATTGCCTCATATTTCTTTTCGGCTTTGGCGACACGGCGTTAATTAACGGTAATTTCAACAATTTTTTTGTTGAAAAAATTTCCAAAATTTCCCAATTTCTGTCGACCCTGTGCTGTTGCAAGACGTCTCCGACAGCTATGCTTGAAGCATCAGTCATTAAACTCTGCTCTGCTGATTCATGCGAGTAGACCAGCATACTGGGATTTGCAAGAAATTCTTTTTCTTTTCTGAATATTTGCTGGCAATTTTGGTCATAAAAATTCTTTTGATTTGCTCCTCAAAGGTAGCTTAACCAAATGTTTATAGATTGAGACTAATATTTGTACGAGATCAGGAACAAACCTGTTATAATAATTTATCATACCCAAGAACCTTTATATTTAACAAATGCTGATATAGGAGTTCGAAATTATTCAATATTTTCACATATCCCCTAACTTAGCCCCGCCATTTTGGAAAAAGTTTTCTGCATAGGATCTTGATGAAACTTTGGCAAATGATACAGGTTCACTTGAAAATAAAAGATCTGGATTCATTTTAAATTTGGACAAAATGGCGGGGGGTCTCCCGAACACCTCTAAGTTTAAATCTTGAATAACTTCTGATCCCGAGCTATGATCTTATTGAAACTTAGTATATAAGGTTTTAATACTGTTTCCAATACTTCTGCATACCAACTTCCGGTTTGTCACTTCCGGTTAAAAAGTTTTTTTTCAGGTGTTTATCCCTACTGTAGCCTACAATTACCAATCGATTTTCATGAAACGTTGCGAAAAGCTTTTAAATAACATAAGAAAGATTTTATCAGCTTTTGGAGCACATTGGATAAAGGGTTGGGGGTCCACCATACAACAGGTGGTTTTTTCCACAAAGTTTTTATGTTTGTTGGGAGCATAAAACATTCATTCGTGAATGAATTTTGATGAAACTTTGGAAAAAGATGCAAACATGTATGACAAAGAACTGATTAGTTTTTGAGCGATAGTGAACAAAGTGGTGGGGGGTCCCTGGAGCACCTGTTTTTTTGAAAGCTCTATAACTTCTGTACCCGATAAGCGAATTGGATGAAACTTGGTACATGAGTATGTAGTACGGTTTAAAATAGTTCTGCATCCCAACTTCCGGTTTTTCACTTCCGGTAAAAAAAATTTTTTTGTACTTTTTTGAAGTTTTTTCAGTGTCTTTATGCACACTACAGCCTACAATAATGAAGTGATTATAATGAAACTTATGGAATAGGGTTTCAATTGTTGTGAAAAGATAATTATCATGTTTTGGGACACATTGATCAAAGTGGTGGGGGTCTACCATACAAATGCTGACTTTTCACACTTTGTTTTTTAAGTTTGTTGGGAGCATACAGACTTCATTCATTATTCAATTTTAATGACACTTTGGAAAAAGATGGAAACTTAAGTAACAAAGAACTGATTAGTTTTTGGATAATATTGGAATAAGTGGTGGGGGTCCTCCCGAACACCTGTTTAATGTGTCACACTTTTTTCAATGTTTGTTGGGAGCACACAGCATTCGTCCGTGAACGAATTTTGATGAAACTTTGGAAAAAGATGCAAACATGTATGGCAAAGACTTGATTAGTTTTTGAGCGATAGTGAACAAAGTGGTGGGGGGTCCCTGGAGCACCTGTTTTTTTGAAAGCTCTATAACTTCTGTACGTGATAAGCGAATTGGATGAAACTCGGTACATGAGTATGTAGTACGGTTTAAAATAGTTCTGCATCCCAACTTCCGGTTTTTCACTTCCGGTAAAAAAAATTGTTTTGTACTTTTTTGAAGTTTTTTCAGTGTCTTTATGCACACTACAGCCTACAATAATGAAGTGATTATAATGAAACTTGTGGAATAGGGTTTCAATTGTTGTGAAAAGATAATTATCATGTTTTGGGACACATTGATCAAAGTGGTGGGGGGTCTACCATACAAATGCTGACTTTTCACACTTTGTTTTTTAAGTTTGTTGGGAGCATACAGACTTCATTCATTATTCAATTTTAATGACACTTTGGAAAAAGATGGAAACTTAAGTAACAAAGAACTGATTAGTTTTTGGATAATATTGGAATAAGTGGTGGGGGTCCTCCCGAACACCTGTTTAATGTGTCACACTTTTTTCAATGTTTGTTGGGAGTACACAGCATTCGTTCGTGAACGAATTTTGATGACACTTTGGAAAAAAATGCAAACATGTATGGCAAAGAACTGATTAGTTTTTGAGCGATAGTGAACAAAGTGGTGGGGGGTCCCTGGAGCACCTGTTTTTTTGAAAGCTCTATAACTTCTGTACCTGATAAGCGAATTGGATGAAACTTGGTACATGAGTATGTAGTACGGTTTAAAATAGTTCTGCATCCCAACTTCCGGTTTTTTACTTCCGGTAAAAAAAAAATGTTTGTACTTTTTTAAAGTTTTGTCAGTGTCTTTATGCACACTACAGCCTACAATAACGAAGTGATTATGATGAAACTTATGGAATAGGGTTCCAATTAGTGTTTGTTGGAAGCATACAACATTCGTTCGTTAAGTAATTTTGATTACACTTTGCAAAAAGATGCAAATATGTATGGCAAGGAACTGATTAGTTTTTTTTGTGATAGTGAACAAAGTGGTAGGGGGTCCTCCAAGCACCTGTTATTTTGTCAGCTCAATAGCTTCTGTACCTGATAATCGAGTTGGATGAAATTTGGTACATACACATTTAGTACGGTTTACAACAGTTCTGCATCCCAACTTCCGCTTTGTCACTTCTGATAAAATTTTTTTTACTTTTTCTCGTACAACAGAATTTATGTTTGTTGGGATACTACTGCCTGCTTTAATATTTTTATTATTAGAACTACGAAGTCCATAATATTGGTTAGCTTTTAATTAAAGTATTTTATGGATATTAGCTCATTATATATCCAGAACACTATGTTTCCAGAGCTGTGGTGAAGTCAGCCTATGCATCAGCGTCGCAATATTTTCTAAGTAGCATAACTCGATCTCAATACAGCACAACCTCTGTTTACATATGTCTTTTTCAAAATACCGGGGCTAACTTCTGCTAGAAAAATCGTTTTAGCATGTCAACTTTTTAACATTAGTAGTATTGTCTTCTTTTTGAGTAGCACAACAAGCAAAACAATAGAACAGTACAGTTCAACCTTTGTTTTTTTTTTTGCAAAATGGCGGGGCTAATTTTTGCTTAGCCTTCTGTTCGAATGCTTTCTGCTCGAAAACATTTATTTATTTATTAACATTTATTTATTGGTGATATGGAATTTTTCTTGAGTAGCACATTCATCACAACTATGATGCAATACAGCATAACCTTCTTTTTTTATGTTTTGTTAAATGGCGGGGCTAACTTCTACTCGAAAAATCGTTTTAATGTGTTTAAATTTTTCCGTTGGTGGTTACGAATTTGTTTTGGAGTAGCACAACCCGCACAACTTGAACACAATACCAAACTCAATTTTTTTTTCTAAAACGGCGGCTAACTTCTATTTGAAGAAATGATGTTAGCGTTATAAATTTTTTCTGTTAGGTATACGAAATTTTTGTCTGAGTAGCATAACCAGCACAACTCAAGCATAATACAGTACAACCTTTGTTTTTTATTTTTTTTTTTTCAAAGTGGCGGGGCTAACTTCTGCTCGAAAAATAGGTTTAGTCTGCCAACTTTTATTTATTGCTTATATGCAATTCTTTCTGAGTAGCACAACCAACACAACTAGAGTACAATACATAACAACCTTCGTTTTTAATTTTTTTCAAAATGGTGGTGCTAACTTATGCTTAACCTTCTGCTCGAAAATTTCCTTCTGCTCGAAAAATCGTTTTTGCGTGCCAACTTTTATTCATTGATGATATCTGATTCTTTTTGAGTGGAACATCCAGCACAACTGTAGCACAATATAGCACAACCTTTCTTCTTTGTTTTTTGAAAAATGGCGGGGCTAATTTTCATTCGAAAAATGGTTTTAGCGTGGTTTAAATTATTCTGTTGGTGATACGATATTTTTTTCAGTAGCACAACAGACACAACAAAACAATACAGCTCTTCTTTTGTTTTTGATTTTTTCCAAAATGGCGGGGGTAACTTCTATTAGAAAAAAATGATGCTTTATAAAAAATTTCTGTTAGGGTTACGAAATGTTTATCTATGTAGCACAACCATCACAACTCGAGCACAATACAGCACAGCCTTTGCTTTTCATTTTTTTTTTTCAAAATGGCGGGGCTAACTTTTGCTCGAAAAGTCATTTTTGCGTGCCAACTTTTTTTCATTGATAATATGGAACTATTTCTGAGTAGCACAACCAGCACAACCCTAGCACAATACAGCACAACTTTTGCTTTTAGTTTTTTTCAAAATGACGAGGCTAACATCAACTCGAAAAATCGTTTTAGCGTGTTTAAATTATTCTGCTGGTGGTACAAATTTGTTTTTGACTAGCACAACTAGCACAACTCTAATACCGTACAGCACACCCTTTGTTTTTCTTTTTTTCCTAAATGGCGGGGCTAACTTTTACTCGAAAAAATGATTTTAGTGTTATAAAATTTTTCCACTAGGGGTATGAAATTTTTTTCAGAATAGCACAACCAGCATAACTCAAACACAATACAGTACAACCTTTGTTTTTAAATTTTTTTCAAAATGGTGGGGCTAACTTCTGCTCGAAAAATTTTTTCAGCTTGCCAACTTTTTTTCAGTGGTGATATGGCATTCTTTCTGGGTAGCACATTCAGCACAATCTTTGTTTTTTATTGTTTCCGAAATGGCGGGGCTAAGTTAGGTGACATTATTTTTACTCGTTTTTTATGGGAGAATATCGTTTTCGGATACGTTGTGACAAACATTTGAGATTTGAAACTCGGAATTGGCATTTATAGACATTGATAGTGAAACTGTATTCAGAAAGTCTTTGAAATAATTGATGTAGATGTAATTTGTGTGCATTCGAGCTACGACTGAAAATCAGAATCAGAATCGTCGATGTAGATGAACAACAAAATCCAGTCCGTGATACACTTCGTTTATAATTGAAATGATTGTTCTGCGTTCCTTATCCCGAATGGCATGCGCATGAATTCATAGAGACCAAGCGGAGTTGTTATTGCGGTTTTATGAGTGTCTGCTTCTGCCACAGGTATGTGATAATGTGTACGTATAGGATCGATTTTGAAAATATTTTTCAGCCATGTAGATGACTGGGGAAATTTTAAATGTTAGGTATCGGATACCGGTCAGGTGTTGTAATAGCGTATAATCGACGAAAATTCTCACAAGGTTTCCAATTATTTTCACTTTCTAGCAACAATATATAACAGTGATGAAGCTTGATACGATGAAGGTCTGCAAATGCCGAGTCTGACCATATCATCGAATGCATGCTTTGCGGCGTAGTGATGGATCGGGTCAAGTCGTATTGGACTCAAGAATGGAAATCGGTCCCCCGTTGAGATTTAATGTTTAATCGTGTGTGTGACTGGAAAATCATATCTCGGGTTTTGTGTCAGGGTAGAAAAATCTCTTGAAAATTTTTTTAATTAATTTTTCTCCACTATGTTGACTTTAACAATTGAAACGTTTGCAAGCGTAAATTAATGTTTCTGTTTCTGTTTTTTAAGTCTACCCCTAAACGGAATCTAGATAAAAAGCTCACTCCGATTATAGGACAAGAAACGTCCGCAACAGTGAATAAGTGAGAAAATTCACGACGAAAACCTAAATCTATGTTTAACATCTTTGTTCCTTAGGTTTCGATGCTAGAACCGTTTGTAGCTGGAAGTGGATTGGTTGAATCTGGACTATTATTGATGAAATATGTGCACGGTATGATAGAAATGGCTGGATCGGCGTTGATTAAAATTTTTAATTCAGTTTTGCCATCGTATAAAAATAAACGGCGAGATCGTATCGCACTGCTCGTTTCTACTCACTTTTTGAGTCGGCATTTTTCTTAAATTGCTTGATGTTAACTCTGATGAAAATTTTGTATCAGTTGCTAACAGAGCTACACTAATTTGGGATGGTAAACGATGCATTCATAGTTTTAATAACAGTTCTTTTGAAACTGAAGTGGATGAGCCGGCTAGAAAATCCATCGATCGATAAAACTCTGCTGGCTTACAATCTCCTATTTAGAAGTTTGATAGTAGTGTTTCCAAACGTCATTTTTCACTCAATAAATGCCGTTCTACTAAAGCTTTCCTTAATGTTGCATACATTTGATCATTCGCTGGTCAATGCATGAGGTCCAGAACTGACAAGATGAACTATTGCGGCAATGAAACAACAACGTGATCGAACTTTGTTAGATTCTGATTTCTGCAAATCGAACTGTAATTGGCCTGGATAAACCATGTCGATGGATACATTGCCTGAAATGATGGCAATTTGACCGATACTACGTATATAGTGGAATTTTCATTTCCCGAATTCGATACTGTCGATACGATTCATTCGCTTTGCAAAAATAAATGTAAAGATAAGCAAGTATGTATTGCAAAGAGCTGACTAGTTTTTGAGCGATAGTGAATAAAGTGGTGGAGGATCCTCCGAGCACCTATTTCTTTTTCAAGCTCAATAAAATCTGTACCTGATAATCGAATTTTATGAAACTTTGTACATAATCATTTAGTACGGTTCACAACAGTTCTGTATCCCAAGTTCCAGTTTTTCATTTCTGGTAAAAAAAATTTACTTTATTTATATATCAATAATCCGTTCTAGAACTATAATCGGCTTAAAATGTTTAGATTTGAAAAAACTTTAGTTGAAAGCGAAAAATGTTTTCGTTGTTTCTCAAAATTTTTCTAGTAGGTCTGTCTCGCCTGGACGTTCTGCACAATCTGCTTAGCAACCAAAATCAGATTAAAGTCCTTTTTTCGATAAACAAAGCTCCGCCTATGCTAAAAAAATCTTTGCCTTTGACTAATTCTAGACATGTTCCGCATCCAAAGATGGGCGCAAAATTTTAAAAATGTCACAATGTCACGAACCCATTTTAATACAACTCGATGATTCAAGAAGCCACTTCCAAATCTCATTCAATTTTATACGCAATTCATTATAAATATAAAATATATTTTATAGTTTACCTATGCTCTGATGAAGGTATATCGTTAATTTATATCAGAATTGTTTACGTAATTTTTTGTAATAATTGTAAAATTTTGGGTTTTACTAAATTGGCGCATGAAAAATCCATGAACTGTTTTAAACAATCATGAAGTTCTAAAAAAAATCCATCAAAAATTTGAAAGTTGATTTCTGGTTTAGATTTTAAAATTAAATAACAAAATTTATAAAAAACTAACATTTAATCCAAAATATTTTTAATAATTTACAGGTAGTCGAAATGCTGTACGTTATGCAATATATTCTGGTGATCCAGATGGATATTTTACAATTGATCCAGTCTCAGGAAATATACGAATTGCCAATACGTTAGATCATGAAACAAAGCCACAAGTTCTTTTAAACATACAAGCGATGCATGGTGATCCTCCAGCATTTGGACATACTCAAGTACTTCATACAAAAAACATTCTAAATTTATATTTTTTATATGTTTTTTATTATTTTTCAGGTTAATATTGATATTGAAGATGTGAACGATAACCCTCCCGAATTCGAATCAAATACTGTCCGAATATCCGTTCCAGAAAACGTAGAGCTGGGAACCCCAGTATATGCTGCAAACGCGCGTGATCGTGATTCTGGAAAAAATGGAATAGTAACATATCATTTAACGAATTCAGGAATATCATCATCATCATCTTCATCAAGTTCTTCATCATCAAATACTGGAACGAATACTGGTTTATTCAGTATTGATTCACAATCAGGACATCTAACACTATCCCGTCATTTAGATTATGAAACAGCACAACGACATTCTCTAGTTGTAACAGCTGTTGATTCTGGTGATCCACCATTATCCGCAAATTTAACTATATTAGTTGAAGTACAAGATGTTAATGATAACCCACCAGTTTTTGAAAGAAACGAATATTCGGTGAAAGTGATTGAATCAATGCCAGTTAACTCACAAATTTTACAAGTAACCGCTGTTGATTTGGATACAGGGAATAATGCACGGTTAACATATCGCATCCTTGGTAACGATCATTCAAACAAAAAACATTCAACATCAAATACAACAATATCAACAACATTACGTTATATTGAAGAAACAACAGATTTATTTGGAATATTTCCGAACAGCGGTTGGATATATTTGAAAGGAATGTTAGATCGTGAAACTCGTGATCGTTATGATATAAGTGTGATAGCAAGTGATAATGGTACCCCATCGTTAACCGCAACAACCCGTGTTATTGTTAATGTTCTGGATGCAAATGATAATGATCCAAGGTTTTCAAGAGATTCGTATGAATTTAGTGTTGAAGAGAATTTAAGACGTGGTGCTGTTGTTGGTATTTTAAATGCGAGTGATGCTGATTTAGATGCAAATGCTGCGATACGATTTAGTTTAATTCCGAGTAATACCAGTTTTCAAGTTAATCCTATTACAGGTAATTATTATTTTTTTCTTGTTTAGATTAGATTTAAAAAAAAAAACAAGAGATATAAAATATTTATGATTGTTGATCCAAACGTGCTGCGGAATATTGAAATAATTATAATCGTTATAAATATGATGGTAGGCAGTGAAAGGAGAAAAAAATAACGTTTCGTTTTCTTCGCTGTTGTAACTTTTGTTAAATCGTTTAAATATTCACGTACAAGAAATGATAAATTATTATCGTATATTTCAATCGATTTGAGTTTTTTTTTTTATATAATTTACAGAAAAGTTAATTAGAACATATAAACAGAAACAGTTTTTTTTCTACTAATATACTTGTAACTATTAGTTTTTCTATTAATATTTTTACTGTAATGGAAAGTCTGATGAAAATTATGATGAATCAAAAAATTTGACTTTTCAACTTGTAAAAGTTAAATCAAACCATGATTTGAAAGTTTTTCTTTTAAAGAAATATGAAATTTATGTGGTTTTGTTATTAAAAATACATAAATTCGATTTAAAGAAAACAAAAAAAAAATACTGAGATTGTTATTGATTTGTTAAGAGGGCAAATGTGTCTTAGAAATTTTTTTTTTTATGGTTTTGAAGTAATATATCACGTTTTTATTCGAAAAGAAGTTTAAAGTTAATGAAATTTGTATTAAATATGAATCGTGGAGAATGACGAGTACGCGGAGTTGTCACACCCGTAGAGCAAAAGTCAACAAACCAATGGGAACCGATCCTTCATGTGGAATAGGAATAATTATTTATTATTGTGATCGATAACGATCATTGATCATTAGGAAGACCCCTTTTTTAATAATCCTTGAAAACCTAAATTATTGTAGTAATAATCCACAGTATATATAATCCGGCTCGAAGGACCAAAAGTGGAAACCCGGCTTGAAGGACCAAAATATTCATTCCTCATTATAACTAATTTAAGAATGCTTCCTGGATACAACATGGTGAACCTTAGTGTTTAAGATATTAGCTATAACAGCAACATCTTTTTTTCAGCTTGTCGTTGTTTCTTTCCTTGCCATTTTAAACAACAACAGATTATTTCTTAACAGTATATTTCTTAAGAAAACAGATTTGTTTATTTCTTAAGTCAGCATTATCTGTAGTCAACAAACACTTTAGTATGAAAATACATATTACAATCCCTTTGCTGCCTATAGATTAAACTTAATAAGTTAATATTATTTTTCTGTATTTCCAGGTGAAATAATAACACGAGAGCCGTTAGATCGAGAATTACGAGCATTATACGATTTAGTTGCTGAAGCTCGTGATCAAGGAACACCGTACCGTAGTGCGAGAGTAGCTGTTCGTGTTATTGTAACCGATGTAAATGATAATGCACCAGATATAGTCGATCCACAAGAAGATGTTGTAAGTGTTAGAGAGGAACAACCTCCTGGTACCGAAGTCGTTCGAATTCGTGCTGTTGATCGTGATAATGGTTATAATGCAACGATCAGCTATTCCATATTAAAAGGACGAGATTCTGATGGTTATGGAATATTTTCAATCGATCCAACAACTGGAGTGATAAGAACAAGAATGTCATTGGATCATGAAGAAAGAAGTATTTATCGATTAGCTGTTGCTGCAACCGATGGTGGAAAACCACCAAAACAAACTGTTCGTTTGTTACGCGTTGAAGTTCTAGATTTAAACGATAATCGACCGACGTTTACAAGTTCTAGTTTAGTGTTCAGGGTAAGGATTTTATTTTTTTTTCCATCCACAAAATTAGATATATTTTGTAAATTTTTTAATTCGCATCCAGGTTCGCGAGGACGTACCAGTTGGATTTGTTGTAGGCTCAATAAGTGGATCGGATCACACTGATTTAGAAAATTCAATATCTGGAAATAATGGTCTGCATATCACTTACACTCTTATCTCATTAACAACTGATTCAATTGATGGAGCTTTTGACATAGATCGAAGTACAGGATCTCTTGTTGTTGCTCGACGGTTAGATCGTGAAATTCAGAATGAATATCGGTTAGAAATTCGTGCATTAGACACAAGTGCAACAAATAATCCTCAAAGTAGTGCAGTTACTGTAAAAGTTGAAATAGCAGATTGTAATGATAATGCACCGGTTTGGGCTATTGATCCAATAACCATAAATATTATGGAGGAAACTGCTGTGGGTAGTTTTGTTTATAACTTTACTGCAACTGATGCTGACTCTGGAACCAATGGAGAAATACAATATAAATTATTAAAACAAATTCCGGCTGAAGTACAAACATTTGCTGTTGATCCGTTAACTGGAACACTATCGTTATTGACTCCTCTAGATTATGAAAAATTAACGGAATATTTACTAGTTGTACAAGCGATGGATCAATCATCGAACGTTTCAGAACGATTAAGTACATCCGTAACGGCAAGAATTTTAGTAACAGATTCAAACGATAATAGTCCTGTATTTATATCACCAAGCATTCAAAACGCTGTTGTCCTGCTAAGTGATTCTGCAACAGTTGGACAAATTGTTACCCATGTTGTTGCCATCGATAACGATTCAAACGATAACGGTCGTGTTTCCTACAGTATTATAAGTGGAAATGAAGATGGTCGCTTTTCAATTGACTCTGAAAATGGTTTTATCGAATTAGCAAAACCATTAGTCGGGGTCACCAATTCACATCAAATTCATCATAATCAAAATAATTTATTGAGCTCAGGGAAATATAATTTATTGATAAATGCAAAAGATCATGGATTGCCAGTAGCAAGAGAAACAAGAATATCGTTACAAGTTTTAATACAAAGCTCATCGAATAATCCACCAAGATTTATGGAGCCTGTCTATCATATCAACATTTCGGAGAATATACCAACTGGTAGTTTTGTTGTTCGTGTTGGAGCAAAATCATTTCAACCTGATAATGGTAAGTTTCATTTGTTTATATCCTATTATAAATCACAAGTAACTAGTGCCATCTACATATGAAAAAAAATCACTTCTCGACTAACCATTATTTTGTATGCAAAAAACAAAAGCATTTTTTTTGTTTTGTTTAAATATTAATAAAAAATAATATAAATAAAAATATCTTAGGTAATTTTATATATATTAAATATAATAAATAAGAAACTAAAGCTTGTGAATTGAATGTCTTTTTCCCTTATAATATTTTCTTTTTCTTCGTTTTAAAATTCTATTTCTTCTTTTGTTTTTGTTATGTCTTAAATTTCAATAACGAAAAAAAAAAATTAAAAATATATAAATAAATAAGAATAAGAACTAAAAAATATTGGCCCATTGTTTTTGAAGAATGAATTTTTCTTTTTCTTATATTATTTTTTTTTTCTTTTAATAAGAAAATTGAATAAATGAATTTGACTAAGGAATCTGTAATTTTTTTTTCGTTTATGAAAGAAGCTAAATCAAGATCAAGGTTGAAGGTAAAGATTTTTTTCTTCTATTCTTTAAGACAAATTAGAATAAAATTTAAAAAAATAAAATAATTGAAAGGTTTTGTGATTGAGGAGGGACTTGGTAGACATAAAAAGATTACATATTATTAATTAAACTTGATTTTATCTAATTTTATTTGAGTTCTAACACAAAATTTATCTACGAATCAATTATGAATTAACGGAGGTCATTGAACACAGGAGAAAAAACAATATAATCAATTTGATCATCTGATCTTCAACAATTATTTTATTACGTTTAACCTCACGAAATAATAAAACAATATAATAATTTTCTATGTTTTTCATTTGTTGTTCTTGTTGGAGGATGCAACAAATATAAAATAACTACATTGCTGGTGGCACTTTACAATCAATTATATTTGATAAATCTCTCTTCACTTGAACACAATGAAAAAGCGAGTTATAAATATATCTATGCTAAACCAATTTGTTTTACTGTAAATAACTAATTCTTGGAGGCACGATGTGTAGGAAACATGAAGTTTGTAGTAATGTTATTTAGTGCGGAATTAAATTATATAACTGGTTAACGGGATGTATAGAAGCCATCAATTACCAGATGACTACAAAGTCACCTTTTATATCATTTCCTGTGAGATACGTTTACAACTTTGAGTAATATAATTAATTTTAAAAGTGTTATTCTCTGATTGATATACACAATGCAATCGCTGTCACCAATATTTCTATAATCTCCAGTTTTCCAACCAGAATTTTATTTACTTAGAATTTTAGTTATAAATATTAGTTATTATTCATTTCAATTTTTTAACTTCATTTTGGATTTGGGATTTTTGTGAGCAATTAAACTCAAGTAACTAAGGAAGTCATTTGATTTTTTTTTCAATTCAAAGTATGGTTGGAAATATTTCAGAAAAAACTCTGTTTTTCTCTTTTACGTTTTTCGGTTGGGATTCGAACTCATAACCTCATCAGAATGATTCATTTTTTCTTTATTTCTTATTTATTTATTAAATACTCATTGCATAAGGTTCATTCAAAATGGATCCTTTTATTTAAAGGTCGCTCCGTGCCGTTTGTTTTATCATTTATTTCTTTTATATGTATTTGTTTTGTAATAATCACATTGAATATATATACAAATCAAAACCATTTAAACACTTAGTTAACAAAGGTTTCGTCTGATGAAGATGTATCGTTAATTTCTTTCATGGTTATTCACTTAAATAAAAAAAATTAAAAGCATTCTTCACTGGTTATGGCTTAAAATGTTTTCTATAACTTGCTTGCTAGTTATCCTCCGTTTTTGTTTAAAATTATTGTCAAGTCAATATTTTATTCCTCTTCAAGTTAATATTATATTCATTAAAAGTAACGCCTCTTTTTTGTCAACTTTTCCGTATATTTGTAAAATAATGCAGGGCTAACGTTGGTGGTTGTGGCAGGAGATCCATCTCTTTTGGAAGTGTGAAACAAACACAATTTATCTTATGGGTCAAGACTCTGTGTCTAGCACTCTTATCTGACCCCCGATGTTTGGTCCTACTTTTTTTTCCCTCGTTGTGAGTATTTGTGTCACATTCAATGATTAGAGACCATTTTCTGGTGTAGCAAAAATACAATCTGCACTGTACATCCGTTCACTTAGAAAATCCAAAAGTAAAAAATTATTAATGTTTTCCTAATTATAGTTTTAGAACCTTATCATTAATGACGTTACCATACCTTCAAACTTATTTGTTATATGGAGAACTTTACTTCGTAAGACCTATAATAACTTTCTTGATACAATTGACCCTACTTTTGTGAAAATTCTTCCTAACACAATTGACCCTACTGTGTCAATATTTTCTCTACAGTAATACAACACTAATATATTTTAAAACAATTTTCAATTCAAGCATTTAACCATGCTGTGTCACTATTTTTCTTAACACAATTGACCTTATTGTGTCAGTGTTTTTTCACATTAGAGCGAACATCGACAGATAATACCTTACTTTAGATCACATCTGAAGACAACTCGACTCAACTTTTGCTACCGTCTAGCATAACTTTTAGTCGCACAAACAAAGCACTGTCTTGTACTGTTCACT
The DNA here is from genome assembly GCA_963693315.1 of Diogma glabrata. NCBI lineage: Eukaryota > Metazoa > Arthropoda > Insecta > Diptera > Cylindrotomidae > Diogma > Diogma glabrata. Next base: position 25,854,653 of record OY856186.1, on the reverse strand, counting down.
TTATTTCTTCTCACACCTTAAAACTTTTTCATTTCACTGCAAGTTACCCAGCAGGTCAAGCTACTAGAATTACGGGTTCGCATTCTTAATACTCTAATATATAAAAAAAAAATCACTTCTCTTCTTTCCTTATTTTCTCATATCGTTCCATCTTCGATGGCACGATAAGGGGAGTGTTGTGGCAACTGAACACACAATGCATTCTTAACTATGAACCCACCACAAAAATAAATGCTTACTGGCTTACGTGACCTAATGAAAAAAAATATCTTTCGATTATAATTTTATGTTCTTTTGTTTATTTTTGATAATCACAAAAAGCATACGTCCGTATTCTGTCTAATGAACTGTATTCAGTCAACGGAAGCACCGTCATTCTAAACTGTGGAATATTTCTTGATGATGGCTCTCCATTGCTTGCCTGAAGAAAATTTCCTTCATAAAACTCAATATCTGGGCTTTAGTCATTGAGGAAAACAGTGCGTCACCTTAGAACGCATGTTGATGTGTGACCTTGGCCTTAAATTGGCCAAATTTCTTACTGAAATCTGGAATTTGTTGATTTACATTTTGCGATTTGATTAAAGCTGGTCGATCATTAAGAAATTTGCCATCACTCGAAATCACTACTACATTAGTTGATGGAACATAACCTCGGTCATCTTTTGATTCCATGTCAACACCTACTAAAATTCTCTCAACTGCTTTAACACGAAGCTTCCTGCGATTTTTTCTAATTCCAATGCTCATAAGGTGTTTTGTTCACATTTTTTCTATGGGAATCTATTTTGTATTAAATTTGGCATCATTATAGACTCACTTTAAAAACATTTCTCCAAATTACCGTCTGTTAACATGCACCGTGCCATCTACATCAGCGTTCGGGTTTTGCAACGCCAATTTTGCTGAGGACAATTTTTATTCCTGCTTCGTTTATGTAATTTATGAAGGTATTACTGGTATATTCGCTACCTCTGGTACTTCGAATAGTTTTAATTTTAATATTTAATTGGTTCTGAACAAGTTGGTAGAATACAATACACTGTTGTGTATCATGAAAAATCGTCAACGGAGGTTAATATAAAACGCTTATCAGAAGCCGTTTTCGTTCTTGTTGGCCAACCTATATCATGTATGAACCAAATCAAGAACTTCGTAGATTTGTTTCGAAATAGTAAACGTGTTACGTGACTCACTTCAAGCAGTAAAAATCTGTTTTTTTCCCACTTTGTTCGTTAATTTCGCACGACAAAGCCACCCGGTGACTTCTCCCAGCACACCGATATATCTGTCGAACGTATGAGCAACTATCAGAAGGTTGTCCAGGGAGACAAAAACGCACGATCTCAACAGAGGATGGATGAGTGAATCCATTAACTTTGTCGTGGCATGAGGTGCGTTGGATGATCCAAAAGGCATCCTAACGAACTGATATAACGGCTCCCTCCAGATATGAAGCTGGCTTGAGGTAGACGAATCAGAATGCCATCGATCTGGGTAAGAGGGTACTTAACAGTTTTGGAACAATGTTAACTTTTCTGGAGTCGAAACACAAACGGAATTTCCTGACTTATGTATGAGTACTACAGGAGACCTCCATGCACTGGAACTCTCCTCAATCACTCCAAGCGGTAACATGCAATCCAGTTTCTCTCCCATCATTTCTCGTTGGGCACGCTATAGCGGAGTCTTTCGTTTCACAATCTTTACCGGAGAAGATTGATTCGTTATCGATTGATTGAAAACCTGATTGATTAAATGAAATTATTTAAAGTATAGATTCTGAGTGAGAGAGGGTATAAAGAATAAATTGAAAGATTGAGTTTGACCTTTAAAAGTGATTGGAGATTTTATACAAGCAACCCTATAAATAGTGCCATCACCCAAAAAATTATGCATCCGTGGATGATTTGCTAATACCTGATGATTTCTGGGTAACGTCACTAATTCTTCTTAGCGCCAAAATTGTGATACACCAAAAGTTGATTTGTTGATAAAGTTTCTATTTGTAACTGGAATCTTAATTTGACTATTTCTAATGGTTGACATACAGCTCGGGTTCAGCGCCGGCGCTAGCGATTTTGGCGCCTGGTGCAGTTTTCAAAAATGCCGCCCTAAAAAAATCTATTTGTCGTAAATAATCCGTTTCCACATCACCCAAAAGGTAGGATATGCAATGCATTTTTTTTAACGAGGTATCCCACGTAGGTATAGTCCTCAAAAATAAACATTAAAAAAATAAATAAAAGATTAAATATTGTTATCGTTCTAATCCAGCGTACGAATTTCAATAACAAAAAATTAAAAAAAATTGGATGAATAGCACTAAAATGTATTTTTAAATTGTAAAATATATCAGTTAATTAAATTTTATTTTACGCGCTTTGATTCTCGCAAAGTCGTCTATCAAGCCACTATAATCCAAGTTGCTCAGAAATTCACTTTCTATAGATATTCTAGCTAAATCTACCAGTCTTTCTTGTCCTATTGTACTACGTAAACAATTTTTAATAATTTTTAATTTAGAAAAGCTACGTTCTAAGAGCTACAGCTAGATTTGGTAATATCTAGTCGAATTTCTTTTCAAATATAAAATCTAATGATTCTATAGGGCTTAAAGTTCCTGAAACTATACTTTGGAATGTTTTAATTTCGTCCAATAATAGGCGAGGAAGCACAAAAATAGGCCAAACCTAGGCAAATTAAGCTCGTTACTCGGGGGTTTTGGGGGTCGCTGAACACGAATAAGATGTCGGCGATGACCCTCGGAGTACCTAGGGCCCAGGGCGGGTATGTTTAACTCATCTCCTGGAACTTTCCATCAATTCAGCTCGAAATTGATCAAAGCTCGTTACTGGGGGGTTTTGGGACCGCTGAACACGAATATGATGTCTGCGATGACCTTCGGAGTACCTACGGGCTAGGGCGGGTTATATACACTTCATCTCCTTGAATTTTCCATAAATACAACTCGAAATTGATCAAAGCTCGTTACTGGGCAGTTTTTGGGGTCGCTGAACACGAATATGATGTTGGCGATGACCCTCGGAGTATCTGGGGCCCAGGGCAGGTATATTTAACTCATATCTTGAAAATTTCCATAATTAAAACTCGCTTATTTTATTTAATCGATTATTTTATTTTTTCATTATTTTATTTTATTTTATTAATGGCAAAATCCGGAGATGAGTTAGACGTACCCGCCCTGTGCCCTAGGTACTCCGAGGGTCATCGCCGACATTATTTTTGTGTTCAGCGACCCCAAAAGCCCCCGAGTAACGAGCTTCGATCAATTTCGATCTGTATTTATGGAAAGTTCCAGGGGATGAGGTGTATATATAACCCGCCCTGGCCCCTAGGTACTCCGAAGTTTATCGCAGACATCATATTCACACTTCGAGCTGAATTAATGTAAAGTTCCAGGAGATGAGTTAGACATACCCGCCCTGGACCCTAGTTAGTTTGAGGGTCATCGCCGACATCATTTTCGTTTTCAGCGACCCCCAAAACCCCCGAGTAACGAGCTTCTATCAGTTTCGAGCTGAATTTATGGAAAGTTCAAGGAGATGAGGTGTATATAACCCGCACTGGCCCCTAGGTACTCCTGAGGTTTTTTACCGAAAAGTGGCTATGTTCACAAACTTTCCTGACGGCTTCCTGAATCGAATGCAAAAAACCGCATCTCGATCCATCTTACTCTGCCAATTTGCGAAACGAAAAAAACTGAGGCTTTCGTCTAAGGCGCCTTGGAGCATCCAGGAAATTTGGTGGGACATCTAATTTTAAAGCTATTTCTTTAGCTTGCAAGATAAACCCCTGAAATTTTTCCTCATATCGTAAGTTCGTCAAAAACTCTTTTGTGCCCTCTAACAAATGTACTGCCGTCGTTAAACAAATATCAGGACTTTGTAAATATTTGCTAAATATATTAATTTAATCAAGAATATTATACCAAATAATTAATGAACAAATAAATTCAAATTGAATAATTTTGAGAGATAAACTATTCGCGTTATTTCTTGTTATTCCGTCTTTATCCTTGTCACTTCATATTTGAACTAAAGCGTCATAAATATTACCTAAACTACACATTAAGGGTTTTAAAGCTTCTATGCGGCTTTCCCATCTTGACGTACAGAGTGGCTTAAGAGTTAATGTTTTCACATTCTGTTTCAAAATGTTCAATTTTGAAACAGAACTAGAAAAAAACATAAAAACATTGGACAGTATCAAAAAAATTTACAGCTTGAAGTGAACATTGAACTGAATCCAGAAGGATTAGGTTAGCCGAATGTGATGCGCATGGCACAAAAAATGCTCAGGGTTCTATTTGTTTAATATGAGCTTGCATTCCAATGTTTTTTCCCTTCATATTTGAGCCATTATCATAGCCTTGCCCCCTGTAATCACCAATTGAAAATTTTAGAGAAGTTAGTTGGTCTAAAACTAAATTCGTGAAGCCCTTACCCATCGTATCTGTAGCTTTTAAAAAACCCATAAAAAGCTCCTCAATTTCATGTTTGTTTTGATTTCTATGAACAATAACAATAAGTGATAATTGTTCATTACGGCTCTGATCTGGAGTACAATCAAGAATTATCGAAAAATATTTTGCACCTTTTATCATATCATCGATTTTATTTTGAATGACTTTAGACACGATTGAAATTAGTTCATTCTGAATGCTTTTATGCAAATATTTGTTTTGTGTCTCATTATTAGCTATCCGTCGTGTTCTGAAAGAACGTTGTCAAATTCAGCAATTGCTTCTACTAATTTGTGAAAATTACCATTATTTTTGTCGTATAACCTGTCTGACCCACCTGAATGTCAAAGATTGCATTGAAAGAAATTTTACAAAAAATATATAAGAATTTTTACACAGTGAAAAAATATTTTTGGTAATAAATTTCGGTTATTAAAATATTTATTTTATTATTTTAAATTTATTTTTATTAATTGGGTTTTGGCGCCCACCAATTTTAGCGCCTCAAACTGCTCGTACTGTTCCATGGAAGCGCCAGCCCTGCTCGGGTTACAATTCTGTAATAATGATTTTTATACGGGAACTTTAATTAATGCAATTTGTCTGTTGTGACAGACATTGTTTATTGATTAATTTACTGTAAACCATGGGTCTATAACCTATTGTAAAAACTTAATTAAATTGATTCTAACAGTCCAATCCTATTCTTGTTTCACTAAATGCAAGACCCTTCACACTGCCTCGTACATCCAGTGTACCAATATAAGTGTTATTTCTAGATATTGTTTAGTTATGCTCAGTCTACAACAGCTAAATCTGTTATGGCTTTATGAACATGTTCTTTGTGCCACGCACCAGTTTCCTGTCACCATCGTCCTGCTTATCCTTCCAAGCCCTCTTATTTATGAATAATACATCCTGGTCCGGTTACCTCGATCTGTCTGCTATATTCACAAGCTGACTGATTGATTGATTTGATACATTGGTAGCAGAAGATGTTTTCTGCATCGATATAGCTTCGTTGGATATACAATCGTCTTGATTGCACCTGCGTAGCTTGCTTCTGGTTGAAATTCTTCCTCGTGTTTGCTTGTGACGTTCTATACATAAACCTTTTTTGATTATTGGATTTTCAGTCAAAAATCGTTTCTTTTGCTTTAAATATTTCTTCTTCGGGTCTTCCATCATCAACTTTTTTGCAATAAAAATTATTTAGCATTTACCACTACATAGCTCTACTGAATTCAAGTATCCGATGATCAACCTCTTCTTTCTAGCTGGCCTAGTGGTTGAAATCATACGTCCTCTTGCGTCCTTACGATGCTTCAACTACATATTTCACATTCTAAATTTTTTTTAACCGACTCCACCAACTGCTAATCGTAACTCAATGACTTCCGCTTATCTCTTGCTTTTGATTATGTTATTTTCTGTTTTTTTTTATATTATTCTTGTTATACAAGAGGCTCCGTTAGAAACCTAGTTGCTCAAATGGGCCTTCGTTTAGACTACTTTTTAATAATTTTCTTTAAATCTGTATTTTGGTTTACTATAAATTTAAAATTTATTTTAATTCTTTACCCTTTAACAATATTTTAAGTTATGCATAAGTTTATGGGGACTAGATTTTTGAAATTACAAAGAATTTGAATTTAGAACCACAACCAAAACCCCCGATATATCATAGCCTTACCTATTCACGCCATTTGCAATAAACAATGAACATTGCTATATGCCAAAAATTGAACTAAATATTTTTGAATTTTTTTTATATAGAGTTTTATTTTTCCAGATTGCGTTATGAGCGTTATGACGATTTTTTGAATTTTTTTTATATTGAGTTTTAATTTCAAAATGGCGTTACAAGTTCATGATTTTTACTGTGCTAAAAAATGAAGAAGGCTTCTATACCGGTGGTTTTGCCACAACACTCCTCCCCCCCACCATACGAAAACAAATATTTCAAAATCACGCCTTCCAACCTCATTAAAAAAATCTGTTAATAATATGAATTACAATTTGTTATCTGTATTCCTAGAAGAAGTACATGGCCTTAGTCGAAGTTGCTCAAACGCAACCACTTTTCAGCTACCCTATTTAAACTTATATTATTCATTTTTTTTCTCGACTCAATTTTCACTCAAACTTTACCAAGGATTAATTCCACATTTTGCATTTATCAAAAAATTGCATTAAGAGATGTTTGTCAATTTGATAAATTCTTTAATACGATTTATCTTAAAGCTTAATAATAATTAATAAAACTTATTCAACAAATCTTCAGTAATCTTCTTCAATCAAAAATTGCCCGTAAGTTATATGAAATTTATATGATATTAAAAAAAATTGCAGACTATTTATTTTATCAAATCAATTTAATTTATTTTTTAATCTCCTTCCTTTATTTATTTTTTTATTAACAAAAATCTCATCATTAAAAAAATTATTTTTAAATTAATATTTTGTTGATTATAATTATTTTATAATATTTAATATAGGGAATTATACTTATAAGATAAATTAAATTTTTGAAATATGAATTACATAAAAATAATATGATAAGTTTGCATTTGTAATGCATAATTCTTTAAATGAAACTTTAATGGTTGTGTCAGATTATTAGTAATAATTTTGAATTTCGGATGCCCTTATCCGTAACCAAATGTTAGTAACCCCCTATATAGGAGGTAAAAAACTTCATAAATCTATTCAAATTTATTGTTTTAATTTAAATAGTTTTTAGCTTCAACATCAGTCAGCGCTAAAACGTAAAATAATTACACTAATATTAAAAATGGCGGTTAAATCGCGTTTATTTTTAAGAACAAACGTAAACACTAAAATTACCATTTTTTTTTTGTATGAAATTTCCAAAAGCTTTAATTAAAAGAATTAAAATATGATATTTTCTAAATATATAGAATTGATTATTCATTTTTTGTGTTCAACAATCAATTCCGTGAAAAATTGGAATTATTTTTTTGTTGTGTTTTATAATCATCGTTAACGTTGATATACAGATTTAATGAATGGTTGATAAGAGTTTGATTTTTCTTAGCTCGTCTTCTTATATGTTTGGTTGAGTGGAAAAGCTTTAATAGTAATTATTTAAATTCACCATATATTAAAAAGGGATGAGTTTAAAACATAAAAAAATGTAAAGAGCAAATTACTGCTTAGAGAAATGTTAATTAATGTTTGGAATTTTGTAAATTATATTTCATTACATCAACGTGAAAGACAGATCATTAAACATGAGATTAAAATTTTTGTTATCTGATCAACTCAATCATTAAAATCGCGTTAACATTTATAGCAACTTATCAATATTCCAATAAATCATCTTTCACAATTTTTTTATTGATTTAACATAAACCACCTCAAAACATCAAATTATATTCCAATCAATCAAATTCATCATCACACAATAAATTCATTCATATTCCTTGTTTGCTATAATATCAAGTTATAGTGGATAAACGATAAAACCGATATCAAAATAAAAATTACGTTAAGCCCTCGGGATTGATTTTGCATCTGTTGTGTAAGATAACACGATCGACATGCATCATCACGTGTGTTTATTTTTAATCAGTTGTGAATTTTAATCAAAATGTTATAACTATTTCTTTTTTTACTTTTCAGGTGGTAATTTAACATATGAAATCCCAATTGGTGTTGGTGATGATCATTTTATTGTTGATACATTACGTGGTATTGTTACGACAAAAGGAACATTCGATCGGGAAACCAAAGATTTATATACTGTTCCAATATATGTAATTGAAGCAAGTTTTACCAATCAACAAACATCAGGGACTGGAAAAAGTATATTAAATTCACAATTTGATGTGGCAACACTGGTTGTTAAAATAACCGATGTTAATGATCATGCACCCGAATTCCGTCTTGGATCGTGTTACCCTTTATCAATACCGGAAAATAGTGATTTAGCTGTTATTCATACAGTTGTTGCAACTGATTTAGATGAGGGACCGAATGGTGATATTATTTACAGTATTACAGGTAAATTATATTTTTAATTTTTAAATAGATTATTTACAAATGAATTGACAAAGATACCATAAAAGTAGAAACATTTTTCGTTTTACTTAAAATTAAATTAGGTCAAAGTTCAAAATGAATTTAGTACTAAACTTACAAGAAGGGTTAGTTCCATTTGATTAAAGTACGAATATTTTACCCCTTGATATTATTTTATTAGAGATTCACGTAAAGTGTTTTTTTTTTGCAAGCAGATTAAAATACATATTGTACTGATTTGATAAACGAAAAAATAACAACAACAAAAACAAATATTATTACTAAATTTCTAGAACAAACATTTCATAAAAAAAATATTGTTTCGTCTTGCGTCAAAAAATATTATAAAACTATTTGGATTTTCTAATTTTAAATATCGGTCACGCCAATCTAACCCAATGAATTCTTTCATCCCAGTGGTTATATTTGTTGCAATTTAGATTTAATAACAAAAACCTAATAGCAATAATAATAAAACGCATTAAACCATAAAAAATAACTTTGCAAAACACAAAAAAAATTTTGCGACGCTGATGCATAGGCTGACTTCACCACAGCTCTGGAAACGTAGTGTTCTGGATATATAATGAGCTAATATCCATTAAATACTTTAATTAAAAGCTAACCAATATTATGGACTTCGTAGTTCTAATAATAAAAATATTAAAGCAGGCAGTAGTAAACATAAATTCTGTTGTACGAGAAAAAGTAAAAAAAATTTTATCAGAAGTGACAAAGCGGAAGTTGGGATGCAGAACTGTTGTAAACCGTACTAAATGTGTATGGACCAAATTTCATCCAACTCGATTATCAGGTACAGAAGCTATTGAGCTTCCAAAATAACAGGTGCTTGGAGGACCCCTTACCACTTTGTTCACTATCACTAAAAAAAACTAATCAGTTCCTTGCCATACATATTTGCATCTTTTTGCAAAGTGTAATCAAAATTACTTAACGAACGAATGTTTTATGCTTCCAACAAACATTGAAACAATAAACAGGTGTTCGGGAGGACCCCACCACTTATCCCAATATTGTCTAAAAACTAGTCAATTCTTTGTCAATAAAGTCTTTATCTTTTTTCAAAGTGCCATTAAAATTGATTAATGAATGAAATCTGTATGCTCCCAACAAACTTTAAAAACAAAGTGTGAAAAGTCAGCAATTGTATGGTAGACCCCCCGCCACTTTGATCAATGTGTCCCAAAAGATGATAATTATCTTTTTACACTAATTGGAACCCTATTCCATAAGTTTCATCATAATCACTTCATTATTGTAGGCTGTAGTGTGCATAAAGACACTGACAAAACTTTAAAAAGGTACAAAAAAAATTTTTTTACCGGAAGTTGGGATGCAGAACTATTTTAAACCGTACTACATACTCATGTACCAAGTTTCATCAGATTCGCTTATCAGGTACAGAAGTTATTGAGCTTTAAAAAAAACAGGTGCTCCAGGGACCCCCCACCACTTTGTTCACTATCGCTCAAAAACTAATCAGTTCTTTGCCATACATGTTTGCATTTTTTTCCAAAGTGTCAACAAAATTCGTTCACGAACGAATGCTGTGTGCTCCCAACAATCATTGAAAAAAGTGTGACACATTAAACAGATGCTCGGGAGGACCCCCACCACTTATTCCAATATTATCCAAAAACTAATCAGTTCTTTGTTACTTAAGTCTCCATCATTTTCCAAGGTGTCATTAAAATAAATTAATGAACGAAGTCTGTATGCTCCCAACAAACTTAAAAAACAAAGTGTGAAAAGTCAGCAGTTGTATGGTAGACCCCCCGCCACTTTGATCAATGTGTCCCAAAAGATTATAATTATCTTTTCACACTAATTGAAACCCTATTCCATAAGTTTCATCATAATCACTTCATTATTGTAGGCTGTAGTGTGCATAAAGACACTGACAAAACTTCAAAAAAGTACAAAAAAAATTTTTTTACCGGAAGTGAAAAACCGGAAGTTGGGATGCAGAACTATTGTTAACCGTACTACATACTCATGTACCAAGTTTCATCCAATTCGCTCATCACGTACAGAAGTTATTGAGCTTTAAAAAAAACAGGTGCTCCAGGGACCCCCCACCACTTTGTTCACTATCGCTCAAAAACTAATCAGTTCTTTGCCATACATGTTTGCATTTTTTTCCAAAGTGTCAACAAAATTCGTTCACGAACGAATGCTGTGTGCTCCCAACAAACATTGAAAAAAGTGTGACACATTAAACAGATGTTCGGGACGACCCCCACCACTTATTCCAATATTATCCAAAAACTAATCAGTTCTTTGTTACTTAAGTCTCCATCATTTTCCAAAGTGTCATTAAAATAAATTAATGAACGAAGTCTGTATGCTCCCAACAAACTTAAAAAACAAAGTGTGAAAAGTCAGCAGTTGTATGGTAGACCCCCCGCCACTTTGATCAATGTTTCCAAAAGATTATAATTATCTTTTCACACTAATTGAAACCCTATTCCATAAGTTTCATCATAATCACTTCATTATTGTAGGCTGTAGTGTGCATAAAGACACTGACAAAACTTCAAAAAAGTACAAAAAAAATTTTTTTACCGGAAGTGAAAAACCGGAAGTTGGGATGCAGAACTATTGTAAACCGTACTACATACTCATGTACCAAGTTTCATCCAATTCGCTTATCACGTACAGAAGTTATAGAGCTTTCAAAAAAACAGGTGCTCCAGGGACCCCCCACCACTTTGTTCACTATCGCTCAAAAACTAATCAGTTCTTTGCCATACATGTTTGCATCTTTTTCCAAAGTGTCATCAAAATTCGTTCACGAACGAATGCTGTATGCTCCCAACAAACATTGAAAAAAGTGTGACACATTAAACAGGTGTTCGGGAGGACCCCCACCACTTATTCCAATATTATCCAAAAACTAATCAGTTCTTTGTTACTTAAGTCTCCATCTTTTTCCAAAGTGTCATTAAAATTGAATAATGAATGAAGTCTGTATGCTCCCAACAAACTTAAAAAACAAAGTGTGAAAAGTCAGCATTTGTATGGTAGACCCCCCACCACTTTGATCAATGTGTCCCAAAACATGATAATTATCTTTTCACACTAATTGGAACCCTATTCCATAAGTTTCATCATAATCACTTCATTATTGTAGGCTGTAGTGTGCATAAAGACACTGAAAAAACTTCAAAAAAGTACAAAAAATTTTTTTTTACCGGAAGTGAAAAACCGGAAGTTGGGATGCAGAACTATTGTAAACCGTACTACATACTCATGTACCAAGTTTCATCCAATTCGCTTATCACGTACAGAAGTTATAGAGCTTTCAAAAAAACAGGTGCTCCAGGGACCCCCCACCACTTTGTTCACTATCGCTCAAAAACTAATCAGTTCTTTGCCATACATGTTTGCATCTTTTTCCAAAGTGTCATCAAAATTCGTTCACGAACGAATGCTGTGTGCTCTCAACAAACATTGAAAAAAGTGTGACACATTAAACAGGTGTTCGGGAGGACCCCCACCACTTATTCCAATATTATCCAAAAACTAATCAGTTCTTTGTTACTTAAGTCTCCATCTTTTTCCAAAGTGTCATTAAAATTGAATAATGAATGAAGTCTGTATGCTCCCAACAAACTTAAAAAACAAAGTGTGAAAAGTCAGCATTTGTATGGTAGACCCCCCACCACTTTGATCAATGTGTCCCAAAACATGATAATTATCTTTTCACACTAATTGGAACCCTATTCCATAAGTTTCATCATAATCACTTCATTATTGTAGGCTGTAGTGTACATAAAGACACTGAAAAAACTTCAAAAAAGTACAAAAAAATTTTTTTTACCGGAAGTGAAAAACCGGAAAGTGGAATGCAGAACTATTTTAAACCGTACTACATACTCATGTACCAAGTTTCATCCAATTCGCTTATCGGGTACTGAAGTTATAGAGCTTTCAAAAAAACAGGTGCTCCAGGGACCCCCTACCACTTTGTTCACTATCGCTCAAAAACTAATCAATTCTTTGTCATACATGTTTGCATCTTTTTCCAAAGTATCATCAAAATTCATTAAAGAATGAAGGTTTTATGCTCCCAACAAACATAAAAACTTTGTGGAAAAAACCACCTGTTGTATGGTGGACCCCCCAACCCTTTATCCAATGTGCTCCAAAAGCTGATAAAATCTTTCTCATGTTATTTTAAAGCTTTTCGCAACGTTTCATGGAAATCGATTGGTAATTGTAGGCCACAGTAGGGATAAACACCTGAAAAAAAAACTTTTTAACCGGAAGTGACAAACCGGAAGTTGGTATGCAGAAGTATTGGAAACAGTATTAAAACCTTATATACTAAGTTTCAATAAGATCATAGCTCGGGATCAGAAGTTATTCAAGATTTAAACTTAGAGGTGTTCGGGAGACCCCCCGCCATTTTGTCCAAATTTAAAATGAATCGAGATCTTCTATTTTCAAGTGAACCTGTATCATTTGCCAAAGTTTCATCAAGATCCTATGCAGAAAACTCACCCACCCACCCACCCACCCACCCAAACACCCACCCACCCACCCACCCACACACAGACGTACACCAAAATTTTTATTGGCTATTTGGATAGAGGATGGTCCAAAACCAAAGAAAAAACAAAATTTGGGGTATGTAAGATTTTTTTTTTCACGATAGATTGCATTACTTCACACAATTTAAAATTGTGGTGAAGTAAAAAAAACTAAGATAAAAACTCGGTCATTTTGTTTCTGCATCTTAAGAAAACGTTCTCATGTTAAAGACATTAAATAAAGAAATAGAAATGTTTTCTTATTTCGTGTTTTGTTGATTTGAAATCTTAATTTTTTTTTTTTGTTTTACATTTGAAAATATATTTTTATGTTTTAATAAACGAAAAAAAAAAATGTTCGACTTACATTTACCTAAACATAAAAAAAAATTTCTTCTTCTTTTAAGGTGGAAATGTTGGTAATAAATTTAGTATTGATATGCATACAGGAGAATTAACAGCACGTCCATTAGATCGTGAAACACATTCGCGTTATTTACTACAGATAACAGCACACGATCGTGGTACACCAATCAACCATGGTACATGTAATATATCAGTTATTGTTGAAGATCAAAATGACAATGATCCACGTTTTGAATTATCAAAATATACATCAACAATACCAGAAGACATAGCAATTGGTACAGCGGTTTTAACAGTTAAAGCAACCGATGCAGATTTAGGAATAAATGCGAGAATTGTTTATTCGTTGGCTAATGAAACACAATGGCTATTTAATATTGACAATCGAAGTGGTCTTATTACAACAGCAGGGTAAGTTTAAATTCTTATTTATTGTTATTTTTCACGATATTTGGTGTTTTGTATTTTTGGTGTGTTACAATTTTTTTTTTTTTTCTTCTTTCATTAATTTCAAAATCCATTGTTCGATAAAACAAAACAAAATAAGAGATATATATTTATATTATATGCAAATTAAAAAAAAATATAAGAAAACTGTCATTTTGAATTTTCGGCAACGTTTTATAACTCTCGTCGCCAATCTCCATGTTGATCATCATACTCATATGTAATGATATCAATTTAAATATATAAGAAAAATGAAATTAACAAAAAAAATTGAAATCGGTCTATTTCAAAATTTAAAACAACAAACATAACAAAAAATGCTTAACAGACAATCATCAGACAAGTCACAGACATAAGGATTTATTTAATTTGGTCAACAAAACAAACAAAAAAAAAACAGACAAAAATTTATATTATGCGGTTTTGTTTTTTTCAATTTTTGTTCAACTTGTTTTGTTTATAAATTTATTTTCTTTTTAATCCAATTCAAATGTCAGTGCGTAAAATTGTTGACGTTTCTTGATGATATGTGAAATAAAAATTATTATTATTTAATTTTTTTTTTTTATTTTCTATAAAGTTTTGTTTTGTTTGAATATAAGAAAAGAAATAAAAATATTTAAATGTCAATAAATGTTTACGTTTTCTTTTCTTTTTTTTTTATCTGCATATTACCTTGATAGTTTTTTGTTTGATTATATCAAAATGGACTTTTAAAAATAAAATTTATAATTTTTCAATAAATATTTATCAATGTCTACAGATAATTCTGACAGAAAATAAATTATTTATGTATATTTTAAACTGACTAAATTTATGTTCTTCTTGAAAATCTTTAAATATAATTTTTTAATCACCAAAAATAAAGGTCCCTCTGATGTTTACATCACGAATTAAATACGATTCACCTCAGTTCATTACTAACACCATTAAAATTTTAAGCATCAGTCACATCATAACAACCCTCCCCTCCTAAAAAAAAATCATTTTTTCCAGTATGCAATTTTTTTGAGATCTACTGATTATAACAGAACTTGTTTGCTGTCGGATACCAATATTAAATACATTCAGAATCACTCCAATATGCAACGATATTATTTTATGGTATTATATTGTAAACATCCTTTGGTTATGCTCGCAAATTGACTGGTTTTAAACCTCTGTAAATCTCCATCATGAGCAGTTTTAGTAAATAACAGTATTTCGTCTTTATCCCAACTATAACTTTCGTCTTTATCTCGTGATAGTAGAACTTCGACTCTCACAACGCAATATATAAATAACAATGCAAACCATAACGTTTTACAAATCCTAATCATTGTATAAAGAACAAAAAACATATTAATAATCTTAATAAATATATATCTAAGAAATTACATAATAAATATGTCTATATGTTCGTTTGACAAATTACTACATTTTTAAATCACTAAGATTTGCAGCAATTTATCTATGACATTCAAGTGTTTTACGTTTAATTAATCATAAAGTTAATTCGTTTATGTATAGTAGAATTAAAGGATGTTCGTGTAAAAAAATTACAGAAAATTATCTTTTAAAATTTGTAGGTATAAATTGGTGTCTGTAAAATGAAGTTGCATTGTGTAATACATCTTGTTTTCTTGTTTTACAATTGTTTTATCTTTATTAATAGGAACAAGCAAAATAATTGTCAAATTAATCTTTGTGCAATGTTGTTTATGAAAAATTACTACAACGAAAATACATCGTGCTTATTTTGTTTATCTCGTTGTGAAACAGCTTATCTTTGCCTCAGTCACATTAATTTACGATGAAACTACCAAATATGGCTCGATTGTAGATTACTATTCAAAATTCATACGATCAAAATTCTATAACTCTGGATTTCATTCCCAGTTATTCCTTTTGTCAATAGTTTTTGCAAAGTTACTATTCTTAATATTCCATTTTTTGTAAAAAGTCACATTCAGGACCTTTAACTGCAGATTTGAGGATGAAGGATTCGCTTGGTGTTTTCTGCATTGGAGAGAATCTTAAAAGCACAAGGTGCCAAGAATTTGGCAACAGCTTGAAAAACAAGTGATGTTCATCTTCTCCTTGGGTGAATTAAAAATTATAAAAAATCGATTGTGAACATAAAAACTATTGTTTAGGTTACGCATTGTTGTGCGAAACCGTTTTGAGAACAAGTTGTTAATAGTGACATTAAAAATAGAATCAAAAAATTCCGCAAAAATTCCAAATCAAAAAAGTAGGTCAGTTTGGGTTCATTTGAGATCTTTGTAATGAAGTGCCTCTCAAGATGATAATGGGAGGGGCTTAGCAGGATGCGTACCTAGTTTTGATGTATTGCCGTTCGACTTAGTCTCAATCATCGTGGATAGGAGATAGTATAGACCTGCTGCTTCAGCACAAATGCAGAAATGTACGCTATTTTCAAAATAGATCAGAAATGGAAACAAATAAAAGTGCGAAAATGAGACTCTGGCGACCCCCTTCTACGAAAGAACCACGGTCGGCACGTTCAACCCCTCATTCACTCACCTACACCCACACATACACACACACACACATTCACACCCCTATACCAAGAGAATGACAAAAAAAAACAATCAATTATACTCACCCATGGTTATATCCTCCTGGCCTCCAATCAGATTTAATTCAGCCCTCCATCAGCACTGCCGCATTGATTACGTTGAAAACAGATGGTTGCAATTTGTAATCATATACGTTGAATAAGGTTGCAATTACCGCTGGTCACGTTGGAAACTCGACGGAGATATTTGTATATAATAAATGTTGAATACAGTTGTAATTATAAACGTTGTATAAAATTATACTCAGAAATTGAGTAAACTTGCAATCATCAGCGTTGAATAATTTTGTACTTATAAACGTTGAATAAAATGATAAGTAGCAACGTTAAATAAACTTGCAATCCTCAGCGTTGAATACTTATATACGTTGAATAAAATGATAAGTAGAAACGTTAAATAAACTTGCAATCAACAGCGTTGAATAATTTTGTACTTATAAATGTTGAATAAAATATTAAGTAGAAACGTTAAATAAACTTGCAATCAACAGCGTTGAATAATTTTGTACTTATAAACGTTGAATAAAATGTTAAGTAGAAACGGTGAATCGGATTGTAAACATAAGCGTCGAATCAATTTATAATCACAGGTGAGTATGGCAATAATAAACACACAGCAATACCAAGCAATTATAGTCGAATACGTTGAAAATTCAAGGTATCCGTTAGTATAAACAATCGGTAATTAAAGTTGTAGACATAGATGAACACGTTGATAATTCCAGGCAATAATTAGCTTGCACAACCGTTGAATACATTGGAACGTACAGGTGACTATTTGTATAACTAGTCGTTAAACAACCCTTTGATACAGCTAAAGGCGTTGTAAATAAAATTATGTGTTGACAACAAAAAAATGTAATAAATTGTACCAATACTAGTTAAATAATTCGTTGAAGTGGAACTGTAATAATTTGTATCAATGATGGTGGAGCAATACGTTGAAAGGTTATTGTTGAAGTATGCGTCGAAATCCAAAAAAAATGTAATAAATTGTACCAATACCAGTTAAATAATTCGTTGAAGTAGAACTGTAATAATTTGTATCAATGATTGTGGTGCAATACGTTGATAACCTCCAAAACTTGGTAAAAATGTGGCGTGGAAAATACGGTAGCATCAACACAAAAATTGTATTTAAATAACGCGTTTTGATAAGCCCAAATTTACAGCAGCAATAGTAAATCTTTGATGTAAATGTTGAGTCGTAATATGTAGTGATGGCAAAAAAAATTTGAGCTGAGTGTTGGTTTGAAATATGTAAAAACCGATGACTTGATATAAAGGTTGATTTGATAACAGCAAAAAAATTCAATATCAAGGTGGCGTTGGAATATGTACACTAAACCGTAGCAAAGTAAACCTTGGTAACAAGGTTGAGTGGAATTATGTATAACCTCCGGTAGCAACAGCCAAAAAACTTGATACCAATGATGCGTTTAACTATAGCAGGCAATCACTGGTAAAATTTTAAATAGATTGTGTACTGAATCCAACTTTGCAGGACACTTTCTAGTTGTAATCACACCGCGTATCAATCCAAATCACAACAACTAGCATAAATTTTATTTTCAATACAACACAAAATAGTTTAATCATTTTTCCTTTATTTTAATTTAACATTTTTACTTTTAAATGCTTACTTCCAAACAGAGCATTATGCGAAATACAGTTTAATTATAACACGATTTGATTTGCGTTTTGAAAATCACCGATTGAAACTATTAAAATTACTAGAAAATAATTTGGTATTTCTTACTTGTATCGAACAGATGAAAGGATTTTTGTTATTTTTTTTCCAACAACTAAAAATTTTTATATTAATAACTTTAATTTAGCAACGATGAAAAGAAAACCATTTTGGTTATACAACATTTAGAAAATTAAATTTCACTAAATTGAACAAACTTATCGTATAGAACAATATATAAAAAAAAATTGTGCTAAGAGCGCGCGGTTACTGTTAAATTAGGGTATAACACACACATATATATATTTTTTTGTAATATCTTTTTTTTTTTATAATGAATGGTTACGGCACATAACCAATGCATATCATTATTTTTCGTATTTTTATTTTTTTTAAATTGATTTGTAACACAACACAAAACATATAATAATAATTTTTTTTTTGGATAAATCTATTTTGATTTATATTTTTGGCTTGTTTTGCGCAGCACAAAATAGAACAAGAAGAGCATTTGTGGATTTACATCACAAACATAAGAGATCGCGTTTACTGTTTCGATGACGTCACAAAACATGTATGATTTATTAATTTTTTCTCTTTTATTTTTTTGTTGCACAGCACAACACGAAACATATAAATTTTTATCTAAATTGGGCGCTAGCGGGACATGTACATTTAAAACAATTGAACTAATTGCACTAATTGAAAACTAAAGTTAATATAATTAAAAATTTTTCTACTTAATTTTTAATCTTAAAGGTAAGACAAAATGCATGAATGCAAAATTTTCGTAATTTTGTCATTCATGAGTGAAAAATCAGTTGCACAAGAGAAATGAAAAGGTTACCGTGGCTCATTATATAACCAAAATTTTCAGTATCGAAAAAACTCGAATACAGGGTTTTAGATGTAAGACAATTAATTTACATCAAGCGTACAATTGTTAGGAATTTTTATGGTTACACAAAACTGTTTATGATTTGGTAATATTGCACAAAAACAATTTTGCGACACAAATCATTTCCGATACCTGAATAACATTTAACATTGAATTTTAAAATGAATTAAATGCAAGTTCAATCGATGTTACGGTGTTTAGGTATTACAAAACTACAATCTACTATATCAGCACAGTGAAGTTCAGTTCCATAACGGAAATATTGTTTGAAGCAAAATATTCATACAAAGATAAATCGAATGTTTAACAAAGCAAGATAGTAATTCTTTGTATGTTGACGATTGGACAAATACGCACAGCTGTTATGAGGTTTGAAAACTTTGTCGTTTAATAGCGGTTAGTATATGGAGAATCCAAATTCAAATAGTATAGTGAAATTAATCGGATGAAAACGTAGCGTGAGTCAATTTTAGCGGGTTGCAAAATTAAATTTTAATGTTTATATAGATAATATTTAAGAAAAATTTTTAATTAATTACAATTTAAAATCAGTGCCATTAGTTCAATTCTCTTCAAATGTGTCTGTCCAGCTAATGACAATTTAGTTAAGTTTTAAGGGAAATAAGAAAACTATGGGTTACGGGGACTATAAGAAATATGACTATTGATGGTGGATGGATGAGAAACTATTACGAGCGGTACAAGTTAATAAAAAAATGACAACTAATGAATCTGAGACTATACGAAAAAATGTGTCTGTTAATGATGGATGGAAAAAAAACTATTACAAGCTACTTATGGTAATCACAAATGACACTAAAGAATCAGAGACTATAATACACTGTGTTCAAGCATTCTTCCAGGCTATCCATTACATCTTCGTCAAAAAAGACTCGTAAGCCCAAAAGAATAATAGGCAGCTTGGCACCCCAGTAGAAAGCTATGGTCTATTCGTGCTTGTAGATCCTTCACAATATATGTAGAAAATAGGGCATTCCAATTTGTCAATTTTGAATTAGCAGAACTATTTAAATCGGGCAGAAGGTTTTCTAGTTTATCGTCCATGACTTGAGCTTAAGCAAGTTTAATTAAATCAATACCAATGGATACCAGCTTGACGCCTGATTAACAATCATGAACACTGTACATTCCTGATAATGGAATCACAATCTGGAACATTTGAGGAGTTGCATGTCTTGAGATTAAATTGCAGACTAACTGCAATCTGTGAGTTCGATTATTCCTTTCCTCAGCCCATCACAAACGCTGAATTGCACACAAAAGATTCACAAGAATACGGTTTCAATTTAGCAAAGATTAGGGACTCACCCATACCACATCAAATATAATTATTATATATAAAAATTAAAATGTTAACTCACCCCACCCCAAAATTAAATGAAATATTTTCTATGCTTCTTCTTACTAGACAATATAGTGAATAAAATATAAAATAATTCAATAAAACTACCAATGCGTTGCGCCAACGGTACCGGCGATTGTTAAACAAGAGCAGTAGTGCAATATAGTAAAAATCGTTGCGCCAAAACTACAGGCGATTGTTGAATACGAATAACATAATAATGTAATCAAGTGTGGCGCCAAAGTTGCATGTGATTGTTGAATAATATTGTAATCCAAATTGTAGCACTCAAAGAAACTGGTGATTGTCGATTGATGAAAAATTGATGAGTTATCTTCTCAATATAGCTCTGATTATAACATTGCTAATTATAGTTTAAAAATATACCTTAATATACAGAAGTAAATTATTCAGATCAATTTGAATGTAATAATTTTAGCTGACAAATCTATTCACCATAGATTTTATCAAGAGCAATTCAATTAATTCGGTCCGTAATCACGTTAATAGTTTTGTTAATTTAACAAAAAAAAATTAATCTTAAATTTATATACTGACACAAGTATATATGTCAAAAATACGCAAGTAACAAAAAAAATTAACGAAAAATCCCCATTATTTCATCAAGGCACAAAACGGACGCTGTTTACATCGATAGCCTCTGATTAGTAAAACCGAAATATCAACGCAAATGTTAGAAATTATTTGAAAGACAACCGCTTCGTAACAAACCGAATATCATTTGTGAATTGAGAGTTACAGCACAAGTGAGTTGTTTCCCGTAGACTTCTATCAGTCTTTGTTAAGAGTGTCTTAGTCAGTGACTTATCTGTGTAGATTGTAAAAAGTGAACTCACGATCCTCTACAAAATAACGAAAGTGATTGATAGAAAGATAAATGGCAGGGATTCAATGACCCTATCAACTGAAGATTACTTGAATTTCTGCTTTTAAAAGAGAGCTAAAGGAAGCTCCCAACATTTTTTGAAATATTTTTATAACACTGCACCCAGTTGCCGTGTTTAATGCATCAGTAATGATACTGAATGTGCTTTTATTTTTTTTATTTATTGAGGAGTCTCGAAGTTGAGCTGAACTTATTATTTAGCTAGTTCGAGTAGCACTGGAACCTAGAGATCTATTGCGATGTCAGAATGTGCAATGTGGTCGAATCCTAGCCCTTTAACATTGATAGTTAGCTGAGTAGGACTAATGTTTTGTGGTAGAGGAAGTGCTAGTCTCCCTTGACTGACTTTAATAATATCTGCGCAATGCCTGTTCGGAGCAGTTGCAGATAATGTGTGCCTCCGAGTTGCAGAATCTTCATCTGTCGGAGGCATTTGTTTATTTTGTTCCTGTTCCCAGCTTTGGATAACGCATTTGAGGGAACTCTTGGTTAATCCAAAGCACGGTTCAGAAAGTCTGCTACTACCTTTCCGTGTACTAATGTGTGACTTGGTACCCACACAAATGTTAATTTCTGCCATTTTTGTAGATTTTGGTAGCATTCCTATACTAGCTTTGAATAGAAGCGCGTCGATTTCAGAGCCAATAGCGTCACCTGACCATCAGAACGCTGGCATTGGATTGTAGTGTTTGTAAGTAACTCTCGATCCCTTACGTGGCCCCTATTTGGACAATAAACCGTCTATCTAGATAAGTGATATTTGGCATATAATCCGAAATGTGGTAGGTCTCCACTTTGTTCTACAGTTACGAGAGAATCGTCGGATGATTCGTTAGGCTACCAGGCACTGGTAACCATGCTGCTGCAGATCTATGGGTACAATGGAGAAAGAAGCAGAAGTATCTCCATTGTAGATGTTGGTGTGGTTCTTAAAGGGCCTGTGGCACAGAGACACATAAGTCTCATTATTTTTGTGAGCACTGTCTGAGCAGATATTTGGTTTGTTTTTGGCCACCAAACCAAAGCTGCGTATGACAGTATGGGTTTTATAATACTTTGATGTAATCAAAGTATCATTTTGGGGCTTAATCTCCAGATTTTTCCAAACAGGTTTCTACACTCTACATGTAACTGTTTGCCGTGAAACTCAGGCGTATTGAAATTAAAACTCCGTCTGTTAATAAAGACTACAGTACTAGTTTTTGTGTATTAACAGACAGCCCCACTTCGTTGGACCAACCACGACTCTAGCTTCTCTCCATATCTGAGGAAAGTATGCTAAGCTAAAACTTGCTATAAACCTACGCTCGAGGTATGGGAGAATGGTAGATAAACCTCTTTGCAGGAACATTTTATGATTGCTCCAATCATTCTGTTGGGGGAGAATATTCTGTTGGCTGATTGGTCTGAAGCATTTTTGTTTCAGGATCCAACGGACCAGAGTTTGGTATATTTTCGAATTCCGAGCTCACGCATGTAGAACCCGGGAAGTAGGTCTGGTATAGTGTTTCTAGAGTCTTACTGCAGCTGGTAGTGTAGGTACTGCATTTGGAGTCGAGCTGCAGCCGGTAGATTGTCAATCGTTCCGCATGGCTCTTTCCAACTATCCCTTTTTGATCATCTGAGTTCTTTGTTGTAGTAAGTAAGAGTCGATTGGTACTCAATCCAGGTATTTGTTCTTTTTGCTCTCTCTCTGTTTATTCCTCATCCTCTGAAAATTATTTCCATGGCACATCTCTAATCCTGTTAGACTTGACAATATCTTGCAGTTGGTTTGCCGCATAGTCAAGTTGAACCTGCCACAATGACCTACATTATCCCGAAGATGTACATTAAAGAGAGCTTCCGCTATGGGAAAGAGGGATTTCAATATGTACAGCTGCTAGATCTCTGCAAATGAATTCTGTTAAGGGAAATACTTTCAAGCGTTTGTTGAAGAGCACCACAGTTCTGGGTTTCTCCTGGTCTGAGAAGTATATCAGGTATATGTTTTTGTTGGTCGATAGACCTTTTATTTTTATCTGTCTGCCCATGATTCCTGGATGAAAACAATATCGTGAGCATCCAGTGGGATAAAGCGGTTCAGCATAGCTGAGGCCGTTACTGACCTGTGCCTGTAAATTTGAACGCAACTTACTTTAGGCATTTTTGTTCTAATTTTTCTTCCAAATGGCTATTGTGCTCCAGAGGGGGTCTTCGGTAGGCTATTCTTTTTGCGTGGTGCTATCTTAATTCCCATAGATGCAACTGTTTGTTTGTTCGGGGCTAGGTTGGTGATTTTAGCACATGGTTGTTTTCCTCTGATTGAGGCGGGTTTGGTCGATGTTTACAGGTTAGCAGACACCGAGCTCAAAACGCTCCTTACATATGCAGATGTGGATAGTCCTTCACTTGTGATATAAAGCCACAAGGAGAGCTGCCAGTTGCTGACGTATTCTCTTTAAAACTGGCACTACTTCTTTCGGTATCACTGTTTTAGATTGGTTTGGCATTGTGAACTTTGCGATTCTTGCATGAATGTTCGGTGCGATCCAGCTTAACCTGAATTGCAACTTTTAAGATGTTTCTCGGCTAGTTCAGGAATGAACACCAACATCATATTATCAGGATTTGGGTACCAAGTCGCCTTAAAATCTTCTCTGTTGACTCTTAGGCGCAGTCTGGAAGGCAATCTGAGCCTAGGAGATTGAGGTAATTCGTTTTCTTTTAGCAAAACTACCTGTACCTTCTTGATCATGATCCTCGATACCGTATTTGCAACCCACTGCGCCGATGTATTATCGACACCGTTCAGCAGCAACTAACCATTTTTGGTAGCAGCCTTCGAAGTGAGATTAAATAACCTTAAATTCTTGCTCTACTCACAAATTTATGAGGTGCCTTTTTAGCTCGCTGAGTTGCTCAGAACTCAGGAGGGTGGTTGGAAAGTCTTCAGCAGCGATGTACACTTTAATGCGCTTGGCGACATTGTTGAATGTTGGAGGTAAAATTGTACTCGCGATGACTTGTGTCGTTTCACCCCAGATGAAGATGACTGTGAAGAGTCTTCCGATTCTACGGATGGGACCCTCTTGCCACTTTTGGAATCTGTGTTTCTTCTTCTATCTTCTACCTCCAGAACTAGCTCTTTAGGTATCCCACCTTTAACCAGGGTAGCCAGGTCAAAGGATTTTTGAAGAGCACAGATTTGTATGGCCTCCTCTTCAGAGTGGTCTTTCTTTTAGGGCACTAACCTCTTGCGTTCCTTGTTTGTGACAAGAAGGTATTGGGGCTGATTGTTGGATCGAGGGACCTCCGGTTTTGGGTCACTTAATTTTACTGTATTGGACCCGTGGATATTAGCTACTTTTCGTGTATATCCGACGTGATGGTTACTGCTAACATTTCAGATTTACTGTCGGATTCTGAGTCACATGCAGGACCGCTTACCGATTCCGGAGCGGATTCAGAATCTTTTGCGAAGTGATGATCTTTTTATTCCGACAGGTGAGACGTGCTAGAGCACTCTTTTGTGGTTAGCTCACGGTATGTCATTTCTGACAAAACTTAGAACTTGGTGTGATAGGTTTACTATCGCCGAATTCAATACTTGTGTTTGTGTTGCCGGAAAGAAGATGTGCTGATAAATCAGGCATCTTCGAGTCTGGCAAACACGAGCTTGCATTTAATGGGTTAGGTGATGCGTTTAAGGAAACTTCGGTCTCGTCTTTATTTTTCAGTAAATAACTATCCATACAGTGGTTGGATGGTAAGGTTTTATTGAAACTGGCGAATGCCCGGTATGTGCCTTCATTAGATAATAGCTAAATAAATTTAATAGGTATTGCACCGTAAAGGTGTAGCCAACTGATTACAATAGCATAATTGTTAACAATCACAACTGCAGATTATGCGTCACTTAAAAAAAATGTGTGTCTCTTAAAAAAACTGCCGAGCTTTAGGCCCTATTTAGATGGTTTCCTATTTATCTTGGAAGTGGTAGTGTGTGAAGCAAGTCTGTGCATGGGTGGTCGTTCTTACGGCAGCTAAGTGATTATCAACGTGAGAACAAATCGCTAAACGGTTTCACTGACAGAATTTTTATTTTTGTGTGTAGATGGTCTTTAGTATATGGTAGCCATTCGTAACGTGCAAACCCGCATTTTAGATCGTTTGCAAATTCTATCCTGAAGTTTGACTCAGTTACACGAATCAGATATGTGCCGCATAATTTATAATAGAGCTTTCAGTAGATTTGTATGTGGTGGTGGTGGTGGTGGTTAATAAGGTGGTTTCCTGATTCTTTTCCAAGCTGGTGCTAGTAAGTAATTGCTACACATTGTTGCTAATCTGGCCTTTGCTGCAGAACTGTTTTAGATGAGTGGCAAACATCAACGTTCTGTCGAAAGTTCGAGCTCTCTTTCGTTAAACCAGTTATTTATTAAGTGCTTACACATGTTGATAACTTCTTCGGCACTTACATATGTTGATAACAATGTGATACTGTCAGCATATGAGACTATTGTTACTTTTGTCGGTGGTTGGAGTAAACTCCTTTCTGTGTTACATTTTGCTTAACTTTCCAAAATTTTGAATTTTCGTTGTTGAATTTTATACGTATGTTTGACGAACACGGATTTCGTTTGAAAGCTATCTTTTAATCTTTTGTGATAGTGTCGAGCTAAGTAAGTCAAACAGTTTACTGTGGCTCACAAGCTCGAAAACTTACGAAGAATCCAAACCAACCAGCACTGTGTGCACTGTGTTCGTTCTCACTTGACTCAAACCTCTTTGTATTACAATGCTATGAAGGGCATTTGTGGTGCTATGTTAGCTCCTGCAGCCATGTTAGTGAGAAACTGAAATTAGATATTTCTCCAGTGTTGTTAGTTTGGGGTACACCATCAGTTTAGCAATTTGTGAACTGCCGTGCTGAATAAGGTGTGAACTGTCTATTGCTGTTACTCGTTGGAATGTCCTTTAATAATATTACAACGGTCTCTGTGGGTTGGACAGTCGTTTAATGGTTGTATTTGTGGACATATATTATTTACATCCTGTCTCAATTGCATCGGACTAAAAATATACTTTCAATTTGAAAAATTCAAATAATTTCCTCAATTACTTGTGTTTAGGTGCAACATTGTGATAACAACCAAAGTCAACTGACTCGAAGTACTCCTACTGATTGTTAACATAGATTCGTATTTATTTGTACTATCATCTACAGAATTAAGATCTTTCTGGTCTGACCTTAGACTTAAAAGGTTTACTCCGTATCTTTCAGACAGAAACTCATTCAATCGAAAGGTCCGCACGTTTCAGCCTGATAAATAATTAACTTGCCCTTAACTGGGCAATCAAAATCTCAAATTAATTATATGCAGGGTTATCAACTATAACACTTAACATAAACCTACATACATTTTATGCAAACCCGAAGATTTCATAAAATTTCCACAAATTCCTCAACCTCGGCTTCAGATAAACAGCCTCAAAGTAATTATAAAATATGAAGGGCTTAAGAGTCATTTTTTTTAAAGTTGGACACTTTTGATATTTGATATTTTCAATTTTCCTCAAATTTTCAGGATGTATTAGTAGTACTGTGATTAGAAAAAGCACAGTTTATCACCTATTAAATGTGGCGCGTTTGACCTTGAATAGAGCTCAAAGTTTAAGATCACGAGCAAATCGTATAAATTATATGATCATTTTGCTTCATAAAACCATGAATCACCGATGACATTTTTTTAAATATGGATTTTACTTTATACTAGGTAGATTTTAGCATAAATAATTTGGTGGCTCACTCATTGCTATGAGAGCCAAGGTCATTCGAAAGTGATGTTTTCGTTGCTGTTATTCCCTTCTTATCGGACTAAATATCTACTAAACCCATGAGTGACCCACGGCAATAACTATTGAATTAATTACACAACATGTGAAAGTACTTAGAAAAATTTAAAACAGCTTGGGCTACTCTTGGCTACGCGGTCTCAAAGTTGATAATTTTTCAAAAAAGGTCAAAGTTCAAGGTCAATAACTCTAGAAGCCATCAGTCAAAAAGTTTGAGACATAGCTGTAATTATACATCATACTGTTTAGTTTAAGGTCCAAGCTTAATCCCTGTGGGGAAAGTGTTTGTTTTTTTAATACATGCTTTTTTTCATACGTCCCATATGCGTTTTACAAAATGTATGCTAATGCACATTTTACATTTTCAGGCTATCTTTGATTTCATAATGAATATAAATTAAATTTTTATTAGGACCATAATCAATTGAGTAAAAAATTACAAAACCACAATACTCCCCCTTAAGACACCAGGGCGTTTTTATTTATTAGTGAAAAAAAGGAACAAGTATAAGAATACTTCACACTTTAGAATGGTTAAATATTTCCACTACTTTTAAATTTCTTATTAAATTTTCCTCAGGAAGAAGATCAAAATGAAGTTAACTTATTCCTCAAAAAGAAAAGCAATAAGCTGAGAAAATATAAAATATGGTGTTTGGAGGTTTGGATGACTCTGTTCAATCAAATCCTAACGGCTTCAAAGTTTCGTCTTTCTTTAATTTTATGCACCAATGTTTAATTTAAATTAGTATTTAATAAACACTAAATTGATGAGTTATTTCAAGGTAACACTATGTATTTTATTTGTATATCAAGTATATTTTTTAGAAATAAAAATTAACGTTTACAAGTAATAATCTAGTAGGTGCGCTGTTTATTTGTTTGATCTAATGATAAAACCACAATTCCACAATAGAATCGGGGCATTGGGAGGCCAAGGGCGGGTTCATTTCAATCGTTTATTAAAGAAAAAATGAAATGAATGCAAAATAAAACCATCAAATAAAATAAATTTAAAAACCATAATATATTATTTTTTCTTCAAAGGGGGAGTATTGTGGGATAGTAACTTTGAAATTATTTACTCAATCGATCATGGCCTTAATAAAAAATTAAATTTATATTCATTATAAAATCAAAAATAGCCTGAAAAATATATAAAATGTGCATAACGATACATTTTGTAAAACGCATATGGGACGTTTGAAAAATCATGTATTAAAAAAACAAACACTTCCTCTATGGGGTTTGAGCCTGCGCCTTAAACTACATAGAATGAAGTATAATTACAGCTATGTCTCAATCTTGACTGATGGCTTCTAGAGTTATTGACCTTGAACTTTGGCCTGTTTTGAAAAATTATCAACTTTGAGACCGCGTAGCTGCTGAAGCCTAAGCTGTTTTAAATTTTTCTAAGAAATTTCATATGTTGTGTAATAAATCCAATAGTTTTTGTCTTGGGTCACTCATGTATTGAAGCGCGTTATAGGATCATCGAAGCGGCATAGCAGGCCGCTCACCTAGATGGATTTATTTAGTCCCAAGCTAGCTTCAGCTTGTGGGGATGAGTAGATATTACCTGCTGCTCCAGTTCAAATAATGGTATTGTACGCGTATCTCATAAAAACGGATTAAACAAAAAAAGGCAAGTGAAAATAAGGATACTCTGTCGACCCCCGTATATGAAAAGAACCGCGATCATCACGTCCACTCCCATAATTCTAACACACTCACACACACACGCTCTCGCACTTCATCCCCTCACTCACACACCCACACATACACACACACACCCACACACATGCACACATACGCCCCTACCTACATCCATGCCCATATAGCTACGAAAAATACTTAAGTCCCAAAATGACTGCAATGATGATTAATCAACAATTTACATTAAAATCTAATACAATATAAATAATCAATTATTTATTCCACAAACAGATTGTGCAACCCAACGATTGGTATGAATATTAATGGAATCAA
Organism: Diogma glabrata; assembly: GCA_963693315.1. Lineage (NCBI taxonomy): Eukaryota > Metazoa > Arthropoda > Insecta > Diptera > Cylindrotomidae > Diogma > Diogma glabrata. The sequence continues at coordinate 25,825,488 of OY856186.1, read as the reverse complement.
TATAATTTATATGTTGACTAGCGTTTTCGAAAATACTTAATTTAATATTTTCACAAACAGACCAATCTTCATTTCCGTTTTCATCGGTTTACACATAAGTTAAAACAAAACACATTGCTACACCTTAAAAAAGATTGAACTAATCGATCTTATACGACACCGATAGATAAAAATTTTATAAAAATTTACATTAATAAATTGGTCTAGAAACGACCTAGACACGGATAATTAAAATAATTTTTCTAATCAAAAAAAAAAATTAACAAAACATTTTCCTTTTTCTTGTTCTTTAGTTCAATATAATATATTAAAACTATCGCACACGACATTACACTAATTTTAATCCATAAAATGTTATACGCGCATCACCAGTGGCTGTGCGATATATCGATGGTCTAGCGCACAGATGTGGTAAGTGACATTTTTTGAGAAAATGAGTTAACTACTCTATAAAATTCTCCATTTCATTTTTCATATAATGTAAAAATATTGTATGTGTATTAGGGTGGCCCTTAGTTTACACTAGAATTTTTTTCTTTATTGTACAGTTTGCGGCACCCTCCCATTTCGTGTGAATACTCATAAAAATATTATTTGCAAAATCTGATATCAATCGGTCAATTCTAAGACGTGCCTCCGACCACTTAAAGTTGAGAAATTTTGTTCTGGACCCTAAAAAAAATTTTTTTTTTTTGGGCTACACCCTCTCATTTAGTGTCAATACCCATAAAAAAATTATGTGTAAAAATTGAAATCAATCGTTCAACTCTAAGGGGTGCCCCCGGCCACTTAAAGTTGAGAGGTTTGGTTGTGGCCATTACAAAGAAAAATTTAAATTTTTGTACGACACCCTCCCATTTCATGTCAATACCCGTAAAAATATTATGTGCAAAATTTGAAATCAATCGGTCAATTCTAAGACGTGCCCCCGGACACTTAAAGTTGAGAAATTTTGTTCTGGACCTTAAAAAAATTTTTTTATTTTTTGTGCGACACCTTCCCATTTCATGTCAATATGGGTATTGAAAAAATTATGTGTAAAATTTGAAATCAATCGTTCAACTCTAAGGCGTGCCCCCGGCCACTTAAACTTGAAAAGTTTTGTTCTGACTATTACAAAGAAAAATTCAAATTTTTTGTACGGCATCCTCCCATTACGTGTGAATACCCGTAAAAATGTTATTTGCAAAATTTGAAATCAATCGGTCATTTTTAAGGCGTGCCCCCAGCCACTTAGAGTTGAGAGGTTTTATTCTGGCCATTACAAAGAAATATTTTAATTTTTTGTACGACACTCTCTCATTTCATGTCAATACCCGTAAAAATATTATTTGCAAAATGTTAAATCAATTGGTCAATTCTAAGACGTGCCTCCGGCCACTTAAAGTTGAATTATTTTGTTCTGGACCTTAAAAAAAAAATTTAAATTTTTTGTGCGACACCCTCCCATTTCGTGTCAATACCCATAAAAAAATTATTTGTAAAATTTGAAATCAATCGTTCAACTCTAAGGGGTGCCCCCGGCCACTTAAACTTGAAATGTTTTGTTCTGGCCATTACAAAGAAAAATTTAAATTTTTTTGTACGACACCCTCCCATTTCATGTCATTACCCGTAAAAATATTATTTGCCAAATTTGAAATCAATCGGTCAATTCTAAGACGTGCCTCCGGCCACTTAAAGTAGAGAAATTTTGTTCTGGACCTTAAAAAAAAATTTTTAATTTTTTGCGCGACACCCTCCCATTTCGTGTCAATACCCATAAAAAAATTATGTGTAAAATTTGAATTCAATCGTTCAACTCAAAGGCGTGCCCCCGGCCACTTAAGCTTGAAAGGTTTTGTTCTGGCCATTACAAAGAAAAATTTAATTTTTTGTACGACACCCCCATATTGCGTGTGTATACCCTTGAAAATGTTCTTTGCAAAATTTGAAATCAATCGTTCAACTCTAAGGCGTGCCTAGGGCCACTTGAACTTGAAAGGTTTTGTTCTAGCCATTAAGTGGCCGGAGGCACGTCTTAGAATTGACCGATTGATTTCAAATTTTGCACATAATATTTTTACGGGTATTGACATGAAATGGGAGGGGGTCATACAAAAAATTTAAATTTTTCTTTATAATGGCCACAACAAAACCCCTCAACTTTAAGTGGCCGGAGGCACCCCTTAGTGTTGACCTCTTGATTTCAAATTTTACAAATAATATTTTTATGGGTATCGACACCAAATGGAAGGGTGTCGTACAAAAAATTCAAATTTTCTTTGTAATGGCCACAACCAAACCTCTCAACTTTAAGTGGCCAGGGGCATCCCTTAGAGTTGACCGATGGATTTCTAATTTTAAACATAATATTTTTATGGGTATCGACATCAAATTGGAGGGTGTCGCACAAAAAATTTAAATTTTTCTTTATAATGGCCACAACAAAACCCCTCAACTTTAAGGTGCCGGAGGCACCCCTTAGAGTTGACCGATTGATTTCAAATTTTACAAATAATATTTTTATGGGTATCGACACCAAATGGAAGGGTGTCGTACAAAAAATTCAAATTTTCTTTGTAATGGCCACAACCAAACCTCTCAACTTTAAGTGGCCAGGGGCATCCCTTAGAGTTGACCGATGGATTTCTAATTTTAAACATAATATTTTTATGGGTATCGACATCAAATTGGAGGGTGTCGCACAAAAAATTTAAATTTTTCTTTATAATGGCCACAACAAAACCCCTCAACTTTAAGGTGCCGGAGGCACCCCTTAGAGTTGACCGATTGATTTCAAATTTTACAAATAATATTTTTATGGGTATCGACACCAAATGGAAGGGTGTCGTACAAAAAATTTAAATTTTTCTTTGTTATAGCCACAACCAAACCTTTCAACTTTAAGTGGCCGGGGGAACCCCTTAGAGTTGACCGATGGATTTCAAATTTTAGACATAGAATTTTTATGGGTATCGACACCAAATCGGAGGGTGTCGTACAAAAAATTTAAATTTTTCTTTATAATGGCCACAACAAAACCTCTCAACTCCAAGTGGCCGGGGGCACCCCTTAGAGTTCACTGATTGATTTCAAATTTTACGCATGATATTTTTATGGGTATCGACACCAAATGGGAGGGTGCCGTACAAAAAATTTAAATTTTTCTTTATAATGGCCAGAACCAAACCTCTTAACTTTAAGTGGCCGGGGGCACCCCTTAGAGTTGAACGATTGATTTCAATTTTTACACATAATTTTTTTATGGGTTTTTGACACGAAATGAGAGGGTGTCGCACAAAAAAAAAAAATTTTTTTTTTAGGGTCCAGAACAAAATTTCTCAACTTTAAGTGGTCGGAGGCATGTCTTAGAATTGACCGATTGATATCAGATTTTGCAAATAATATTTTTATGAGTATTCACACGAAATGGGAGGATGCCGTACAAAAAATAAAAATTTTTGTTTTTAAGGGCCACCCTAAATTGTGTATGTTAAATATTTTATACAGTAGATGGCATTGTTGTACTGTACTGTTCTGCACATGTACTGTGGTAAGTCCTTATGGTTTGTATAAAACTAAATATTATTAATGTATCTCTTAAGTTCTATCATGTAGAAAGACATAATTACAATAAAGACTAGATAACTACTATAAAACTCTATCGAATTCCACCACATAATATTTTACATTTTCAATTTTTATTGAAGTGTAAACTTTCAAACGCCTGTACTGAACAATTTGCTAAATGTCACTTACCACATCTGTGCGCTAGACCATCGATATATCCTAGCTAACATCCTCAATTTTATTGCATTTTGTATGGTTATTGCATATTTTAGTATATTGAAAAATTTAATGAGAAAAAAAACTCACCATATGTCACCTCGTTGTAATCCAGCTTGTAGATTCCTAGTATGTTCTTTAAATGCATGATTCACCAATAAATTGGGAATATCTGATGATGATAATTACTTATCTGGCAAACTTCCATCAGCAATATCCAAGGATAGTCCGATCCGACTTAATACCAAAACACAGTGTGGCATCGTCCATTTTATAACACCAGTTTCAGCCGATGTGATGCAATATCCAGTTAATAAATATACCATATGCAAGATATCTTTAAATAGATTTGTGAAGACATATGATCCGAGTATTGCTAGAGCACTATGACACAGGTTATACTCATAATAAAAACGAAGACATAATAATACGCCACATCCAGTTATAAATGAATGATTTATACAGATATTTTGTTTGATTATAAATTGACGATAACCGAATGCGAGTAGATAGCCAGTTAAACTAGTTAAAAAAGAACGTAATGATGGTTCAGAAGCCCCTAAAAGTGATGCCAATTTACCGACATAACCTAATTCTGCGGACGACATTTTACAATATGGTTTTTTTTGTACTCATAACTAAAACAATTAATTAATGATAATAACAATTGTTACCTTTTGTATTTGTTAATTTTTTTATATTTTTCCTTTAATTCAAAAAGAATTATTATAATTATTTCCCTAGAAGTCCCTAGAATTTTTTTATCCATTTCGGTTAAGTTGTATAAAAACATTTGTTTTACCCGAAACATTTTAAGTTTAATTTTTCAATTAAGTTTACACTTTTTAAACAATCACTTTTTATACTAAAAAAGAATTTTTCAATTAAATCATAAATGAAACGCCGCTTGATCGAAATTGTAATCATGAAGTCTCAAATTTTGTGAATACAAAAAAAACTCTGTCAAACAAAAATCAAATTCTTATTGGAGTTATACAACCCAGGCAAAAATTCTTGTAGGAATTTTTGTTACGATCTTACATGAACTATAAAAGATCCTATGTGAATCTTGTATGATCTTGTTATGATTTTGTATGATCTTGTAAACTTCTTGTCCCAATTCTCTACAAGAAATTATCAGGATCATGTAAGTTTCTATATAATTTTCCTACAAGAATTTTCGCTAGGGAATGCATGCACAGTAAAAATACTTTTACTCATGAGATCCAAGTTTGTATGAAATTTATTTTGAGAAAAATAGTACATTATAAAACAAGGTTGAGAAGTAAGCTATAATTGACCGAGAACTTTTAGATCCTGAGGCGCGTAGCGCCGAGGGATATAATGTTCGAGGTCTATATTAGCCTTCTCAACCGAGGTATACAAAGAATTTGTTTAACTACTAACACTAATTATCATATTTGCTTTGATTAGATTTTGATATTAGTCATTTTCCATTTCATTTTTTAAATGTCTTAAAATAACAAGTAGCCTGGAAGTTTAGTTTCATACAAATAAAACGAAACAAAGGAATGCAATTATTATTTGTTTGTGTTTTTTTGTTCATTTCAATTAAAAATAAAAGAAAATTTTTCATTATTAACCAAGGTAATTTTTTGTTATTATTATTGACCTAGGTTGAGAAAAATTACTTCTTATTGGGGCATTCGGGTAAATAATGACGATTTCTCAAGTTAGTAGTTAAAAAAAGAATTTATTTTTGAAATACTTTTTCCTCCATAAAAAGGTTAAAAATTTCGTAACTTTTTCCTCATGATTAATAGAGAATTGAGCCACCTACATTTTAAAGCATTGTATTTCTATTAAAAAAATAATAAAAAAAGGTTGCTCAAATCTCATGAGGAAAAACCTCATATATTGTGCATGCATCGTTAACGATACAAACAGATAAAAATTTTCTAAATTGCACTAATACGGCAGAGACAGATAAACATTTTTTTAAAATTACATTAATAAAAGAATTGAATTAATATATAAAATAATTTACTGTTTTTGTTTAATTACTCTAGTATTTTTATTTAAATAAAATTTTTGCTACTTACATGGAGAAAAACACGTGAATTCAAAAAAAATTCATAGTTTTTTACTATTCACCAGAGAAATCTAATTGACAACTGAACGAAAATATAAAATAAGAGAGGCCATCTTCGAGATGAATTCCCGTATTTATAATATTTAAAATATCGACAATATGGCTTAGGCTGGTCTTGTGCAGCTGTTTAACAAATAATAATACTAACTGGGAATTTTATTTTGTCGATGCATGTTATATTCTGTTAAGTATATGGAATGACGAGAATATTGATGTAATAAATTTGGAACTTCATTCAACGTGCAGCGGTGTTCTTGCGGCAACATAACACTCATGACCTTGGCCCTCAAAGCCATGAGTGAGCCATCAAATTATTTATGCGAAAATCTACCTGGTATCAAATAGAATCCATATTAAAAAAAATATCATCGGTGACCCATGTTTTTATGAAGCAAAATGATCCCACAATTTATACGATTTAGCCATAATCTTAAACTTTGACCTCTATTCAAGGTCAAACGTTCCACATTTAAGAGGTGCTAAACTGCACTTTTTCTTTTTACAGTACTACTTATACATCCTAAAAATTTTAGGGAAATCGAAAGCATCAACTATCATAGCCTCATACAAAGTGTCCAACTTTAAAAAAAACTACTCTTAAAAAACGTCCCACTCTATGGTGTCAAAATTTTGGTCTGTTGGAAGGGTTTAGATAGTTAATCCACTTAATAAGCCAGAAAATCTGGAAAAGTAATGGAACAGCACCAAATTTAAAAAAAATTTTCCTGGATTCCTTAGACTTCCAGGCAGATTAATTATTCATTAACCCCTGCATCACCTCGAAAATGAGAAAATTCAGGGCATTTCTCCCCTGCACATCAAATAGTAATAGTATTCATTTTTTTTGGAAAAGTTGAAATTTCACATCGGAAATCGTCTCTCCGGGGTGTTCGTAGGTCGCTGATTTCGAATCCGAGATCCAAAAGGAATTGAAGGTGGTCCCTATCCCTCAAAACAACCCCAAGAAGTGATAGTGGTACAAAAATTAATTCAGATTTTTCAACGGGAACAATCCATACTTGAAAATGAAACTTGTAAATGAAATTTTTCTGCAGTTTACAGCTCTAATAAACTATCGAAAAAGGGAAAAGTTTTCATTTTTTATTTACTTTTATCTGAATTTTATTGCACATCACATTTGGTGTTTAAATTATTTTAATTGTACTCCGGCTGCGTTAAGAGCGACCACGAAAACCTCCGAAAGATGGTTTCCGATGCATACTTTTAATTTTTTGTATCACTCTTGTGGTGGTTCCCGTCTCACTTGCTTTTGGTCATCGACAGTCAATCAACAGTCCCGAGAGACGATTTCCCTGGTGAAATTTTGGAATTTTAAAAATTTCTTATCACTGTTACTACTACTGCTTTGGGATGGGAGAAATTTCCCTAATTTTCTCATTTTTCGATTTAATGCAGGGGTTAATGCTGATGAATGTTTCAGAAAGTCTTAGGATTATATAGTATTGGCCGGCTTATTTACTGTATTAAGTGTTCGAAAAAGACTGAAATAGGTAATTTTTTTTTAGTTTTCCCTTAAACATTTTAATAAAATGGTCGGCAGGGAGGTTTTTGTTTGCTTATTTAGACCAGTTATGACTCAAAACGCAGAGAAATGCTTGTAAAATTGTCGAGAAATAATTTTACGCATACCCGATACCAATTTTTAATAAATTCATTCTATTTTTTCGAACACGAACAATAAACTATCGGTGCTGTGTATGGAAATAGCGTTTCTAAAAAGTTTGTAAAGAGAACGTTTTATAATTCGATTACATCATATTGTTACGTTTTTCCAAACTTCCTGCGAATTGGCCTTACTCTCAATTCGATAAACGCAATTCCCAATCTCTTCTTGAGTTCGATCACTGATTAGTTAGCACAAACACCAGGTTTTATTAAGTATTCAACACCTTAATTGTTCCACAACAACAGGAAAACAATACAACAAACAATATTCCTGACTAGAATATTCTTTCAACAGCTTCAGAACTCCAACGGTTTATTGTAGAAATTTCCAGTTCACACGTTGAAAATAATACACAAAATATTTCTACTCAATAAAACTTATAACTTTATTACACTTATAACTTTACACAAAACTAATTTAAATATCACTTTTATAATTTTAACTTCACTATCGCAGGTTTAAAATAAAACTAATTAAAAACTACAAGAGGTAATTTTCTTATATACCTTCTGCAATACTTCTAGATAATTCGACATCACTTTCCAGAAACCTTGAGAAAATATTAGAATATTCGATTATATTACGTTATGTTGATTTGATTCATAAAATCGTTTATGTTGACCCTATTTCTAGGAAGAGACAACAACAACAATATTCATTTCATTCACTTTCTGTTGTGTTTTGTTGATTTTATTTTCCGGGAAGTGACCGTAATCGTTTAGATCTTTCTGTAATCGTCTAAATTTTTCTGTACTCGTAACAATATAGTTCAAAATGTTCTAAAAAACCCGGAGAAATAGTCCTAGCTCCAAAACTTCGAAAACGTACCTTCAAACCCGAAGTCTTCGGAGTAAAAAGTGCGAGCTGGTAGCCCTGGGTGCACAACAAAAAATATCTATAATAATTCAAAACTTGTGAATTAAAAATTCTAAGCCAGTTTAATATATATATTAAAACTAAATAAAATCTAAAACTAGAGCTTTATTTAGAAAGTCAACGAAGAGCGAATCATGGTTCTCATGGTACTGATTATACAGCATTAGAAAACATATATGAACTGTAAAAAATAAAATTAAACTATAATTTAATTACGAACTGTTTAGTAATTGACGTGATATTTTTTAACCTTGTCGCCACTTTAACCATTTTTCTACAAACAAACATCTTCACTAAACTATTTTTACAATTACACAAAACGCCATAATTAACATAAATCGAAATAATAAAACCGATACCGTCGATTTGAGCACAACATTAATTTTAAATAAATGACCTATTATTATTTAAACCAATAAAATTGAATTTAAACTTTTAAGGATAATAAATACTGAATTAATAATGTAGGAGTTTAAATTTAATATATATATAGACATAGAAAAATATTTTTATAAAAAAAACGTTTACATAAATATAACTGCATAAAAGAAAAATTTACTTGCTTTAATTTTTTATTTGGTTATTCATTGAATTATGTTAAATAATTTTAATTTTGCCATTTATTTTTTTTTTCAATACAAATAAATTGTTAAAGAAGGATATGTTGATGTTCTTTTTCTTAATAAATTTATAAATTTTTTCTTTTATCCTTTATCAAATCTGTTCTTATATTTTTTTTTTCGTTATTATTTTTATTATTATTTGATCAGAATCTTATAATTTTTCTTTGGTATCTTGTGTTTGTTTTATTGTTATTTTTTTTTTTTGTGTTTCTCTATATTATTATTATTTGTTTGTCGTCAACAATCGTTCGTTTAATTTTGTTGTTGTTGAACTGTTTTAAATTTTCACCAGTTGCTACTGTACAAAACGAATCAGCAAATCTCTCAACAGGGGTTCAATCTAATCAATACACTTTGAATTCATTAGAATACAACTCATATTCGTAAGAAGAACTTTTTTTTTATTAATTTTATGGGTTGTTTGGGTAAGCACACTTCGGTGAACATGACCTCGATTTTTTTATTGCTCATTTAACATTCCAACTTAATAGTCATCAAACAAAACGTTGTAATTTTTCATTTATATATTTAAAAGCTGCACGTGGGATGTATTTTACTATGATTAATTTGATCATTTTTATTTATCTAATAATGAGACAGTTCACGATTAAATTGAATGTACGAACAAGAAAATCATTAATTATAAAATAAAATTCTTTAACAATAATATATTTTGATTTGAATACGAAAAAAAAAACAACTTACTCATCAGATCTTAAATAATACACAAAAAATTCATGAATCACCAAGTAAGTATTTCATCTCTGCTATTATTATTCAAAATTGGTTGTGTACCATGAATCTTAAAATTTTCAAACAAATGAAGAAATTCTTGATTTTACCCATTTTCTTATGTTGAGGGGATCGTGTAGTCATAATCTGACATGTAGACTACTGAGTCTTTTATTCCATCCTCATGTGGAAAAAATGTAAACCCTTTTGAAGAAATTTTATTTCCTTAAATAGCTTGATACTAACACGTGACGTTGGAGCTCTATGAGAGCCAAACAATCTATCACTATTTGAGAAAGTGTTTTCTTTCATTTATTACTCCAAGTCTCTCTATGTGTTTATTTACATATCTGCACTCTACATGTCTGCAGTCTGAGTAACCCAGACTTAACAGGGAGTCGGTTTTTTGTCAGGGAGCTATTGATTAAAGAAATATTTCATTTTTGAAACAAGAGAAGAACTTCATTTTTTGTAGTGTTATAGAGCCGCTGCACCACAGTCAGGTTTTTGGCAGCCTTCGAAAGGTACTCTGTCATCAGTCGGAATTAAAATTTTTTTAAGATGTTACTGAATATCTTTTCATTACGTTTGATAGCTTTTTCTATAGCCCCTGATAATTCCGAGTAGTTTTAGCTTTTTGTGGCCTGAAGAGAAACCGTTCCGATAATTTCGTACATAGAAGGAAATACTTTGAGGAGTAAATTTTGCAGACTCGCTGTAGGTGTTTTCCTGAAAGCACTTTTGACGCATAAGCAACCAAACTTTTGTACTGTATTCTTGGCATCAGATCCTAAGAACCCTTCTACATTTGCAAATTTAGTAACAACCCGAGCAGCCCAATAGATTTAATAGATTAATAGATATTAATAGATTTTTAATTTAAATTCAGTTAGTTTCTATATTAAAAATTATATTAAAATTATAAATAATAAATTAAAAATATAAAAATTATTATCACAATTTCAATTCTGTAAAAGAAAAAACTTATCAGAAGCTTTTTATTCAATTCATAACGAGTTTTTAGATGTTTGAATATTACTTCTTAAATTTATTCTTGAATTAAATTTGATAAAATTTAGAAAGGATAAATCTCCAGAAGTACTCCCCCACAAGTAATTTGTGAATAGTGAATAAAAAAAACTAACTAGTAGCAAGTATAGTTTCTCTCGTTCAAGGTCATCTAAATTCTTTTTTAAGTTTTGAAACGAAGTTCTTAAATGGTAAAAGAAATGGACGCAGAATTTTTTATCTGACATATGCGAGCAAAAATAAAAATATTAATAGCAAATTGTGTAATTTCGAGGTTCGTTTCGATCCTGGGATCTGTGACCCTAGCGGTACCACTTTTCAACAAAACTAAACAAGAAAAAGTACAAAAAAACGAGACAACAATACTTCCGTTTAAATCGGTTGTTGCTCGTGTTTCAAAAATAGTGGTTTTGACCGATAGTTTGTTTTTGAGTAAATAAGTAAATTCATATTTTTATTTTTATAATCTTTTCTATCGTACGTTCTATATTCTTCTGAAATAATAGAAGCTATTTTGATACAAATTCTTAACAAAATACCCGACAAAATTATAATGACACACAACAAAAACTTGTTGATATAAATCCCATGAAATCGATTATAAGTAGCTTAAACGTTAGCCGATGCTAGTGCTGCTAGGTTGTCATAGCCTCCCCAGTCTTTAAACTCTGATCCTCTCGACATTACACCAAATTAGGTGACTCTCCAATTAGGAAACATGATTTGGCTTGTGATTTCGTACTCTTGAGCAACAATTTGCCAGTTCTCAGGAATCACGAGTCAAAGAAACCAAATATTACATAGTGCGTACAAAATCGGATATTGTTAAGACTGTTAAAACTAATTGCATTCTCAATCAAAAAACTGCAAGTTCTATGGGATGCAAAATTACCAACGTTGATTCGTACGATGCCACAAAATTTGTAATGAAGAGCTTTCTCATTGGCGAACCAATGAGAATGGCATAGCAGGATGCGTACCTAGAGTAATTTTACGCCTTAACGACTAACGCTCAGTCCTCGTGGATTTGATGGAGTAATACCTGCTGCTTCAACACAAATGCAGAAATGTACGAAATTTACGAAAAGTTACAGAAATGGAAATAAAATGCAAGTGGGAAATGGAGACTCTGGCGACCCCGGTTGCGAAAGACCTACGATCCGCGCGTCCAACCCACACAATCATTCCCAAACGCCCACACACTCACGCTTCATACACGCTAACATTCACCCACACACTCAGACGGCGAAGCGAGACAGTTAAGCTGTAAGACCCGCAAGCAAGTATCGCAAGTAGTAGTAATCACTATTTCGTTGTATGGCCGTCATCTGACCCGTATGATACAGCTCGTCAACCACTGCCATTGCTGGTACACCGCGAATCAGATCCTAGAGCACTGGAGAACGTCACACGCTATATTGAAAGTCTGTATTGATTATTTCCCTTTTTCTTTATTAATAACATTTTTAAAAATTTATAAAACCATAAGTAATTCCCAGAAAAAAACATTTACAACTCTAACTAAAAATTATAAGTTTATTTGTACGATGAACAAACATGTCCAAACCAGTCCATTTCAATACCTGTAGTTTAACGTTGGTTAATGTATTATAGAATTAATCAACCCAAAACATGACAAGAATTTGTTTTTTTTTTGTTTGTAATGCAGGTTATTTGAGATTGATTTCTGATTTACTTAAAAATATAAATTCATCAATTTAGGTAATATGATAAAAGAAAAGGTATTTGGTATGTTAAGTATTACCTCGAAGTAAAAATATTTAGATTAGAATCATTTCCAAATCAGACCACATGCATCTTGCTACACGCATCGCCAGCTCACACACACACACGCATCGACAGGCAAGCCCCGATTCAATCACTTGTATACCCTTTCACACGCATTCGCACCTTTATAAAAAATAAAATAATCAAGTTCGCTCACCCCATGTTTAAATCCTCCCGAAGTCCAAGTATTACGGCCTTAGCCCTCCATCAGCGATGAACAATCCAACAGGTAAAGCATCAAGAAAATTGAATATCAAAGTTGAGTTGAACCTCAGTAGCAATCGCACCAAAACTGAATATCAGTCGAAATATGTAAAATATCCAGTAGTAACAGCAAAAATGTTTTATCAAGGTTGAGTTGAAATAAATAAAATATACGGCGGTAACAGCAAAAATGTTTTACAAATGTTGAGTCGAAGTATATAAAATATACGATAGCACCAGCCAAAATTTGATATAAACTCTGAGCAGAAATATGTCAAATACACGTTAGCAACAGCAGAAATGTTTTACAAATGTTGAGTTGAAATATGTAAAATATACGACAGCACCAGCAAAAACTTTGACACAAACGATGCGTTGAAACAAGTAGTAGTAGCAAAAATTTGATGTAAATGATGCGTCTCAATATATATCATATATGGCAGCAATAGCAAAAATTCGATATAAATGTTGCGGTGCAATAATATACGGTAGTAACAGCAGTACGTTGATACAAATGTTGCGTTCAAATTAAGCAGGCAAGTGAAGCGATAAATAACACAAATTTTGAATAAATATTGCGTTGAAATACTGTAGTACTGTTGCGCCGCAACCACTAAGGCGATTTGGGTTTCACAATTTGATGAGCTGGTAATAATTCATAAATCAAGCAGAAGTCGTTATTGATCAATTCGTTAACAATATAAAGACCACAAGGTCATTGCTGAATTTGTTGGTTTTAAATCGTCGAATCTCGTTAATAGATATCGATGTACAACTATCGTTGACCCATGGAATGATCAGGTGATCACTGATTAACTGCACTATTGTGGGTAACAGCCTCACTATTATTATTAATTTTTTTGCCACCGAGCGGTCGAGTTCTATTTCCAACAATGCAGGTGAGGATTTGGCTTAAGACTGGTTTAATCGAACAACACGACAACATACAACATAAATTAAAATTCTTCTTCTCTTGATTTTTAGGCTAATTCCAAAATATTCGATCCACAAACAAAAAAAATACACTTAAAGTTAATAGTTTTCTCTTAGGGAGAAAGTATTTCTTATTAATAGGTAATTGTTTTGCAACTTATAAACTAAATGACAAAAATCTGACAAAAATCTTGGATTAAATTATTAAAATTTCTTTTTTTGTTACTAATAAATTGACACACACAAAAATTTTTTTTGTTTTATTTTACTATTACTTTTTTTTGCAATCATCAAATTTGGCTGTGCTGGTTTATTAATTTTTAATTTAGTTCATTCAACTTGGGTTTTTCCTTTGTATTCAGAAAACTGGAAACATTTAATCGTAAAAATCAGAAAATACGCACAATATTTCGTATTCTGTAATTAATGAAAACTGATTATCTTTCTTTGGGGTTTTTACATAGTACCACAGCTAAATTTATGCAACTTCTTATCAGCATCATGAAAAAAAAATACTATATGCTGAACTCACAATCATTTGCTAGTGAACGGTCATACGGCACTGGTTTGTGATCGTCCCGTTGTTACCAACCAACAACAGGTTCGTGTTAGTAAAACTAAATTCGTACGAGCATAACCCTAATTAATCGGATTCTTGTATTATTGTTTCATAAATCGGATCACACCGTAAATTAAAGTTTGCTCACTTCTCTTTGGTACTGTATGTTTCAAAATCAATATCTTCTTATCGACACACCAAAAAAAACAACCCGCTGGAACTTGTGTCCATGCGGAACTATAAAGCCAACCAGTTTTTGGCTCTCTGGTTTTTCTGGTTTTATATGTACGATACATTGCAAGTTAACTAAACTAATAACGTTCTTACCGCGCACAACGAGATAATCTTACGCACTCATTGCTCCACATGAAAACTTTTTCTTTTGTTCCTTATTAACTGGTTAACTAATTAGAATTTTCACTCACGACTTTTACACCCTAAAAAAAGTAATGATCGTAATTGACTAATTAACAGAAAAAAATGTTCTACTTATCTCAATTATCCTATAACTCAATATTGGATTAAGCCAAAAATTATTATTTTGTTTATTTTAATCCAGCCATTACCTATGTACACTATTTACACAAAATCACATGAAACAAACTAAAATAAAATATGTCGGAAAAAAATCACAACACACAAAAATGAAACGTCAATTTCCAACAACGAACAAGCCAGCAAAAACTTATCTCATAAATCGAGACTAAGAGAGTGAAAGATTGTATAGTCATTCCTTTTATAGCAATTCTTTAGTTTCGAAAAATTCGAAAAAGTGTTTCTGATGCAAGGAAATTAATTTACATTATGTAAATAAATGTTAGGAACTTTTTTCGTTAAAACAAAACTGTTTGTTATTTTGTAATACATAACATTGCAAAATAATTTGACGAAATAAATTATTTCCAACACACTTGTAAGGAATTATAATGGATTAAACGTAAGTTTAATCGATTTTATGATGTTTATGTATTGCGAAATAACAACTTACAACAGTATTACAGTGAAATTCAGATCTATAACAGAAAGATAATTTGATAAAAATACCCATATAGGAAATCGAATGCATAACGAATTGTAGGATAATAATTTTTCTACTGCGACGATTGGACAAATATGCACAGCTGTTTTGAGGTTTGAAAACTTTGTTGATCAAGTACGGTTAGTGTTTAGAGAATTCAAATTTTAGCAGTATGGTAAAGTAATGCGGGTGAAAGCGCAGTATGAGTCAATATTAGGGGATTGCAAAGGAAATGCTATTGTTAATTGTTTAATGCGAAGGACCATTTTATGTAACGGAAATTATATAAAAATATGTCTATAGATCGTGGATGGATGAGAAACTATTATGAACTACGTATGGTAAGCAAGATTGTGAATTATTAGAAAACAGACATTGAATAAATCGGGAACTTTACCGCTCTACATTATCATGCTCCAGTCTACATTACAAATTTGCTGAAAAAACTAGGTTATTCATCTGATGTTTGTACTTGGGATGATAAATGATAACGAAACAAAATGTCGCCTCATGATATACGACAAATCTACACATAAAAAGTATTTAGTGGATAGTAGCAGAGATTTAAATTTTTCCTGCTTCTCAGGAAGAAGAATCTCGAGACAAATCAAAATTTTTCTTATACGCAGAAAATGCTACTAAAGTGAAAACATATGGCACAAAAGCTGTTAATTTAGATTTGGGTTTTAGACCATCGTTTTTTTTTTTTTTTTTTTTTTTTTTTTTCAAAATTTGATTAAAGCCCCAATGTCCCGATGTCCCAATTTTAGAAGCAGATTTTCTTAATGGGTTGCTTGTGGATATCAAAAATAAGTTTCAAAACAATTGAAACACGTGGTCCCTCATTTGATAGGGACCCTTGGTCCGCCGATCTCCACAAAAGCTCGCCGACTCTCTTTAGATAAACTGCTTATTGCTATAAAAAAGATTTCGAATTCATTGAATCACAAGGGATATGCCGATTGCCAGAGAGTTTATGGTCGATTCCACTTCACATTGGTTAGAAGAAAAATAGGAATTGGAGGCCGTGCAGTATCGCAGTCTCAATAACATCACGCAGCCAGACTGAGACCAATACCCCATCGCACATTTGCAAGATTTCTCACATAAGTTGGATGGATGGAAATTTCAAAACCATTGACCTGATTCGAGAGTTTTACCGAATACCTCGCGGCATCCCCAAAAAAGCTTTTGCGACAGTTACGAAAATGACTTTTGGACTTCGAAATGCTGCACAGAGCTTCCAACGTTTTACACATGCGGTGCGCCAAAGTTTGGGCTTTTCCTATGTGTACATTGACGATATTATAGTCGCATCCCGTACATTAAAGAAACACCTGGAACAAAGGCAAATCATTTTTCAGCGGTTGAAGGAAGCAGGCTGGGTTATAAATGTGGATATGTGCAATTTTGCAAAGATATAATTAAATTTTTTAGGACATACCATTATATCAAAACCAACTACTGAACATATTGACGTGATTCCTCCATTCAGCCAACTAGAAACAGTCAAACAATTCAGGTTTTTTAGGAATGCTGAAATTTTATCGTCGTTTTATTCCCCATGTCGGAGGTAATCAGGCTGTTCTTAACGGCTATTGAAAAGGTGGTAAGAAAAATGACAAACAACTTATTAATTGGACGAACGAGGCTATACAGGTTTACACAATCTATGCAAGAAACATGGTGATGCATCATACAATGCATTTAGCGCTGTAGTGCAACAAAAAATTGTGGATACTTGGCAGCCACTCAGTTTCTTTTCGCTGAGACTCACTGAAACACAACAACGCTACAGTGCATATGACCGTTACTTTTAGTGCCTAATCTGCTGTGGCTTGTGAAACATTTTCGGAACCTCCTTAATAGACGCTTTTTACGGACCATACCTTTGATTTTACTTTCAAACAAAATCCTACCAAGACATCACCACGATAATGCCAATATTTAGATTTTATGAGTCAATTTACTACAGATATTCAACACATTTCTGGGATGGACCATGTTGTTTCTGATATCCTGTGTAGATGAAATCTCGATTCCGGCATCGATCGATTATTAATGAAAAAACGCCACTGGTATAAATCGTCCCTACTTCACTGCAGAGTTTTGCAGGTTAACTTTCGATTCTGTTCACGGACTTGCTCATCTTGGTGGCTCAACTACTTTAAAAATAGTTCCAAAACAATTGGGTATTCATTAAAAAAACGCCCGAAAAATGGTACATTGTTGTCTAGCTTGGCAAAAATCAAAATTTTTCGAAACATACAAAGAGTCCTCTAGGAAATGAATCTCTGATTTAGCAGAGATTCACACAAGTTCACTTAGATATAATTGGACATCTGATGACAGGTGCTATTATGTTACTATGATGGTCTATCATCACCCATATGGTCGGAGGCGGATTGTGGCAGATCAGAGATATCAATTTGAATAAAAATTGTTTTCCAAACTTTCCAAACTACTTGGTTTTGAACGTAAAAGAACAACAAGTTACAATCCGAAGGCGAATGGATTTTTAGAAAGGTGGCATAGAACTTTGAAAGCTCCCATTATGGCGCACAACAGCCCTGATCGGACACGTTTCCTACTTGCAATTTTGTTAGGCTTTCGAACCGTTTTCCGAGAAAGATTTTAAAATAACATCTGTCGATCTACTCTATGGAAAAACTTTTCAAATCAGTTGACACTTTTTTGACAACAATTAATGTTCTCAATTTCTCTTCTTCTCTTCTTCAATTCTCACAGTTCAAATTGGTATCAGCAATTAAAAATAATTTTAGTCAATTACGTGCAATACCACTAACTAGACACATTTCTGACGAAAATTTTTTCGTTTTCAAGGAACCCAATACATGTTTGCACTTCTTTCTTCAAACGGACGCAGTTCAACGATCACTTCGACCACCTGTAACAGTCATTCTGAAAATAATTTCGTAGCTGGTATTAAAAACAAACATGTCAAAATGTCAATCGATAGACTAAAACTATGTTTTATTGAAAATGTTGAGCCACAACCATCATCAAGTTTAATATTGCCTTCTACACGTTCAAATTTTCGTGATGAAACATTTTGGTCGATAAGTCAACTAGCTACTTGGAACGAAACGTATACGAAACTATAAAAACATCTGACTACACACCCTCCGCTTCAACAGCTATATTTCGTAATTGTGGGGTATTTCACGTATGGTATCTTTCAGAAAAAGCGGAAGATTGGTCGGGTTATTATAATTCCAAAAGCCGGAGATAGAGAATTTAGCGAACCCAAATCTTATCGACCAATCATCCTTCTTTCATTGATTTGGTGAAAAAGATTATTACAACAGGAGTCCGGCAAGGGTCTGTTCTTGGTCCAACTCTTTGGAATATGGTCTTTGATACTAGTATGATAGATAGAGTCTCAGAAGTCGCATACGCTGATGATAAAGCAATTTTAATTTCTGGAAGTTCTAGGAAACAATTGCAAAAAATATTATTGCTTTCAAACAATTTTGCACTGAAGCTCATGAATTGATGCGAGAAAGAAATCAGGTTAGCCCACTTTCTGACATAGTTCTTAGATAGTAGAACATACAGTTACTCTGTATGTAAACCATCAACCTCCACGCGGTTAGGGATGGAAACGAAATTTTACTTTCTGATGACAAATAAATGCTTTAGACACAGTTGTCTCGGCCGATCGATGGTTGAGCTTATGATAAACCCTGTAAAAGTTTTAGAACTAGAAACAGAGGTACGTGCAATTAATGGGTTATGGTGGTAGTAATTGTGGAGTGGAAGGCGCCAAAATGCATACTGCGCAGGTCGTTAGATAAGCGATTTGAAGTACAGTTTATAGAAGAGTGTCTTAAATCCTATCGTAAGGGACCGTATTTTGATCGGGTCTTACCAAGATGTCACTGACCTGTGCAGAACTAATCATAGTAAGTACATGGCCGTATTTGATTTGTTGGGTTCTCATTTTCGCCCACGAAAATTGCTCTTCAAGGATAATAAACCAAAGGTCCTGTTTTTCGTGCTAGAAAAGAGGTATATTGGTAAATAATGAACCTGAAGGGCGACCGCCAAAGAATGTATAGATACGGATGTAGAAGCTGTAGATGAAAAAGCGAATGGAGCAGGTGAGGACAGGGGCGCACACAGAAAAAGTTTTAGGGGTCCAAATAATTTATTTTTAATAAAAAATGATTTATTATATTATATTTGCAATATGTATCACAACAATTCTTGGATACCTTTTAAGACTTACGTTCCACAACAACATGCGTTCTGACGTGTGTTCATCAACACACTTTAAACTTTTCGGATTTTTGTATTAGAACGTTTTTCAGCGTTTTCATTTCAGCGTTCCGTTTGTACGATTTACGGACAAAAAAATCCCTTTGAATTTTTTCACTTTATGACAGTTTTAACAGTTTGACTGTTTGCACAAAGCGATTGATGTGTTAAACAGGGAAAAGAATATAGTTGAGTTCATGAAAACTGTTGTTGACGATATTTATAAAAAACAATGAGATCAACAACAGTGCGACGAGGTAGTTGGGAATCAAGATTTGATGTTAAGATTCGATCACCCACAATACGCAAAGCACGCTTTTCAAAACAAAGCCCGAAAAAGCTAGGATAGAAACAGATACAGTGCTCCAAACATGACAACAATGCTCCATTCAGGGACAAATATAGGACTTATAAATGTGGAGTAATTGGTACGGAGTGAAATATTTTTTACATCTATTTCGTCATCACCATTATATGATCGTTCTAGAGTAGGTCATTGGAAATTATGATCCCAATTTGTTCTTCACACATACTAACTGAAATACCGTTTTGGAACTCGATCTTTGATCTGGAAACAATCAATAACTGTGTTTTGGTAGAATTAAAATTGATCAAATTTTTGTCACTCCCGGCGAATTTTTCTACCTTTATGGCAGCGTCTAGGCCGGCGGATTTATTCGTTCGTGGATTTTATAAATAACAAATAAAATAGAAAAAAACTTATCTTAAGATTTTGATTGTAGATGACGATGAATTAGTGTCCATAGCAGGGCCGGATTATCGAACAAAATTTGAGGTGGCTGCTTTAGGACCCCCCACGTTCTCGGGACCCCAAAAATTTCAGAAAAATATATGCTATATTTATTCATTTGTAAATAAAATTTTTAATTTAAATCACGTTCTTTCTACATTGAAGTTCTACGAACTTATCAATGATTTCATTGCAATTCAATTCATCTTACTTTTCGTATTCAATACTAAGAATAGATAAATTGATCAAACGATCATTACCCATAGTATTTGTAATGAAGAGCTTTTTCATTGGCGAACCAATGAAGCGGCATAGCAGGGCGCGTAGTTAGATTTGGCTATTTAAATGCTCCGGGCTAGTCACAGTATGGAGTTCGATTGGTAAACCCTGCTACTCCAATACAAATACAGACATGTACGCGAATTACGTGATTATACAGAAATGGAAAAATTACAAATGGAAAAAATGAGACTCTGGGGACCCCTTTTGCGAAAGACCCGCGATCACCACGTTCAACCCCCACATTCACTCCCATACGCCCACACTCTCACGCTTCATGCACGCTCACATCCTCCCACAATACCCACACTTACATTCAAACACCCCTGTAGCAAAGCAAGACAACTATGGTTAAAGAAATGTGGCAATTATAGTAAATAGAAGCAATTAAAATAGTTTGCATTCCTGACATTTGATCATTCTGATCAAGTTCACACCATAATACCATCACTCGAAAACTGACCATCAAATCGAAGATTACAGGAAAGCTACACACGCCATAATTAAAACAAATTGAATAAATATATGCACATCGACAGTTCCGATCATAATCCCAAGTGAATAACCGTTGTTGCTCTGCTTGAGAACTAGAAGCTATAGGCTAATTCTTTCGTTGTGGGTTAGCAGTGATATATTACATCGGTGGCGTTTATAACGGCAGGAATGATTTCCTTATAAGACAGTTACAGGTAGCATACAATTGAGTAGGACTTAAGCAATAATTCCACAATAAAATATTACATTAGAAAAAAATTATTTTAATCATAATCGGTGTTAATTCCAGTCGTAGCGTCTCGCATATCTTCACCACAGGCATTCACGCACGCGCATCGACAGTCACGCTCCCATTCATCCATACGTACCCCCATTCATACACATTCATACCTTTAATAAAAAAAGAAATAAGAAAAATAATTAAAAATCGCTCACCCCATGGTTATATCCGACAGGCCTCAATGTGCAAATGTTCAGCAATCCATCATCGGTGGATCTTCTAGCAGGTAAAGTATTATAAGATGAATAGTTGTCTAATATCAATAGAATGTTGCGCCGCAATAACTAAGGCGATTGCTGATAAAATTGTATAAATATTGTATAAATGTTGCGCCGCAATAACTAAGGCGATTGCTGGTAAATTGTATAAATAAGGTAAGACTGTTGCGCCGCAATAACTAACGCGATCGCTGATAAAATTGTATAAATATTGTATAAATGTTGCGCCGCAATAATTAAGGCGATTGCTGAGAAAATTGCATAAAAATTGTATGAATGTTGCGCCGCAATGACTAAGGCGATTGCTGATAAATTGTATAATCAATGTATAAATGTTGCACCGCAATAACTAAGGCGATTGCTGGTAAGATATATAAACAATGTATCAATATGTGAAACAATTAATCCAAAAATGTTGCACCACGAATGATAGGATGTGTACTGCTGAAGAATAAAGCGAATTCGGCGGATGGCTGAACACATACACGGGACCATATAATTGCTCATATAACTTCGGCTCGTTGATATTTTATTAACACAAAGAAAAAAGACCTATGTTAACTTCTGATCTACAACTTTTTACCAGATCAGCCGCACACTTTACGTATCTGAGTTAAAATGCCTGACGAAAAATTTTCTGTGAGTTTCACTTTGTTTTCTTGAAAAATAACAGTACAATCAGGTGTTATGACGTCATTAATTTATTTATCAAAATAATAACCGGTACGCGATTTCACGTTACATATATTGTCGATTGACTAACACAATTCTATAGTTCTAGCATCAATTTTGTTACTTTTTCTTGGAAACAAACCACTTTAAACTATTCATAAATAGATAGATATTAACAACAAAATAGTTAAACTTATTTACATAGAAATACATGCAACAATTCACCAGAACTAAGATTGTTCTATTTAATTTATTACTAGCAACTTAATTTATGTGACACGAATTAAAAAAGAACACTGTTAATCACTAGAGTTATTTTGAAATGGAACAATAAATCTATGTTGCACGGTAGCCATTCACAAATCTTTCACCAATAACAATGAGCGTAGTTGAATTAACTTTACTATTTTCTTTTATTAACACACTAACGGTTAAAATTTTTATAGAATTGGCTTACGAAGACAAAACACACACATAAAAATAATTTTTCTTTTCTGGCCTTGGGCTCATATTTTCCCTTTAAATAATTTGGATTTTCTTTTGTTTTGTTGGATCATGTATCAATGATCTAAGCCCCGAATTTCGGTTTTATTTTTTTTCACTCGCTCACCTTATTTATTGTTATAAATCTTTCCATCCCAAATATGGTAACCAACAACAATTTGACAGATCAACAGGCAGACGTCCAAAAAAAACAAAATACGAATCCAATAGGAAATGAAATATCAGACTAAGAGAGAGAAAACTAGATGTTTTCATCTCTTATACAGGCAATCAATATCGAAAATTGAGCTACAAAGTTTTTCGAAAGTTTTAAATTTACAGAATATTGTTAGTACATTTTGCGTATCAAAACAAATACTGGTTGATATTTTGTAATAAACAAAATTGCAAGATAATTTAACGAAATATACTATTTACAACGCATTTGAAAGAAATAGTACTATATGCGATATTAGAATTTGGATTAAAACGTATGTGCTACCGATTTTATGATGACTTCACATTACGAAATAGTAAATTACCACCGTTTTACAGTAGAATCTATACATTTAGTGGAAAGAATAATTGATGAAAACCATAATACGTTTTGAGGACAATTTCAAAACTGATTGCAGGATAATAATTTTTAGACAACAAGACGAATTGACAAATATGCACAGCTGTTTGAGGTTTGAAAATAGTTAGAGCAGCCATGATTAGAGGTCCGGAAAACTCAAATTCCTGCAGTATGACGAAGTAATGCTGGTGGAAACGCAGTGTGAACCAATAATAGGATATTGTAAAGAAAATATTATTGTTAATTGTCTTATGCTAAGAATAAATATGTGTAACGGAAACTATTTGAAAATCTAACTATAGATTATGAATGAATGAGAAATGGTTATGAACTACGTGTGATACGTAAAATTGTGATATGTGAGGAAATAGAAACTACATGGATCGGTAACTGTACTGCACTACGTCATCATACTCTAGTCTATATAACATATTGCGCAAAAGATTTTTAATCAATTTTAATTTTTGAAAATGATCGTTCATCCAACACATTAGTGACAAACATACCCAAATGTATGCGTAATAAAGTATCCATATTTGGAAAAGCTGTGGAAAGATTATCGTTGAACATTGTTTTGTATGTGGTTTCGTGATTCATTTTATTAAAATTGAAATAATTTTTCGCACTTCACATTCGGTAATTAATTGTTCTTCGTTAAGATCTTTTGGATATTTTGACAATATATGTTTGCAAGACATAGCGATGTCATTTTCACTTAGTGAGCCAAGATCTACCAAAAATGAGTATTGCCTGTCTTTATTTTCATACACCTCAGAACGTCGCTGCATATTGGAAAGCAAAGCATTTATGACAGGTTAAAAGAACAATTTTTTCATCTTGTCTTTATCGTTCTCACTCTCTGGAGTAAGTGCATGTGACATTAATCGTGTTTGCATAATGTAAGCTTTGATGTCAGAAGAGATGCTTTTAAACATCTTCAGAGCTTCATCAAAAATATTTTCGAAATATTTATTTTCAATGTCTGTGACTAGTGAATCGTAAAGCTTCTTTGTAACCGAAACAGTCAAATTTGTCTGCTGTAAAGCTCGATTGACGAGGTTAAACTTGCTTAATACATTTTTCCAGAAAACGAATACGAAAATGTATTGAAATTGGCATAGTTTTCCCATTAAACCCTTTACCATTGCTTTATTTTCTTCACTGAAGCTTTCCTCGGTAGTAAACGATTTCAAGATAGTCAACACTTTTAAATAACATGAATGTACTTAAATAATATGTCTGGCTGCCCATCTCGTTCCCGATGCTTTTTTTCAACATGTACTCGTCTTTTTCCGTTATTTGTTCTTGCAATTTATTCTAACGATATGGTGAATGAATGAACAAACTATAAACTTTTTCAATCAAATCAAAGAAACTGGTAGCAATAACATTTCCAAAAACAGTATTTACACCAACTAAATTCAATGTGTGAGGATTGCAAGGTACAAAAATTGCTGATTCATTGTGTTCACGAATCAATGCTTGAAGACCGCCACTAATTCCGTAAATATTTTTTGCGTTGTCATATGACTGTCCTCTGCAATTTTGTGTGTCAATTATGTTTTCTTCGAGGAATTTCGAAACGATCAGAAAAAAAGCAACGAATCGTTCATTGATTTTACCATCTTTTACATATCGAATGCGAAAAGCCAATTGATCCGAATGACTTACATCCGAAGTGGAGTCAACATTAATCGAATAATAAACTGCATCAAAGACGTCGGTTGCAATACGATTTTTGACTTTTTGCCCGATGATGGTAACAAATTCGTCACATATTATGCTTGAGAGGTACGACGTTTTTCCTAAAATTATCCCAATACAATCACTTTTTTCATTTCATTAAGTTTGCTTCAAATGTCGCATACCTTTTCCTTTGTTGCCAAATTTATCAATATGCTCTATTAAGAAAGGATCAATTTAGCAAAAAGTTCAAGAGCTCCAAGAACGTTGCCATTGTGATTCGAGCCCAGAGTTTCATCACTTTCGGAAGTTTGGAATTAAGACTTTTGTTTTTTATTTATTTTATTTATAAATTATATATCTTTATTTAAAACATTCGAATAGATTATTGCTTTTAGATTGCAAAATAGAGAAATCGAAAATTTTATTTGGAATTATTTATTTTAGAATCTGAGAAAACAATAGAACCAATAGTTAAAAATAGCTGCAAGAGTATCGTTTGAACTAGAGAATCAATTCACAATACACATTGTATATTCTCTATTCCAGAGATTTTTTTAGGGTGTAATTGTTATCGTTTTTCGCAGTTCTGATTTCAGACATGCAGTTCTGAATCATCAAAAATTCAGTTCTGTTTTTTCGTCATCAAAAATTAAGTTTTGAAAATACTTTAATTTACTAGGGTTTTTTTCGAAGCTGAAGACCTATTTTTTTAGTCATCAATCCAAAAATTACTCATTTCAGGGCCCCCAGAACTGTTAATCCGCCACTGCCATAGTTATTCTTTGTTGGTGCGTTCTCTTCATTCACTAATTAAATTAATTTCTCTATTCCAAAAAACCCACGTTATGGAAATATTCAACATTCAACGAACTACAACTGATCTGCATGTATCTGGTTCTGGCTCACTAAACTTTTTCTCATAGCCTACAAATATTCGTTACAATCTTGTTTGCAGCAGTTGAAGATGATGCAACTACTTTAAAACCCAAAATCTTTTAATCCAGAAACAAATGCTCATTTTCCTCTTATTAAAAAATAAAATGTATGGCATTGATAAACGGGAATGCTCAAAATTTCCTATTTCTAAACATACTTTATTGTGTATTTTCCCTGTTATGTTTACTGAAATAATAATACACAATAATCATAATTCATAATCACAATTCATAATCCACTTCATTCACAGTTTCAAAAACTAGTTTATAAGAATTTTATTATTTTAGTTTTTGAAGTGAAAACTTCTTTAGGCGCACCGCACCACACACGGATTTTTCCGTAGGTAGTAAGTTAGGCTGATCCGTGACGCTCTGAGGTGAAAGACTAAAAATAATAAAAAATAATAATCTATCATTTCTTAACGTTTCAAATTGCGTTGTGGATATCGTGCACGACTGATGTGCTGTATGTACTGAGTTCAACTCCTGGTATGGTACATATTTTTTTATTGTTTTGTTTTTAATTTTTATTAAATACCGTTAAAATTATTTTTTTTTATTTATGAATTCATAAAACTAATAAAAATTTCTTTATACGAATTTTAAAAAATTGATCTATAACGCAGTTTTTTAAAGTTATATTGCTACTGTCGTTTGCAATTTGCATTCGAGTCATCATGCTAAATAAATATTGAATATATATAAAATTGAAAGTACGTATGGCTGTTTATCCTTTATGCATTAATACATCAATCATCATGAAAATTTATGAAGTTGTTGTGTACGCTTAATTTTTGCTTTTTATTTAACTATCGTTTTAAACGGTAGTTTGCTTTGATCGTGTTTTTTTTATTGAACGTAATTTTTATGAAATATTAAAAATAACGTAAGAAAGATAGTATAACCTGAAACAATTACATTTGTATATCAAAATTATATGTATCGGAATTTTATCATCTTCACTAAATATGTTGTCGGTTTGGAATTGTATGTGATACATGTTTCTAAAATTAAGTGAAGACTTAATACTTGTAACTTGATACTTGATAAAATCGATTATATCGATTTAACGCTCACAATTACGAGACGGAAATCGCATAAATTCTATACAAAAAAGCATAGCTTATGTATGATTAAACATGTATGGCATGGCAATCATGATATATAAAATAATTAAAAATGGTGGCACTTAGCCGATAGTGATTTGCAAACAGAAACAATGCGCATTAATACCAATGAGTTTGCTTAGCTTCCCGCAGGGAAATTGGTAAAATTTAAACTTGTTGATCTATGAGTGTGACAACCACGCGTACTTTGGTCCCTGCTATTGGCATATGAGTGCTAATTTTGACAATTATTTGGTTTAAATTGTGAGGTTAGTGTGTAGTTAGCGCTTTATCGTTCTGACCTGTTTTTCATTTATTCTACTAATACGATCCAAATACTACTAATACGATATCAATTGATTGCGATTGCCAATGAAGTTTTCACTTCTGCCGTGCGGTCTTAAGCACACTCTCTGTTTTTTTTTTAAATTTATTAATCAAATTATACAAATTTTTATTTCAAAAATCTCTTTTTCACGAAATTATTTCAAATTACATATGCTAAAAATGTAACTTATTTTCATTTATTCTGCAAAAAATTAGAAATAGAATTTTTCTTTTTAAAGCTCAGATATCTAATTGATCAAAGTTAAAAACTTAACTGAAATTATATTTCAATGTCGTTACACACAACGATTTTATTTTTTAAAAAGGAGATTATGCATCTCAGTTGTTGTTATCGGTTGTCTTATTCTTACCTAAATATATTCAACAAACACAAGAGAAATTCACCCTTGTGTAAAAGAAAAAAAAACATTCTATCAAATCAAAACAATAAGGTTCATAATTTTACCAATTATCAACAATGCAAAACAAGGCACATTATTAATGATGACAAGATCAACGCACATACGCAGAATATATCTGCTCTATTTCGGTTTAACAAAAAAAATATATTTGTTTCACATTGATGAACGAAAAATAATAAAAAAACAATTGATTAAACAGCGAAATATAAAATACGCTTAATGTTTTTAAATGAAATATATATATTACAGTGGAACGTCATAAACAAACAGATATTATTTATGAAACGAATCTTCAATTGATTAATGCAAGGACTGGCTTAGATTTTAAAAGAAAAGTTCTCATACTTTTTAGATAGGACTGAGAGTAAAACTGTTTGTCCATAATTTGAAATATCAAATTTTATTACATATTTCGGGAACACGTTAAACATGCTTCTAATTTTTCAGAAATAATACACGGTGTATGAATGAACAAGCGTCTGCCGGCATCAAATCGATTTTATCTGACCCTGCAGACTTCGCACGTTACTCCAGAGTATCATAAACAGCCCATTTTTGAGTCTGGCAGTTGCATCTCTGAAATGCCTTACCTGTGTGGGTCCTCCCCAATAATTTGAATAGTCAAAACTTTAAAATTGGTGTTTTAAAAATCCTCAAAGAAATAGATCAACACTCATAAACCTTAGTTCCCTAGTTAGCATCGTATCTTCTGATATTCAGAGACGTTAATCAATAATTTATTGATATTGGTATATCCCCCTTGTGTGGGTCCCTGTATGAAGAGGAGGAGCTGAAGAAGCTTACGAACCTCAAAGGATCATTTTTTTCAAAGCGAATTTAACATCCTCAGCGAACAATGTCTGAAGCTGATCCTGTATTACTATAAATATGAAAAATGAAAGTGATTGGATTCTAATATTTTCTGAAATAACGAACACTGTTAAATTCTATTCAAACTAATTCAGTTGATTTAGTTGAAACGATTAAACGAATTAACCTACAGTATGTAACCGCAAAAGTATCAAATGAAATTGATTTATTTAATCCGCGGTTTCGTATGCTTCTTTCTATTAATTCTATAATTGTTCATGTTGTTGCCATCTTATCTCCATTAAATTTCATTTATTTAATCGCATGTTATAGTATTTTAAATAATGATAATCATTTAGCAAAAAAATAACTTCAAACATAATATATAACCAACAATGATTATTCCTTATAAAGGATTCCGTTGAAAATATTTGTCTAACTACATTTATTTATTTATTTTTTTGTTGTAATTCAAATGTACTTTAATTATTGAATTACTCTTAAAGAAAAACATGGAAAATGTGAACATAAGAAAAATAACATACACACAAGACACCAAGGTCGTTAAAACATCTTGTGTTCGTATTTAATTTATGTTAATATGATTATCTTATTTTTTATATAAAAAAAAATTATCTTTATTCTGTTTCCACCAAAATACAAGCATTTTTTTTTTATTCTTTAAGACAATTTTCTTTTGATTTTTCATGTTCTGAAATTTTATTTATTTTTCTTGTTTTTTTTTTTTTAAATAGATTACTTGATCGAGAACGCCAACATATATATAATTTTATGGTTGTTGCAACAGATGGTGGTCGGTATGATGCAAGATCACAACGAGTACCCGTTCAAATAATTGTCGATGATGTGAATGATAACAAACCAGTTTTCGATAAACATCCGTTTAAAGGGCAAGTTGCTGCATTAGTACAGCCTGGACAAACATTATTACATATTTCAGCAACGGATGCAGATCAAGGAACCAATGGAGAAATATTGTATAGCTTAGTGAATGATCCAGCAAATGGAAAATTTCGTATTAATCCGAATACTGGAGCATTAAGTGCAACTCAAAGTTTAGCGAGTGAAAATGGAAAATTGTTACATTTAGAAGTTATGGCACGTGATAAAGGTAATCCACAACAAAGTGCGTTAGGACTGATTGAATTGCGGGTTGGTGATGTTCCGCAAGGTTCTCCGAATTTACGATTTCAAAATGAAACGTATGTTATTGAGTTAATGGAAAACACGGCAGTAGGAACTGCAATTTTAAACTTAAACGCTGTTCGTAGTGATGGGAGACGGCAAAAAATTATCTATAATCTTGGTAGTGGAAATGAAGATGGTACATTTTCGATTGATTCATCAACGGGAGAGATTAAAGTTCGTAATTCAGAACGTCTTGATTTTGAACGTTATGATCAGAAAAATGGAATTAATGTTATAGCCGTCGCTCGAACCGATGGACTTCCATCTCTTTTTGGATATTGTAAAATCAAAATAATTTTACTCGATGAAAACGATAATGCTCCAAGATTCACTCAACAACAATATTCCGCAGCTGTATGGGAAGGTAATAATAAAGGAACATTTGTGATACAAGTTGCTGCATTAGATTTAGATCAAGGAGCGAATTCAAGATTACTATATCATATCGTTGATGGAAATCATGATAATGCATTTGTTATTGAACCAGCATTTAGCGGGATTGTGAAAACAAATATTGTATTAGATCGTGAAATCCGGGATATTTATCGTTTGAAAGTGATTGCTACCGATGAAGGTGTACCACAGATGACAGGTACCGCAACAATTCGTGTACATATTATTGATGTAAACGATAATCAACCAACATTTCCACCTCACAGTATCATTAGTGTTAGCGAAGGTAAGTTATGTATTACAATTAATTATAATAATTATTTTATAAATGAGATCGTGAAAAAAAGTCAGGCAAGTGCGAATATAATTCGCTCGCTGAGGGTTCCGTGTATATAATATTTGAGAAAAAACAGTTTTTGCTAGTATAGTTTCACTAGTAAAAAAAATTTTAGTATCGTTTTAGCAAAATCCCTACTGCCATGAATTTTTTAAAGATTTTCTTTTGTAATGTTCGTAGATAAGGGGGGAGAGGACAAAAAAAAAATTTATATTTTTGAAAATAAGACGAAAACTTTGCTCTCAAAAATTTAAAGAAAAACTGTTTTGCACTACAAAAAAAATTACCTTCCATATGACACTCCACATGCCATGATCAAAAATATTTTTTTTTTTCAAAATTTCTACTTTAAAACCCCTCTAATGAACATTTGAAATTATAACAACCAAAAAAAGTTTTGGTTTCGATTTAGCACAGCCCCTACACCCATGAATTTTTAAATTTTTTCTTTTGTAATGTTCGAAGTTAAGGGGGAGGGGGGGGACAAAAAAATTTTACATTTTTGAAAATAAGACGAAAACTGTGCTTTCAAAAATTACAAAATAAACTCTTTTGCACTACAAAAAAAATCACCTTGTATATGACACTCCACATGCCATGATCAAAAATATTTTTTTTTCAAAATTTCTACTTTAAACCCCCTCAAATGAACATTTGAAATAATAACAACTAAAAAAATGCTTTGGTTTCGATTTAGCAAAATCCCTACACCCATGAATTTTTAAATTTTTTCTTTTGTAATGTTCGTAGATAAGAGGGGGGGGGGACAAAAAAAAATTTTACATTTTTGAAAATAAGACAAAAACTGTGCTTTCAAAAATTACAAAATAAACTCTTTTGCACTACAAAAAATATCACCTTTCATATGACACCCCACATGCCATGATCAAAAATAATTTTTTTTCGAAATTTCTACGTTAAACCCCCCCTCTAATGAATATTTGAAATTATAAGAACCAAAAAAAAGTTTCAGTTTCGGTTTAGCAAAACTCCTACACCCATGAATTTTTTAAATTTTTTCTTTTGTAATGATTTCGTAGTTAAGGGGGGGGGACAAAAATAATTTTCAGATTTTTGAAAATAAAACCGAAAACTGTGCTTTCGGAAATTACAAAAAAACTGTTTTGCACTACAAAAAAAAATCACCTTTCATATGACACCCTACATGCCATGATCAAAAATAATTTTTTTTTAAAATTTCTACTTTAAACCCCCCTCTAATGAACATTTGAAATTATAACAACCAAAAAAAAGTTTCAGTTTAGATTTAGCAAAATCCCTACGCCCATGATTTTTTTTAAACTTTTTCTTTTGTAATGTTCGAAGTTAAGGGGAGGGGGGACAAAAAAATACACTCGTTTTTGGCAATAACTCAAAAACTAAGCAGTCGAAAATTCAATGAAATTTTTTTTTTGAAATAGCTCCATTTTTTGGATTTTTCTAGACCAAACTCGATCCCTTAAAAAAACTTTTGTTTTACTATCTCCTTATCTATTATTTTATCGTCCATAAAATATAGATAAAAACAAATATTTCAAATTTTTGGTTATCATCAGGTGTGGGACAACAGATTTAATAACTATAGAAAATTTCAAGTTGATAGCACTTATAGTTTGTGAGTAAATTGATTATGTTGAAATTCGAACGGTCACCGAAGTTTCACCAATAGGGTACCGTTTTTACTTTTTCAATGTATGGAATCCTAAAAATAATTCAAGTTCATTAATTTGGTTATTGATTAATTGTTTGTTTGTTTTATAATTACAGGAACCGAATTAGGAACAGTTCTAACATCAGTAACAGCAAATGATGTTGATACAAATCCTCCATTAACATATAGTTTTTCTGAAGAACTAACCGATATTGAAGGAATATCATCATTCGCAATTGATCGTTTTAGTGGAAAAGTAATTTTGAAAAAGAAATTAGATTATGAGATTCGACAAGAATATCAATTAAAGATTATTGCATCGGATACTAGTCATATTGCTCAAACAACTTTAACGATTCGTGTAACGGATATCAATGACAATACACCAGTCTTCCAACAACCAGCCTATCATGCAACATTACCGGAAGAAACTAGTAATGCTGATATTGAGATTCTAACTGTGAACGCAACCGATGCTGATTCGGATGAAAATGCAAGAATACATTATTTGTTACTAACAACATCGCCGGGATTCAGCGTTGGACATACAACTGGTATTGTATACGCCAATATGAGTAAGATTCCGAAACCAATAGAAAATGATATACAACTAACAATATCGGCTACAGATTCGGGTTCAACACCGCTTAGCTCAACAACAACCGTTCGAATTCATGTAAACGCAAATGCTAGATCCAAACCACAATTTATTCAAGATCAATATCGTGCTACAATTTCCGAAGATCTTCCTCGTGGAAGTGTTATTCTTCGTTTATCATCGCAGGATGTTCTTGATTCTGAACTAGGACAGAATATAAACTTTAAAATAATATCTGGTAATGAAGATGGAGTATTTGAAGTTACCTATCCAGAAGGAGCTATAATTCTTGTAAAATCATTGGATCGTGAAAAAATTGATTTATATAATTTAAAATTAATATTGAGCGAACATGGAATGCCAACGATTAAGAATGATAACGCAACGGCGATTAATATATTTATATCAATTGATGATGCGAACGATAATGTTCCTGAATTCCAACCGGGTGTTTATGAAGCGACTATAAGTGAAGGTGCACCATTACGTCATTCTATATCACAAATAATTGCGATTGATAATGATCTTCAAAGTTCACCGAACAGTGAAGTCGTTTACGATATAACATCTGGCAATGATGAAGGAATGTTTTCAATAGATTTAATATCAGGAGTTTTATCTGTGAATAATCAACTTGATTATGATTTGGGACCGGATGAATATCATCTTGTTATACGAGCTTGTGATTCAGCAATTATTCCGAAATGTAGTCTGAAACCGTTTCATATCAGGTTAACAGATGAAAACGATAATGAACCAAGATTCCCGGTAACAGAATATTTAGAATTTGTTGGAGAGAATGAACCGATTGGGGTTAGCGTTTTTACAGCTCGTGCAACTGATTTGGATAAAGGACAATTTGGAAAACTCAACTATTCAATTGTTTCATCGAATGGATATTCAGATATTGATGAATCGTGGAAACTATTCAAAATCGATCCGATCTCAGGAGTTGTAATAACAAACTCTGTTTTTGATTATGAACAACGAAATCGATACAATTTTATACTTATCGCAAGTGATATTGGTGGAAAAACAGCAAGTGTTAAGGTTCGGATTATGATTGAGAGTCGTGATGAGTTTAGTCCACAGTTCACCGAAAGAACATATCGTTTTGTTTTGGCTACACCAACTTCTGGACATTTACCAGTTGGATATGTTGTTGGGCATGTAACAGCTACGGATCGTGACAAAGGACCAGATGGTCGGGTTGTTTATCAATTAACAACACAACATCCATATTTTAAAATGAATCGAACAACCGGTGCTGTTATTGTTAAAAAGAAATTGGATAATGCAGCAGCAACTCTTGAAGCAGGACGTGATATAAGTTTAGTTGTAACGGCTAGCTCGGGACGACAAGGATCACTAACAAACATGACAGTGGTAGAAATTGCATTAGATCCTTTAGCTGATCCAGGAACAAATCAAGCAAGTACTGTTGGAAGCTCAGGAGGAAATTCGAATACAACTGGTGGAGGATTGGCTGACTGGGCTCTTGGATTGTTGATTGCTTTAATCTTAATCATTCTTTCATTTGTTGGTGTGTTTCTTTTTCTTCATTTTCGGAATCGTAGGCATAAACAAACCGCAAAACCAGGTCTGAGCAGTGAAACTGTTGGTAATTCAAATAGTTATGTTGATCCGTCAGCATTCGATACAATACCGATAAGAGGAAGTTCGAGCGGTGTTGCTGGAAGTGGACAATTTGCACCACCAAAATATGATGAGATTCCTCCATATGGTCCACATACGGCAAGCTCAAATTCTGGTGCTGCTACAACTAGTGAGTTATCCGGATCTGAACAATCTGGATCGAGTGGTCGGGGATCTGCGGAAGATGGAGAGGATGGAGAAGATGAAGAGATTCGTATGATAAACGAAGGACCACTTCAACGGGATAATGGTATGCATCAAGTTGATGGACGGTTATCTGATGTTTCTGTACATAATACACAAGAATATTTAGCACGATTAGGAATAGTTGATAATACAACGACAACCGGTGGTGCATCGACGTCATCACGAAGGTG
The DNA here is from genome assembly GCA_963693315.1 of Diogma glabrata. Lineage (NCBI taxonomy): Eukaryota > Metazoa > Arthropoda > Insecta > Diptera > Cylindrotomidae > Diogma > Diogma glabrata. The sequence continues at coordinate 25,790,615 of OY856186.1, read as the reverse complement.
TTCGGAAAGTATGGGTGTTGGTAGTACAAAAGACTCAATATTACATCACGCTATTCCAATAGATACATTGCATATGTTCGACGAGGAACCCAGTGAAACAGATATCACAAACTTAATCTATGCCAAGTTGAATGAAGTAACTGGTGGAAGTGATCGAGGAAGTAGTGCGGACGAAGCTGCAACAACAGCTGGAAGTATAGGTGCTGCAGTTGATCATGTGATGGATCTAGGTGGTTTCGGGAATGTTCCTGTAGTCGGAGGTGGTAATCAAGGTATGAACGGATCACTGAGCTCAATTGTACATAGTGAAGAAGAGTTAACAGGAAGCTATAACTGGGATTACTTATTAGATTGGGGTCCACAATACCAACCGTTAGCACATGTTTTTTCAGAAATAGCTCGGTTAAAGGATGACACCTTATCGGTGCATAGTGCGAATAGTGGTGCTTCAAGTGCAAAAAGTAAGGGTTCATTACAACATACCGCTGCCAAACACATACCTCCTCCATTACTAACAAATATCGCTCCACGATCAATAAATGTTCCTGTTCTATCAGCACGTGGTAATGTTGGTCATCATTCATCCGTTTCAAATCAATATTTATTACCACGTTCACCAATTAGTCATGATGTTGCTGGTACAGGATTTTCTACATCATCAGCAATGTCACCTAGTTTTTCACCTTCACTATCACCATTAGCAACACGTTCACCATCAATATCACCACATGTTGTTACACAAGGTGTACCAACATCACATCATATGGTTTCATTACCCCGTCAACCACCCACACAACAGCAACAACAACAAAATCAAAGAAAAAATTTAGATTCTGATATACGTGTTAGAATTTAGAAACTTAAACTTAAACAAAACAATTGTTGTCTAAATTTTGATCTAGTCTTTTTTAAGATCAAATTTTATATTAAAACTAAAAAAAATTTGTTGTTGTTTCTTCGGCTGTGTAATTATTATATATTTTTAATTAAATAACAATTAAAAATTATCAAATTATGAGTGAGTGTTGTTTGTATTATTTCAAACATTTTGAATTGTTATAATAATATTTTTTACAAAAAAAAACTAGTTTTTGTCTTTGTAATTTTGTAAATTTTAACATAAATAAGTTTAGATATTTTTAATATAAGCTTAAATATGATAATAAAATGTAAGTTATAATAATAAAACAAAAAGAAAACTAGAAACTATGATTAATGTTAAGAGAAGTCTTGTAAATATAGAAACAATAAGAATTTTAATGGATTAAATGATATTACAAATGCAAATAGTATTACAATAACAAAACTATTGAAAAAAAGTGCCTAAAATTGGTTAGATATTGTATTAATTATTTTTAAAAATAAATTAAATTCATTCATGTATATATTATAAATCAACAACAAAAAAAATCATCTAATAATATTATTTTCAGATATGAGATTTTTTTTTGTAACGAAACATAAACTTTATCAACGACGTATAGGCTTAGTTAAAAAAAAATATTAGAATTCCACTAAAAATGTCGGAAACAAAACAAAATTTGAAATTCATTCGTTTTCTGTTAATTGAATTATTTCCAATTATTTGTATTTGAATTAATATTATTGTTTGTGTTTTTGTGTACAAAAAACAAGTTCTTTATCTAATTTTCATATCTTTTGTTTTCATTCTACGGTGTTTTATTTTCATTAATTAATAGTTTTAAAACATATTTTTTGTTAAATTAAACAAAAGAAAAAAAAATCAAATAATAAGACTGGAAGTGTGTTATATTGAAAAAAGAATATACTTCAAATTTATTATAATATAATATATATATATTTTTAGTAAAATAAAAATCACACATTTTACCGTTAATCATGAATATAAAACAAAACAAAAAAAAAATTAAAACGCCATAACGCCATCTTTCTGTGTCTATTTCTCATATTTTTTTTTTTCTTAGATGATATTATAAATATTATTGTTTTAAGTCTGAAAATACCAATTTTAATTGAATCTAATGAAAAAACTTTTAAAAGCTTATTTAAAATATGTTTTTAATTAATATTAATAGTTTTATTAATTTTTTTTTTATGTTTTAATTAATTATTATTTTGTACAAAATGTTAGTTTTAGGATATTTTATCTACTTTTAATAAAAGTAGAATAATAAACAAGAAATACGTTATTAGGTAAAGTTAAAGATTTTTTTTGTATTAAGAAAAAAATTTATTTAAAAAAAAGTTGAAGAAAAGAAAAAAATTAAAGAAATTGAAAAATAAAAAATGTGTTTATAATTTTTATGGAAACTAAATTTTATTATTTCAGGAACTTTGATTATTAAAATTTTTAATCCTTCAAAAAAAAAAAAAAGAAGCCCCTCATTGGGCGCCAGTTTTTCATACACATGTTTGTAGATTCATCAACCAAAACCTGAAGTTATACTTTTCGATGATGGTAGAATAAAAATGATGAACGATATTTGATGAGCCATGGCAACCCTGGGATTGAACATTAAGCAATATTCATTCCTCTTCATATTCTTTCAGTTTCTTAACAATTTACATTAGTTTCAATAAAACTTAACTAAGAGTTTATTGATTTATACATGAGGTTAGTAATGTTTGAGGTCATTTGGGATTATTACGGCTTCATTTAGTGGAAACAATAAAATAAGAATAACAATAAATAAAATTGATTGTGATTGTAACTCCTTTAAAAAGAAGCGTCCAAGATCAGGTTGATAAGTACATATAGTAAAACTGATTCAACAAATACGAATAGTTTTAACATAAAATAGAAAATTGATAAAACTCTAATGCCACCTATGTGTAATGCTTGATACTTATTAATTCACTTCAACTTTCAACAATATTTTATTATCTGAATTTTATGTTTCAGTTATTGATTTATACATATATATATGTTCTCCAAGCCATTTTGATAGAATTCAATGTCAAATGAATAAATTTAAAATGTCAATGGGAAAAACTGTTTCGTTTTTTTTTTGTTTCTGTTTATAATTTTCTTATAAGAATACAATCAATGATAATCTCCATACAATTATTTAGGAAGAAAAAATAAATTTTATAGATTTGATATCTGATTTTGATATATTGGATGATATGTAAATCTCAAATAAAATAATTCGATGTGAAAGCTTATTTACTTGAACAAACAAAAAAATTAATACATATATGTAAATTTATATATATTAATCGAAATAGAATTGATTTCATTTATGGTGTAATGTGCATAAGGTTTGAGTTGATAAAGATCAAAAATTATGCTGCGACAGGAGAATAATTCTATAAAATAATTGGATTGTTTAAATTGACTTTTTCAAATTTTTCTTGCACAAAAATCTAGAGAAAATTTTGCAAAAAAGCAGAGGGGTTAGCCTACCCTTTTCGAAATCCAGAAAAATGGATTGTCACGAATCTTGGCGAATAACATATAAACTGCAAGGTGAGACCAGCAACGAGCTGAAATTTGACCTTGAATAAATACCAGGTTTGCTACCATAAACAGGCCATAAATCGAAAGCCAAAAACTTTACATACGAAACGAAAGTTAGTGCTGTGGATAAACCCGCTAACCAATTAAGCTGTAGCTTGAGTACGGGGAATGTTTTGGCCCCACCTTTCAGTTTATTTTATATGCAGTGGCGAAGCGTCAGTATAGACACACTAGACAGTGTCTACTCAAACATAATCTTATATATATAAAAATCACGTGTCACGATGTTTGTCCGCGATAAACTCCGCAACAACCTAACCAATCTTAATAAAATTGTGTTCAGTGTGTGTATAATGGTCCAACTTGAGAGATAGGATAGTTTTTATTTTGATTAAACGCCTAAATATTTTTTAATTACGAATTAAATGTTAAATATGGATAGTTCATAAGCAAACTTTCAGATGGCGGCGTAAATTAATTAATTTACTGTCAAACCTGCTTTATCGACTTTTCAATCATCCATGTAGGGCCCATATAGACTATCATATGTTATTGAGCGATTATTTTGTTCCGGTATTTGCTGCAATGGCACTGCAAAAGGGGGAAAACAAACGAAATTCAATAAAATTTATATGGGATTTCATACAAAACACAACTTGAATAATTTTAAAAATTATCTATGAAATTTCTCATTTTGCTACAATTAAATAATTTAAATTTCTTTTGGCGCTGCAAAAGGGGGAAAAGAGAATAAATTCAATAAAATTTATATGGGATTTCATTCAAAACACAACTTAAATAATTTTAAAAATTATCTATGAAAGTTCTCATTTTACTACAACAATTAAATAATTTAAGTTTATGTATGTACTATTACTGACAATTACTGACAATATTATAAGATATGAATAAGATATAACATTTATTAACTCAAACTTGTTATTTATTTAGTACAAATACAATTCAATTTATTTAAAATTACATATCTTGTTAATAATTCTCAGCGGCGATGTCGAACGATGATTTTCAGAACGATGATGATTTGCAAGTTATATATTAAGAACTGTCAAAAACTAATATTTCCCTCGTTGCAATATTCGGCGCTGCCAACAAAATAATAATAATCGTTGAACTTAAAAATTTAAATTAGTTTTGTTAATAAGTTTTATTAACAGATGGAGTCGTTTACACTCGGCCATCCTGATAAATAAGATTGACCTCAATCTTCATCTGAACTTGTACATTCAAACTCCTCATCTGGCGCAACAACTAAACGCAGGTGATCCGAAGGAACAACTCCTTTATATCTTCTTTTACCATCAACAACTGCAGGATCCTCAACTCGATATCTATCGCCAAACAAAACATCAGTTATGACATAAGGCCCTCTAAAACGTCGATGCAATTTCCTGCTATCTCCTGTAGCAGGCGGTTCACGGTAGACTACCACCTTGTCACCAACTTTGTATGTCTTTGGTGTTCTGAATTTTAAATCAAATCTTCTCTTTTGTTGATCTTGATTAGTTTTTATTTTTCTCGATGCTTCTTCTCTCATCTCTTCTCTGGTTTCCGTATTAAAATCCCTATTTAATGAAGACTCATCCAATAGTTGGATCGTTAGTTTATCCCCAGATATTGGCTTTGGAGAGAATCCAAAAATTAACTCATTCGGTGACTTATGAGTGACGGAGTGTGGCAAATTGTTCAATGCCCACTGAATTTTCATTAAATGATCTTCCCATTTCTCATGATGTGAATCGGACATGGTTCTTAATGCGTGTAGTAAAGTGCGGTTATAACGCTCCACCTGTCCATTTGCTCTCGGTGTTGCGGTTGCGTTTTTGACATGAGCAATGTGATTATTTTTACAAAATAGCTCAAACTTAATTGATGTAAACCCAGTTCCGCGATCAGAAATTATTCGACTCGGCATTCCAAAAATATTCGCATATTCCTCAATTGCTTTCATTACAAATCGCGACGATGTGTCCTTTACTGCCTTGGTCCAAACGTATTTAGTAAATGCGTCGATGAATACTAAAACATAAGAATGATTACGCGAGCTTTTAATAAATGGGCCCAAATGGTCCATATGCCACGTATGATACGGAGTGGGAATCTTTTCGATTGGGTGTAGGGATATTCTATTTGCATCACGATTTTCCTTATGGAAGAGACACTCACAACATGTATTAATATACCTTTTTACATATTGTTTCATTCTAGGCCACCAGAAAACTTTACGGAGCGCACATAATGTCTTTTCAATACCATAATGACCCATGTCATCGTGACATGTTCGCAAAACTCTACTACGTATTCCTGTTGGTACATAAAATAATAACTGATCTTCTAATCTCCTATAAAGCCTACCATTTTCAATAACAAAATCATTATGGCTTCCATTATTTAAATTTTGCTTAATCTCAATTACCTCAGGATCACTATCCTGCAATACACCCATCCAATTTACATCGATGCTTTCTATATTAAAAACGTCTAATGTCGCCGGTTGCACTTCTACTGGTAGTTCTACATGATTGCGACTTAACGCGTCGATATGCGTCATTTGCTTGCCACTACGATGTCTAATATCGAAGTCATAATCTTGAATTCTAAGCCACCATCTAGCGATTCGGGGAATCATATCTCGTTTCGACGAGGCTGTTCTTAGTGAATCACAATCAGTCACTACGGTGAATTTCTTTCCAAAAATGAAACATCTAAAACGGTCTAGTGACTCTACAACTGCCAGAGATTCTAGCCCGTAGCTATGGAATTTCTTTTCTAAATCCGACGTTTGACGGCTAAAATAAGCTACTGGATGATATTCATCGTCTTCTTCACGTTGCAATAAAACACCAGCCAATCCTAACACACTAGCATCCGTATGTATTTCGTGCGTCTTACTAAAATCAAATAGTACTAAAATATCGCGTTGACACAGTTTAGTTTTAAGTTTTAAAAATGCTTCGTCTTGTTCGCTTGTCCAATTAAATTTTACACCTTTCCTAGTTAACCTAGTCATAGGTTCTACTATTGTCGAAAATCGTGGTACGAATTTTCTAAAGTATGAAGCGAGACCCACAAACTGTCGTATTTGATGGATATTGGTCGGTGTTGGAAACTTTTCCACACATATGGTTTTGTTTCTTCCTGGTCTAATTCCTTCGCAATTTATTTCGTGACCTAAAAATTCCACGTTTTCAGACAAAATCTTACATTTGCTCATTCTCAATGTGAGTCCGTACTCTTTTAATTTATTCAAAACTCTATGCAATAAATGGATCCCTTCCTCAATTGTTCTACTGGGTAGTATAATATCATCAATATACACGACAATATCATAGTTTAATTCGGTTGCTATTCGGTTCATTAACCGCTGAAATACCGCAGGCGCATTTGCTAAGCCAAATGGCATTCTTTCAAACTCATACTGACCGTCCGGTGTTACAAATGATGTTAATTTCTTTGAGCTTTCCTCAACTGGAACTTGATAGTAACCGGAGGCCAAATCTAGCGTCGTAAAATAATTATTGTTTGCCAGTCGTTGCAAGCAATCGTCCATATTTGGTAACGGAAACCTATCTTTAACGGTCTTTTTATTAAGACGACGGAAATCTACACATATGCGATCTTCTCCGTTCTTCTTTTTCACTACTACAATAGGCGATGCATAATCCGATTCTGAATGCTTAATAATGCCTAAGTCCAATAATTCGCTAATATGATTTTTAATTTTTTCTCGTTGTGGAAATGAAAGCCTATATGGTCGATACGAAACAGGTTCACTATCGTTTAAATTTATTTTTAAGCTAGCTTTATCCGAAAATCAGAAATTAGTTGCTTAATTTCGTTTTTAAATTCGTAGCTAATATTTTTATTTACGCACTCATCAATAATTTCGTCATCTATCCTACCATATTTAGGTGAAACAGATTCGATGGCAAATACTTGATTTTGTTCAACGTTGTTTGAATTCACTTTTACATTTTTATTCTCATTATACGAAAAATCATAAAACCCTAAACTATCTTCTAAGTTATCCGTAACTACGTAATCATTAACATTATCATTAAAATAATCATCGGTGAAATTAAAATCCCATGCGGAGTCGAGCGAATCTGCGTTATCAATATTTTCGTCCTTGAATTCTTTACAATTGTCAAAACTACATATGTTTTGATCCGAAGACTTTCTTATAAAATTACCATCAATTTCTATATTTACGTCATCTAAGATATAATTATTATTACTAGATTCCAAATCTACAACCGTTTCGGTCGAATTTATAGAGGATTCATTTAACGTATTTACATTTTCGTCTTTTTTATTACTATTGTTTAAATTAATTTGCATTTTAAAATTATCTTTACCATGGTTAAAACAAAATTCTGTACTATCATTATCTATTTTCAAAACTTTCAACAGGTTATTAGATTTAAAAACTATAATCCCGTTTTGGTCAAGTGCACTTCGACCTATCATTAAACGTTCAGTTTGATCGTGGTCGTTTACAATTAAAACGTTTACACGAATCGAAACTTCATCAATTTTTATATTAACATTTATTTTTCCTAGACTGTAAGTGAACCCCTTACCAAAACCTTTTAAAATTTGACAATAATCTTGCCATTCCAATCCCAAACTCAAAGCTAACGATTTTGTCATTGTTACGCAGTCCGAACCTAAATCAATGAAAGCCCTAGTATTGGGTTTCCCATTTATTTCCACATATTTGAGGTACTCATGTTCCAATAGTTCAACTCTCCGAACTTTATTTTGTTTTTTAGGACATGTGGCTTCGTAGTGTCCTTCTTGACGGCAAAATGTGCAAGTTAATTTGGACCTTTCATTGCAATCTCGAGCTAAATGTTTGTTAGAGTTACATTTAAAACAACGACGTAGATCGCGTGGAATATTATTTCTAAAATGATTATAATCATTGTTCCGATATGATTCTTCTCGTTTGCTACTTTTATCAACTACTTGATAATGTTTTAAATCTAGAACATTTTCGTACCGTTTTAATCTATCAATCAACTGTGACACTGATTGAAAATTCTGAATAGCCAGCGAACATTTTAATTTTTCATCACTGTCGTTGATTCCCGAAATTATATATTTTATAATAGTTTCGTCGTCCAAATCTATTTCACTAGCTATTTTTTTAATACTATATGCAAACTCCGAAAAACTTTCTGATGGTTTCTTTTTACGATTCGCCAATGTACAATGTACATCGGCCACATCCCGATTTTTTCTGAATTCACTAATGATACCCTCACGAAAGTCAACCCAATCACGTATGCCATGCGCTACTGACTGATACCATAGATTAGCTACCCCTTTTAGCTTCCTAACCGCGGCATATAAAATTATTACGTCACTGACACAGTAAACTTTTTGTATTTGGTCAACTACATTCACCCAATGCAGTACGGACACACCATCACGACATGCAGGATCGAAATCTTCGAGCAACTCGGATATATCTCGCGGGGAAAAATTAAAATTTAAAAATTTGTTACCTGGATTTACATCAAATGGCTGGGCATGTTGTCTTTCATGAAAACTTGGCGGCATTGTTTCTTCAAATTTTCTATATTCACATGACGCTGAGTTGAATTTGAGATGCGTGTTGTGCTCATGTTTGTTCAGCGGTGGTGTTAGAGCGTGTTGTTGTGGAGCACACATGTTCGGTGGTATATTTATATTTTGAGGTTGTGCGCACATGTTCGGTGAATTATATTTAACTTGATGTTCATGTATAACCATGTTTGGCGGTGGATTATAATTTATGCGTTGATTTTGTTGATGTGTACTTATTTTCAGCGGTGGAAACGTTGCATGTTGAGGTTGTGTACACATGTTCGTTGTTGGTTGCTGCATACAATAAGCATTCCATAATAACTGTTGATCTCCGTGGTACTGATATAGATCGTTGTTTGTCCTGTTCGATGTTGATTCTATGTTGTACGATGATAATGTTCTCCATGTATCGTTTTCCGACATTTTGTTTTATAAAAATGTTAACAATTTCAATGTATTGAAATTACACTTCGATGATGTTGGATATTTATATCCCACTTCTGATATATAAGATATGAATAAGATATAACATTTATTAACTCAAACTTGTTATTTATTTAGTACAAATACAATTCAATTTATTTAAAATTACATATCTTGTTAATAATTCTCAGCGGCGATGTCGAACGATGATTTTCAGAACGATGATGATTTGCAAGTTATATATTAAGAACTGTCAAAAACTAATATTTCCCTCGTTGCAATATTCGGCGCTGCCAACAAAATAATAATAATCGTTGAACTTAAAAATTTAAATTAGTTTTGTTAATAAGTTTTATTAACAGATGGAGTCGTTTACAATATTGAGCAAAAATCACGTGTCACGATGTTTGTCCGCGATAAACTCCGCAACAACGTAACCAATCTTAAAAAAATTGTAAATCCCTAGATATTTTTTAATTGCGAATTAAATGTTAAATATGAATGGTTTATATGCCAACTTTCAGATGGCAGCGTAAATCAATTTATTCAATTGATAGTAAACTTGAACTTCGTGTAAGGCCATTATTAGACTATCAAATATGTTTTAGAAAAGAAAGTTTTGTTTTATTTGATAATAAACGAAAAGCATATTATGCTAAGTCAAATACGTTACCAAAGGTTATTAATAATTTTTTGCACGATCAGGCGATTTTGCATGTTCGCTGATTCGTAAATAAACATAAGAAGTTTCGTTTACAAATCACTGGTCGGTAAGTAATTACTTACCGATCATGCAGCCGGTAAGTAATTACTTACCAGTAAAGGAGACCTCAGGGTGTGAATAAAAACGATTATTAGTTAAATAATTGTGTACGTCTATTCACTAGCTTCAAATTTAAATAACATTCATTTAAAAATATTGCAGTTAAAAGATTTAAAAAAAGCAATTAATTTTAAAAATATATTCGATGGAATTTAGTTTTGCAACAAAAAAACCTATAGTATTATGATGAAACGCAAAGCTTACTATTTTGAAATGACATTTTAAGAAATTTTCTTTAAAACATTCAAACTTGAATTTTGTGAATGAATTTTATTATTTAAATAGTTTTGATTGAATTTTTATTAATCGTGCAAAAAATGTAATAAGCATTTTGAGCATTAAGAGTATTACCGATTTTGGATATATTAGAGATCTCGACTTCGTCTCGATCTCAAAACATATATCCTCAATCGGTAAAACACTCTTACTGCCCTTAATACTTAAATAACTATTGTGGAGGTTATATATTAATTATAGAAGTGTTAAAAAGTATCGGAATTCGGAACCTGTAAAAAATTTGTTGTATTGGTTTTTATAAAGTTGGAATAAATATAAGAGTAAAAATTAAAGAAAACAATAATTTAAATTTATTTATTTATTATTTTAAATTTTTCATTGATCTTCTATGTTAATTTACAAAAATCAATATCAAATTGAAAAATACTCTTATTTGTATTGCTAATTAAAATATAACGATTAGAGCTGAAAAAAAAATTGTCATCAAAACTGGATGAAAAACTAGGTAGCGAAGTCTATTTTTTTACAACGTTTGCACTCTCCAATTCATGTCATATTTTTTTTATTGACCAATATATTTGATAGTGTGATATACGCCTCATAAATTTGGGTTATCCAATAGATGGTGTTGTATTTGTATTTAGAACGTTGTTTTTAACGTCGAAGTTTGTGCAAATACACTACGATTTGCTTTTCAAATTGTCGTGTATTATTTTTTGATTGGTGATTGATGATAAATATTTTATTAGTTATAATTAAAGAATTCAATAACGAATTAAATATATACTCCCGCAGGAAGATTTGTAAAATTTTAAATTTTTGATCTATGGGATCTATGGGAGTGACAACCCAGCGTACTTAGATTCCTGCTATTTGCATATGAGTTAGCTTGAGTTATCGTAAACTACTGGCAATAGTAGTGAGATATCACTAGCCAAAGTGATATCTTAGGGATGTTGGCGGATGAACTTTTTTCAATCAACGATAGCACCCTTAGTCTTAGTTATAGAATATTCTTTGATGATGACACGTTATTTCTTTTAAAATAAAATGTGTTGGGTAGTACGAATTACGATGTAAGTAACAACAACTCATGACAACCTTTGAAGAATAAAGTCCACAACAACATGCTTTCTAAGGTGTTGATGGACGCAAATTTTTTGTTTTTTTATATTTTTTTTAAAAAAATGAACTTTTTCGTTTACTTGGAGAAATGAGCCTCCATATAACTATTAAATGTGCCGGGTTTAATCCTTCAGCAAAACAATGTTTACATGATCTTGGTATATGCTTCTAGCACTAGCAATTTGCGTCCATCATCTTAAAAAACATGATGGTGTGGAACCTAGGTCTTAAAGGATTTTATGTGTTGTTGTGAGACATATTGTAATTCCAACTACACAACAAATTTTATTAAAAAAATATTTCAAATATTTTGAAATAGCACAAATGTTTTTAAAAATTTTTGGTGAAAAATATGATGAACAAAGTCATTGAAGCTACAATCAATTTTGAATGAAAAATTCAAAGAGGGAGATGTACTGTTGCTACGCATTTCAATGATCCCAACAGATATGGCATTTGAATTCAAACGTTTAGTTTCCAGTGCGACTCGCTTTTGCAATGACTGTCAACAAAGAACAAGGAAAATTGCTGCAAGGATGTGGTAGATTTGGAGAATCCATACTTCTCACATCTGGACAACTGTATGTGGTGGTCAGCTAACGTCGAAATACCTTCTGATTTATTCATGTACGCATCTAGACGGAAAAACGCAAAATATAATGTGTGCCCACAAGCACGAGCAAAGAAATAGAATTAAAACGACATTTTGAAATATTTTCCTTATTAAAATAAATAATTGTTGCAATAAAAATGATACAATGTAAATTGAATGTTTGGTACGTTTAGTGTGACTAAAACAATTGAAAAAACAACAACAATTGTATTAAATTTTTCGTTGTTTCAAATGCTTCAGTCAAATCGAACACGGCTGTTATCAGAACGAGTTTTCTTGAATTTCCTTTCTTATGAGATACCGACAATATGCGACGGGTATAATGTTAAATAAACAAAAGTTTTACACTATTTGGTGTAAAGTAAATAAAGTTTTGAGAGATTTTTAGAGTGATTAAGCTTAAAGTAATTATTTTAATTCACATGAATTTTGCAATTTTAAAGCATTTTTTATTTTCGCTCAGAAAAACTTCTTTAAAACAGTTTTTGTGTGTTTCGTGTCGGGAACAAATACAATTTACAATAGTATAATCACAGATGAAGAATTCAATTTAAATAAATATGAGATAATGGAGTTTCAATTTAGAGATTATCTGAACATGAAAATTGAAATATGTTTTATTGTTGTTTCATCCACTGTGGCTGAGTCTTTTATGATGGCTTTGAAGTTTGAACTATGATGTCTCTGATGAGTGTGAGTTCAATCCCGACAATAATTCCTTATTATCGGGAATAATACTTTCAATAATTACTTTGAGCAATTATTGCTCACAAAATCGCCCAAAAATTAATATTCCATTAATGTTGTCTATATATGGAACATATATGCCAATATATTGACCGGGTGTTAGATATTAGTTTCGCATTGATTTGCAACAATCAATAATGACTTTAAAATGACTTAGGATGTTGACTAAATAGAAATATTTCTCACCCTATAAAGTCACATCCTATGAATTCTAATACAAAAACATCCAAATAATTTTGATTTTTTTGGCATCACTTCTTCTATTCCTTTTTTGCATCACTTCTTCCATACCTTCATCGAATATATTATCACTATTCTTACTGCCCTTGCTGACCATAAAATGTTATAACGATCAAAATTGTTTGCAACGTTTTTAGTAACCTACCACAGGTAAAGAAAGCGTATATTAAACCGCATGAGCACTGTGAAAATTTGTGAATCCATATTTGTTCCGTATGTTCTAATGTTCTATATAGAGACACATCTGAAAACTTATTTGATCGCGTATTTTTTTATATATCCTTTGTTGTATATATAATACTATTTTTTTTATATTTTACTGATCAACTAGAGTGCTGATCCTTTTACATTCATATTTAAAAAAAAAATAGATCATTTCTCATTACAACTCTTTGAAATTATTGCTACTACGTCAACAAAATGTATACACACAAACTTTATTTATAGGCGTAGCAAAGCACGCCGGGTCCCGCTAGTATAAATATAAAACTTTATTTTCATATTGTTCGCATAATGTCGACTTTTACTATTTTGTCAAACGTTTAAAAAAAATCGTTAAGTTTTAATACAATAATTAGAACAAAAACAATTCAGCTATGTTCCTGAAACTTTAATACAAACGTTTCCCAGTTTCATACAAACAACAACAACAAATTTTCAACGTTTGTTCCTTCTTGGATAGACAATTTTGTTTGTGTCTATTTTTGTTTATATATTTTGTTTCCAAATTTGTTGAGAAACATCAGTAGACGTTTCAAATTATGACTACCAAAATAAGCAATAGCAACAACAACAAATTTTCAACTTTTGTTCCTTCTTGGATATGTTCCTGAAACTTTAATACAAACGTTTCCCAATTTCATACAAACAACAACAACAAATTTTCAACTTTTGTTCCTTCTTGGACAGTTTTGTTTATGTCTATTTTTGTTTAAACATTTTGTTTCCAAATTTTTTGAGGAACATATTATGGAAAACATTTTTGACAAAAATTGTAATTATTAGTTAAATGTTTCTTGAGCAATTTTTGTGTGATTCCAGATTCGATTCCACGACTTCTGAATAACAGGAACAGGTGGAAAATAGATTTGGATCTTTGATTTTGGATTAATTTTTGGAATATTTTTAGAATTTTAAAAAAAGTTTTAATCTTTGTTATAATTTTTTCAATATTTTTGGCATTTTGGGAAAAGTTTGAATTTTTAATTTTGTTATAATTATTGCAATATTTTAAGAGTTCTAGGAAAAGTTTGAATTTGTGATTTTGTTATATTTCTTGCATTAATTTTGGAATTTTGAAAACAGTTTCAATTTTTGATTTTTTAACAATTTTTAGAAAATTTTTGGCATGTTGAAAAAGTTTAAATTTTATTATAATTTTTGGAATATTTTTAGAATTTTGAAAAAGTTTATTTGTTTTTTCAAACAATTTTGGTGAACATCCCAAATAATTTTGTGTGAATAGACTTTTTAAATTAAATTTATTAGTTCTTATTTATAATTTTTATTTATATTAGTTTTGGATGCGTTCGGTTCTTAAATTTTCTGTTTTTTTATTATACCAATTAAAAAATACAAAATATTTTTTCACCTACATTTTCAAACTTGAACTAATATTTAGATCATGATTTGTGATCCATAAACAAAGTTGGATCTCAATTTGCATGTAAAATTTAAGCAGATCCAGATCACACGGTTTCATGAAATGCAACTTTATTTTTTTATTTTTTATTTTATTTATTTACAAAAGAAATCCATAAATATGATTTCACATAATATACAAAAAAACAGAAATGATTACAAATCAAAGATGCTTAAACTATACAAATAATAATAGTAATCATAAAAATTATAATTATAAAAAAAATTAAAAGAACAAAGAATTAATAAATAACATTAATAAAATTAATAAATAGTTGTACCTAAGCTTTGCTTAGCCGTCTAAAATAAAAAATAAAAAAAAATACATTTCCTATGTATAAATTTTAAAATAAAAATACAAAAGTATAAAATTAATATACAAATAAATTATAAATTACTTTTAAAGTTGACTTAAAATATAATCTAAAAAGGTATTCAGAACGAAATTGTCAAGGGTTGTTTAATTGCACGTAGTGTTTTTTAAATTTGATTTATTTATATCGAAGTCAAACAGATCGGAAATTTCATTAAAAGTGGATGCCATGGCATTAATTGGTTCATGCATACCATAGTTAGTTCTGTGAAATTGAATATTTAAGAAATCATGCTTACGTAAGGTTTTAGCCGGGACATTGAATGATATATTCTCAAGAATGTAAGGAGAACTCATATTTCCGTTTATGATGTTTGCTAAAAAGCAGGATGATAGAAGTTTTCTTCTATCATCGAGATTAAGAATGTTGAATGTGTGGCATCTTTCCAAATAGGATGGAAGTAGTGCGAGGTTTTCATGATATGGGATACTGGGATCATATCTTCCTCCATTCTTGTAGTGAAGAAAGACTAGAAACTTTTTTTGAACTTTTTCTAATCTTTTAATATGCACTTCATAGTAAGGATTCCACACTTGAATAGCATACTCTATTTGAGAACGAACATAAGCAAAATACAATGTTATTATGCAATCAATATCTTTTATGTCATGGGTCCAACGTTTAAGAAATCCTAGCATTTGATTAGCTTTGGCTATGGTGATATCCATGTGCTTATTGAAAGTTAGGTTTTGAGTAAGGGTTATACCCAGATCTCTAACTTCACAAATTTGGGCTAGTTGGATATTATTGATATCGTAGCTGAAAATAATAGGATTACACTTTCTATAATGAGTTATGACTTTGCATTTATCAATATTCAGATCCAACTTCCTTTTGTTACACCAGTCACTAATATGATTAATATCTTCTTGAAGCAGAATACAGTCTTCAATCGTGTTAATAACTTTAAAAATTTTCATATCATCAGCGTAAATAAGTACCTGAGAGTTACCTATTATTTTGGCTATTCCGTCAATTAAACAAATAAAAAACCAAGGTCCAAGATGTGAACCTTGAGGAACCCCAGATGTAACCTTGATGTTATCCGAGTATTTGCCATTAATACATACGTACTGGCTCCGATTGAATAGGTATGATTTTATCCACAGCACAAAGCGTTTCGAAAATCCGAATTCATATAGAGCGTCTAATGTTTTTAGGTGACTACAAGAGTCAAAGGCTTTTTTAAAATCCGTATGAATTGTATCTACTTGTTTATGCTGTTCAATTGCTTTTATGGTAAAATTTGTAAAATCCACCAAATTAGTTGTCGTTGATCTGCCAGGTAGAAAACCGTGCTGATTTATAGAAATGGAACTTATTATTCTTTCTTTGAATGTATTACACATAATTACTTCGAACAATTTAGGTATTATCGATGTAGAAGAGACCCCTCTATAACACTTTATATCATTCCTGCAACCCGATTTGAAAATAGGTGTGATTTTAGAAATTTTCCATTTATCCGGAAAAGAATGAGAAATGAGTGACTTATTAAATAATAGCGATAATGGCAACGCTAGTTCGTCCTTAAAACGTTTTAGAAGATAGGATGGTATTCCGTCAGGACCACATCCATCTTTAAGGTTATTAAGAGATTCAATAATTGTTTCCTCAGTTATAGTGGGTGTATCGATAAATGTATTGTTTTGGTCCAAGACATTTTCAGAAAAATTGTGCTGGTTAATATCTTCTCCTTTATAAACGGATTGAAAAAAGCCTGCAAACATATTAGAAATTGTTTGATCATCCGAAGAATGAGTATCATCTAAAGTCATAGTTTTACGAAGTATACACGATTCTCTTTTAGATCGAAAATAATTCCAAAAGTGTTTCGGATTCGATTTAATTTTTGTTTGTAAATTCTCAATATACTTATCGAATTTGGAATTATAGTAACTTGTAAATTCACTAGAATGTTCATTGAAGATCTTAGAGTTCTCTTTTGTTCTTTTGTTAAGCATGTTGCGGTATGCTTTGTTTTTTTTATTTTTGAGATTAATCAGTATATTATCATACCAAGGGGGATATTTTGTAGAAATAGTTTTTTCGAATGGTACAAATTTTTCAAATCCAATTGTGAGCAATTCATAAAAAATATCAAGACAGTCATTGATATTTTTATGTTGAAATTCAGACGACCAATCAATGTTTGTTAAATATGTTGAAAAATTATTTTGTACTTTACGAAAATTAAATTGAAAATCATTGCTAATAGCAGATCGGTTGGATTTTTCTTTAATCCTGAGAGATACTTCCAAACTTTTGTGATTAATATCGTTCGATACAAATGGATGATTTGATTCAGTGATATAAATCCAATCAACATCATTAGCAAAAATTAAATCAAGATACTTATTTCTGTTGTTAACTATACCGTTAAGCTGGTACATGTCAAGAGCAAAAACGGTGTCTAAAAACATAGATTCAACGCTGTTTGATACATTAGATGGCAGCATACAATTGGATTCTATGTCAAGTTGGTAAATTGAAATCTCCAAAAATTAGAATTCTATCTTCAGGGTTAACATCGCCGCATATTTCACTAATCACTTCACAAAAGTTAGCATACACCGTGTATGGGGAACATGGAGGAATGTACACGACAAAAACTAATAGATTCATCTTTCCAATCCCGATTTTAACACATAACATTTCTAGAGATTCTATCGACAGCTTAATCCTTTCACTTTGAATGAAAGATTTAAGCGCGATAAGAACTCCACCACCACTTGATTTTTTACTATTCAGAATTGAGCGGTCACATCGATAAATAATGTATTCTGGAGGAAAGAATTCTGAGCTGGCTAAATTTTCATTTAATGATGTTTCACAAAGAATGTATCCAAAGAAATCTGATATCAACACAAATTTATGAAATTCAGAAGCTTTAGAAGACATTCGATTAACATTCTGAAAATAAAATGAGATAAGATCCGTTTGTTGTGATTTATAAAATGTCTGTTTTTTCTTAATTAAATCAGCTTCCTTATTACACGATTTATTAACTATAACCTTGATGAGATCAGTAGTATTGGCGTAAATGGCTCTTTTCGCATACGAAAGTAGTACGTCGTTTGAACAATTTTCTGAAAACAAATATTGAAATGAAACGGTGTGTCTTGTTAGTGCCACGAAAATATGAGGTTCACTCTTAAAAATCTCAATTTCTTCACTAGAAAGTCTGATGCAAATAACATGTTTATATGTTAAGCCTTGAGCTTCATGGATGGTTAAAATTTTACTGGTAGGTGGAATTTTCAAATTAGATAATAAATACTGCTTATCTTTTTTAAGAAATGTGATATAAAGAGCATCATCTTTTACTGGAACGCTAAATCCCAAGACCATTTTATTGAATGCTACAGATTTCATTATAGAATTAGTTGTATTAAAATTTGGATATATATCTGAAAGAGCAAATACAAGGAACTTGTTGAGGTGACAATCTTACCTGGATTAGAGTACTTAAAATCGACAAAGTGATTACGATCGATAAAAGGAATCTGTTTATTGTCTCCCAAAACAAACATTTTCTTACAACCACTTAAGAAACATACCAGACCAATAAATCCGGCGTGTACCATAAGATATTCATCAACAAACACAGTGTCAAATTTTTTAGTGCAGTTTACCAGATAAGATGCAATTGTGCGGTAATTCGATTCAATGTCTGAAAAATTCAATTTTTTGGCTTCACAGAACTTCATAACTTTTTCTTTAACTGAAATAACTCCTTCTCTGGACGCGCATAGAACTAAATCCAAACCAGACTTATGATTATTGAAAATCCACGTGGATTTACCACAACCAGGAACCCCTTCTAAGGATATTATTTCAGGCTGTGAGATCTTATGAAAGGAGTAGTTGTTTAATAAAATATTATGTTGGATGTCAAAGTCAATGAAAATTTCAGTTGCAGAACAGCAATATATGTATTGTCTATCAGATTTGAATTTTAGTAAATCGATATCAAATTTAACCAATTCCACACCATCGTACCATCGAGTATTTGGACTTTCTATTAGGTACGTCTTGGATATATTATCATAAACGTATATTTTTGCTGATTTTAACGAAGATGCTGAATAAGGTAAAGTATTTTTAGTGTTTGTATAGTTATTATTAAAATGATTAATAATGAACTGCTTAGAAAATTTCAAATAAAACATAATTTCGATTACTGAATTTAAAAAATAATTATCAGAATTGGATGGCATGAAATTTGGAGATTCAACGGATGACATAGTTCCCTTCGGTTTGACTTGAGGTATATCATCAAAAATGAACCGCGACGATAATGCAAATTTAAAAGAGAAAAAGTTGTTAATAGGAACCAGAATTTTGAACTTAACATTATTAAAAAAACTACCTGAAATGAAAGATAAGAGGTTATTATATTGTACTACACTAGAAGGTAAGTCGAAATCGATATACGAAAATTGGTTGCTTTTTCACATAGTAAATTTGAAAGAAGTTTTATTAAGTGAACAACATCTTCACAGCTGGTCTTGAGCTGATTGTTGATGATGATGACATGTTGATTCTTCAGCATATATGCAGAAGTAACACAGTTGATATAGGTAAAAAGATGATCGTTTAATACCACTTTGTTGCTCTTTAAAAAATTTTTCAGGTATCCGTTTTCCAGTTCATTAAACAGATTAACCACAATTAAAATCGAAGTTTTTGGAAGTTTATTGCAATCGCTACTCAGATATTTCCAAACCACTGGTTCTGAGAGACCGTCGTTAAATGAAGCTAGTCCACATATAAAGTCCAAAATGTCACTTTTAATGGAAACAGCGGACTTAGCATTTGAATTTTTTATTCCTATCTTCGATTTAAGTTTTTGAAGCATTGACTTATTTGGTTTAGTTGAAACAGCAGAACCAGTTTGAGTGGAACCATCCTTAACATTCAGTTCAGTTGTTGATTTACATCTGAAAAATATGTCCGAACATGTTATATTAAGCATCTTACCTAACACTTCACAAGAAACGTTTCTCATTGAACTGTCTAGTGAAGTGGTTTTGAATTGCTGGACAACTGCAGCATTTTCTGTTTTATTAGTCAGTTCCTTTACGTAATTAATGCATTGAGGCCATTTTGTTGAAAATTTGATTTCCTTTGGCGCCAAGCGAATTCTTGAACGATTAAACCAGAAGGCCAAGAGTGTTTACTTATTACTGTGTTGAAGTAAGATTCTGGAACACTAATTCTGTACGATGCGTAATCACAGGATACTCCATTTATCATTTTTGGTGGCAATCTTATGGGACTCGCACCTTTAACACATAATGAATTTTAAAGATAACCATTCATTGCTTCATCGGTAACTGAGGTGCTAAGTCTACTAACAAAAACCCATTTTCTGGGAGCAACAGAAGCAATTTGGGATGATGGTATTACCAAAATAGGCTCTTCATTCTCCATAGTATTAGGTTGTGAAATGGTTTCTTGATTTACAGTGGTAATATTAGCCGACAGCGTTACAGTTTTATCCACCAAGATAATCGATTTTGAGTGACTATCCATTACCTTATCTTCCATAATAACGCTTGTCTCATGCGAACTAACTGGCTTGTTATTGTCAAAAGGAAGATCAGCAACCATTGTATTTGTATTTTCAGCATGTTTAGTATTGATAAATTCTTTGATCATATTCTTAAATAAATGAACGGAACTACTAATAGATTTGTCGCATTTCATTATTTCAGCCTGTAGCTTACGGACATTATCTATAACACAATCACTTGCTCCGGTATTTTTAATGTTATTATTGAATGTCATCTCTAATTCATCGGAAACAACCTGAATTGAGCTGTTAATATTTTTAAGACTACTTTGTATTTTTAACAAACTTATGCTGTTGTCGTTTGTGATGTTAAAATTTTTTTCACAAATTAAGTTGATGTTTTCGATTTTATTATTACTTATCGCTAACTCATCACTTAGCGATGCCCACCTGTCTTCTAGAGATTTTATTTTGTTGGCAGCATACTCAGAGCTACTGGCAATACAGTTTATTTTTTGAACCAAGTCGATGTTTAAAATTTTGAAGGCACGAAGAATGTGAGCCGGTTTAAGGTCCATACATTGTATACAAAGGTTTGAAGATCTTTTAGATCTCTTGCATTCCCTGCTTTTGCATACAAGGTGTAGATTTGCATCACATCCCTCACAACAAACGGCGGGCATAGATATTGTGATTTCTTCACTGCAATCACCGCATAAATTATTCATTTTAAAGAAATTTTGTTTTTAAAAACTTGTTGAATGAACACTGTATACGTCCACAGTAAGTCACTATTTCAATTTTAATTTTAATTTTAATTTAACCTAGTTTTTAAATTAATTACACAAAATTTGATTGACGAAAAACAACAAAGTCAGCACACTAAAATTTAAAGTACATAATATTCAATTAAATTTTAAACAAAACACAAAGTCAGCACTACACTTTCATTAAACTTGCAACTAATATCCTTTATCTTTTGTACAAAATATTTTTTTATTCGCCTACATATTAAAGTGTTACTTTATTACTGTGATTTGCGGCTTTAAAGTATCACTTTTCAACTATTTATTTTGTTGTCATACCTACGTCCAAAAAAGTAAAAAGCATTTGTATTTGTTTAAATTCTATGAAAAATAAATTTTTTTATCAAAGCAACCCTTAAATTCAAAATTTCACTATCCAATTAAAATAGTTGTTATCATTTGTTGTCATAGCTACACAATAATTTGGAAAAAATAATAAATATTTTGTCAAAGGTTACTTGTTCCACATATTTTTATTTTAAAATTTATGAAAACTTATAATTTTAATTTAGAATAAACAACTTTTCTTAAAATATTTTGCTTGCGGCGAATAAAAAATAGTATATGATGCACGGACGTAAGCTATTTTGGACTTAATGTGGGTGCAAATCTCGGCTAGCTCCTCGATTTGCAAACTCCACATCCGTCCAAAATCTTTAGCTTTACGTCCTAGCATCATAATGTACTATTATTTCAAAATTTTTAGAATTTTAAATTTTGATTTAGATTGAACAATCTTTTTTAAATATTTTATGCTTCACATGCATATAATGTTATTATAAAGTCTTGGATACGCGATATATAAACGCATCCATAAAAACCGGGGCGTTATGAGAGGGCATTATGAATTCATAACGCCCGCTCTTAATACACTAAAATAATATTTTAAACTTCAAAATGTTTATCCTCATGGCATACTAGACAGTTTGTTTATGTCGTAAATTGTATTTTTGCTTTTAATTTAAAAAGTTTTAAAAAATGTTTATTAATTAATAATTTTTATTCAAATTAAATCAAAATTTTCAATACAGAATGTTACTTTTCGAAGTAAAAATGGCAATTTTCAAACTTGCCAGAAAAATCAACAGATTTACTGGAAAGCTTGTCCGATACAGTTATCATTTTATTTGATATGGGGTAGGTTGATGATGTTGATGGTTTTTCTTGAACATTCGAGATGATTTCAAAACTAGAAACAGCACTTGTTTCTCCATCAGATGAACCTACAGCACTTGCAATCATGTTGGAAATTCTATTTTTCGAAGTGATGCTTTCTTCTATGTAGCCTTGTGCTACAGTGTCACTCTTCCATTTGCCGTGCAATTTAAGAGTTTCGAAAGACGCACTCCTCTCAATTAAGAGAGTAGACGAAGTGCGTCTCAAACAATGACCAGTAAACTGGTGAGGGTTTTCTAGTCTTAAGAACTTATTTTAAGAACACTGCCTATCGTATTTTTTCCAACTGGTTGCATTGTACACTTTCTGTTTCTATATGTAAGAAAAAAACGTGTCCCATTTGTTTTATTTGGCCTTAAATTCATATATTGTCGGACTATTTTCAGAGCACCCATTTCTTCTTCATCTATGATTGTAAAGCCTTTTGACGTACCTGTTTTAGAATAAAAGCCATAACCTGATTGCCGGTTAAAACTTGAGATTTTTTTGGCGTATAACCTCTTGATTTTGTTTTTAAAAACGAAAGCAATTGGTTATATTTTGAAATATCAATTTTTTCGTAAACTGTAAGGGTAGATTTTAAAATGGAGTATTTGGTCCACAGTGAATTCGGGGTATACTTTTCAGACTAAATAAAAAATTGAATTAATAAATTTACTTATTAAAATGTATAAACAAATTAGAATTACCAATTCTTGAAAGTATGCTAACAACACATTTTCATTCACTGCCTGTACTTTATTTCTTGATTTCCATGAACGAAAAATCCCGTAATCTTTATCATATTGTTGTTTGGATTTAATTGGCAATAAAGATTCCGTTGCTTTTTGAGCATTTTGCTTAATAAACTCTGGCAATTGCAAATCCATTATTGTTTAGGACTAATTCAGAGTTCTGATGAATAATTATTTGAAACTTCAAACTGTTTTTTCTCATAGCAAACTACGCTACAAATTTTGGGAGAATTTGTTTATAGCAACGCACAAACAACAAATAATTAATTTAAACTTCAAAATATTTATTTTCTTGGCATACTGGGATACATTTGTATTTTTTTGCATAGCAATATAGACTAACAAATTAAATTCTTTCTTAGTTTTTAGCTTATTAAGTGAAGCATAAAATCTTGTATGCACCACTGGCGTTATTGGGTATTACGCCCATCAAGCGACATCCATCCCTCGGGCCAAAGGCCCTCGGGCTAGATTTTTTTTTTTTTTTTTTTTTTTAATAAAATGTGTTGTGTAATAGGGTTTAGAATATGTGTCACAACAACACATAAATACCTTTTAAGACCTAGGTCTAGACCTGGGTCCCACAACAACTGGCGTTCTGAGGTGTAGATTAACGCTTTTTTTAAACATCTGTGGGTTGAAGCCACCTGAGACTAAGTGTTCCGGCAAACTATTCCATTTGTACGCAGTTCGGACAAAGAAGTCTCTCTGCGATCTGCCAGTATGACAGCGCGGGATCTTTACCGTTTCACTGGTTGCGGCAGCCGATTGCCGAGTGGAACGGGGGTAAGAATAAGTTTGAGGCATGATGCCGCTGATTTCATCTGAGCACTGCTGATGACGATATTTGTAAAAAACAACGAGGTTAGCAACAGTGCGACGATGTTGTAGGGAATCAAGTTGTGATGTCAAAGTTCGATCACCTACAATTCGTATAGCTTGCTTTTGAACAGAGTCCAAGAGGGCCAAGATGGAAACAGAGGCAGCACCCCAAACTTGACAGCAGTACTCCATACAGGGACGAATATAGGACTTATAAACATGGAGCAATTGGTATGGAGTGAAAAATTTTTTGCATCTATTTAGGAGGCCGAGTTTTTTAGACGCGCTTTTTGCCATCGCCATTACATGATCGTTCCAGAGTAGGTCATTTGAAACTGTGACACCCAATAAACGAATGTTTTTACATTCACCCATTGGTTCATCACACATACTAAATAAAATATCTTTGGGGAACTCGGTCTTTAATCTGGAAACAATCAACAGCTGTGTTTTGGTGGAGTTGAAATTGACAAGGTTTTGGTCACCCCAGTCGGCGACTTTATTCAGGTCTTTGTTCACGTTTATGGCAGCGTCTCTCCGGGCAGGATTAATTCGTTCGTGCATTTTACCTTTTGAAGGAAGGGGCTCGAACGACTTGTGCAGAGTACTATCATCTGCAAAACTATTTATTGGGTTGCTGGTGATTTTCAACAATTCGTTGATATAAATCAAAAATAGGGTTGGGGACAATACTGAGCCTTGGGGTACACCAGCGTTAATTAGTTTAGACTCAGAAGAATATCCGTCTAAGGTTACCGAAATGTATCGGTCGGATAGAAAATTTTGAATCAGCTTCACAACATTGGGATGAAAACCGTACGCAACGAGCTTGTTGATTAAGTTGGCATGCCAGACTCGATCGAATGCCTTGGAGATGTCTAAAGCGATAACGTATGTTTCACCACCTTTATCAAGTATGCTGTTCCAACAATGCGCTACATAGTTTAATAGATCGGTAGTTGATCTTTTGTTTCGAAAACCGTATTGGCTGTCGGATATTAAATGATTTTCTTCCAGAAATTTTGAAATATGTGTATTAATATAATGCTCATAGACTTTGGATAGGACCGATAGTAAAGCTATTGGCCTATAATTTGAGATATCGGATCTTGGTCCCTTTTTGGGGACGGGCTGGACATTTGCCAACTTCCAGCACGAGGGAAATATACCAGATTTGTAGGATTGGTAGAATATTTTAGTTAAAGTTGGTGCAAGTTCTTTGGAAAAGGTTTTTAAAATAATGGGTGGAATATTGTCCATTCCTGATGCTTTGTTGATGTTTAACCCCTTTTAAAGTTTAGCGACTATTTTGGGTTTGAAGTGAAGTTCATTCATATTAACTCCTGAAGACTGGATTTGGGGTATTTCTTTAGGAGTTTCCAAAACAGTGGAGTTCAGAGCAAAGCGTTCAGCGAACAAGTTAGCTTTTCTTGCGGGATCATTGACGATTAAATCACCATCAATAATAGGGGGAATAGAAAATTTTGTACCAGAATTTAAAGAATTAATGGCACTGTAGAAACTCTTGTCAGAAACAGACATAGATGTAAGTTTTGAGGCTTTCGCTCTGTCAATTTCGGACTTTTCGTTTGAGATAATCTGATTAGATATTTTGTTGGCCTTTAGATATTGGGATCGATTAGTGGGAGTTTTGTTATGAATCCAAATATTAAATGATCTACGTTTGTTTCTAAGTGCCGTTTTGGCAGCTTTCGAATACAAGTATTTTTGTTTGGGTTTTACTATGGAGAAAGGGACAAATTTATTTATAGCAAATTGGATGGTTTCTGTAAAGTTTTGAGCAGAAACATTTACATTGTCAGTGTAAAAACAATGACGGTCGAAAGGGAAACCATGGAAAAAATTTTGAAGACCACTCTTATCCATTTTTGAGTAGTGAAATATTTTACGGGGTTTGGGAGCTGTAGTTTTAAGTAAATCAGTTTTGATAACTGATGAGATTAAATAATGATCAGAATTTCCAATACTACCTTTCGCAACATCGACACTCGTAATATCTGGCATTGTGGTAAGATAGAGATCTAGTAGAAAACTATTATCACCGCCATTACGGGGAGTGAAAGTCGGGCTTTTTACAATTTGGAATAGGCCCTGAGACGCGGCAAAAATTTCTGCCAGTTTTCCACTATTGTCAACATCGTCGGTCGATTTGGAGAATTCCAACCATGATTTGTTGTGGACGTTGAAGTCACCGGTAACGATAACTTCACAATTAGGGGACTTTGCTCTAATCTCGTCCATAATTTTTGTCAGTATATTAAAAAAGTTTGGGTTACGTTTGTTGGGGGACCGGTATAAAGCTATTGTAAAAAAAGTCATTTCTGGAAGACAAATCTTTAAAACCATTGTATTGAAGCCGTCACCGTGTAGTTCAAAATTTGGAAAGCGCGTGTACGCAACACTCTCATGAATGAATGCGCATACGCCCTGATGGAGTTTGAAAGCTGATTCGAGCCTAAATTTGGAATTAAGCGATTCTATAAAGAGAAAATTTTCAGAAACTTGTGTTTCTGTAAGGAATAGAATGTTCGGTTTGTCGTGCTCAAGATGATGTTGCACGTGGTCATGGTTAGCGTTCAATCCGCAGATGTTTTGAACATGTATTTTAAAAATTTTTATTGATTCATATATGTTTTGTCCCTGCAAATTCCGTGGACATGCCGCTTTATGGGCGGGTGGATTGCGCAAATTTGCTTTACCACTTGCAGACTTATTTTTTTTCGGTTGTACTGCCATATATATATCAAAATGTTTATTTTATTTTTTTGTGTTTTATTTTAAAATGCATAACTAAGTAAAAAATCCTATCATACTACAAAATATGACATATGCCAATATTTCATGATAAGATGAAGAAATAATAACAAAATAATAAGTGAAAAACAAATTGTGAGAAATTTGCAGAAAACAAAACAAAACTAAATGCCAATAATCCAGCTGATGCAGCGCACCCCAGACGCACCGCCCACCACTTCAATCGAGGCACAAAGCCCACACATAACTACGTGTTGGTTCGATTCCTCGGAAGAGCTAATGAGCGGTACCGCTACGGAACGCTGCCCAGCTAAGACTGGAAGTGCTGCCGTTGACTAATTAAAGTTCGTCCGCCAGCACCCTAAGATATCATCTTGGCTAATGACATCTCCTGCCATTGCCAGTGGTATGTGATATCTCACGCTAACTCATATGTCAATGGCAGGGACTGGAGTACGCAGGGTAGTCAGACCCGTAGATCAACATTGATCATAATCGATCAAAATCGATCCCTCCTGCGGGAAAGATTACGTCGCTTTCCGGGCGTAATAACCTACATAACGCCCTTGGTACATAAATAGCTATTGTTTGCGGCGAATAAAAAATATAGTATATGATGCACGGACGTAAGTCATTTTAAACTTAATGTTCTTAATTAGTTCTTAACCTTAGCTTTCTGTCCTTTCATCTTAATGTACTATAATTAGTTTCAACTGGCATATTAATAAGACTTTTGAATATGTTTATAGTGTCTACCCTAGTTTCAGAACCACGCTTTACCACTGTTTATATGTTACTCCTCGAGATTTGCGACAACTTTTTTTTTTCGCTAAAAAAGAGGTAAGGCTATAATCAGTGGCGTAGCTAGCATGGGTGGCACCCGGGGCGGATATTGTGGTGTCACCCCAAAAATAAAAACTGTCAATAATAATAAAAAGCCGATAAACGTAATTTATAATTTTTTTTAATTAATACAAATGAGCATTATTATTATAAGCCCGCAAGTAATTTTTAACTAATTTTAATTTGCTGAAACTCCTCTCACACGAAGCCACTAATACGCAAATAGTCATAAATAACTTTAGTGCGACCGTAAGATTCGGAAGAAATTCTAAAAAATCCCATTCTACGATGAATTTCAAAAAGTCTAGGTACACCCAGTTAGAAACTGTAACATTGGCCGCTTTTAAATGCCTCCTCACCCTTTGTATCTCTATGAGGAGTTCTGTTGCCAATGCCGCATCATAAAAACCAGTAAATTTTGATACCGATAATTTTAACTCTTCACTGTTCGCCAAAAGCTAAGTGTTTTTCTGCACAACCTCGAACAATGAAGCTAAATCTTGAACTGACTTCAGTCTAGTTCGGAGTTCAACACTGAATCGCTCAAGACATTCCAACATGTCCTTTTTAAGTTGAGCTCTCAGTGTCAGTCTAACATCAGGTGCAAACTCACCACCCGTTCGTTTTTTGGGTTTTATGATGAATTCGGCTTTCCATTGGAATGTCATAGTCCTCCGATTTTTTCGCAGCAAGATCTATTGCCTCTTCTACAATGAGACTTCGTTATGAATTGACTCTATTTTTGTAGCTAATTGATCAATATTCAAGCCCGTGCTTTGCAATCCAATCTGAGCACAGATATTATTTCTCTTAGAATATCATTCCAAAACGAAAGATAGCAAAGAAACGAAAAATCACATGCTGCATTGATAAGGTTCTGTGCAGCACCTCTAGTGTCTACATTTTCTTGTTGTACACTTAACTTCTCAATTTCAGCCACAATCCCATCAAAATTTTCGGCCAATACTTTTACTGCAGCATAATGAGCACTCCAATGCGCTGTTAAGAGTATTTTAACAGTTGCTTTGTTGTGTTTAGCAAGGACTTCCCAGCGGCTAGTCGAAGCAGAAAAACATGTAAAAATGGCTTCCACTGACGATTGTTGGCCGTATAAATTAATTGAATGATCTTTGCAGCCCACGAAAATTGCTTTGTTATTTTTTGCTTTAATAATAGCTTGCACTTCTTCATGTATACTACTCATAACAGCTGCATTATCATAACCTTTGGGAGTGACAATTTATAACATCTATACCATCATTTTCAAGATTTTTACACTGAAAAAACATGTCCTATTTCCAATCGAAATGCAGTTGTCTCAACCTCACCGTGCGGGCAGATATGGCGAATCGAAATACGAGATTGATTCAACAACCGTACAATGATAAGCCGATGCAGTTGAGACAATCACATAAAATATTTATGTGAAAATAAAATATAGTTCAATTAATCCCAAATACTTAAATTTTAAAATGAAAAAATATGGAGGGGCTGAAATCTCAAGCTCTGAGATATCAAGACTTCGGTCTGGGTTAAGGATTTTGATATAGTTTTCGGCAACAAAACTTTTATGAGGACATGGTTTTTAGTTTTGGGCAGCGATGAATATCAAACATTACTCTTTGTTAAAGTACAAGTATTCAGAGATAGACACTGTTTAAAAATTTATTACAAAACTAACACGAAACATCAATACGTTGCCGGATAATTGTAATCAAAATTCCAAAAATATTGTTAAATTAAATAAAATCAAACTTTTTCAAAATTCCAAAAATATTCTAAAAATTAGAATGAAATCAAATATTTAAACTTTTTCTAAATTCTGATGATATGCCAAAAATTCTTAAAAATTCGAACTTTTCCAAAATTCTAAAAATATTGCAAAAATTATTACAAAATCAAAAATTAAAACTTTTGCCGAAATTCTAAAAATATTGCAAAAATTATTACAAAATCAAAAATACAAACTTTTTCAAAATTCCAAAAATATTTCAAAAACTACAACAAATTCAAAAATTTCCATGTCCAATTTCATTTTATATTACATTTACGTCATAAAAACAGCTACATTTTTTTTCCCAAAATATTGGCTAAAAAATTAAATGAAATCATTTTTTGACACACTTGACATTATTTTTTGACAAACTTATAATGCCATAATTCTCTATAATAATAATAAAATATCATGTCATACGAACTATTAATTTTATTTTTTTCTAAAAAAATTGGGTAAAAAATAAATGAAAACCTTTCTTTTGACACACTTGACAACATTTTTTGACAAACTTATAATGCCATAATTCTCAATAATAATAATAAAATTTCATTTCAAACAAACAATTTATTTTTTTTCCAAAAAATTGGGTAAAAAACTAAATAAAAATCTTTTGACACACTTGACAACATTTTGTTGACAAACTTATAAAGTCATAATTCTCAATAGTAATAATAAAATTTCATTTTAAACAAACAATTTTATTTCCAAAAAATTGGGAAAAAAAAATAAAAATCTTTCTTTTGACACACTTGACAACTTTTTTTTGACAAACTTATAATGCAATAATCTAGTTTTTGATCTCACATACCAATCCCGACCATCAAGATTTCTCCAAATTCAATGTTCCTACTCGTAATCACTTAAAATGAACGTTTTTTAAGCCAAAAATATGCAAATTTCCTTGTTTTGACACACATAATGATTTTTTTGACACACTTCCGGTACAGTTATCGAACACAGCGTCCTTTCGGACCTGTCCCTTGAGTATACAAAAAAAAATTTTTGAAATCCATCCAGTGGTTTTCCCTGCAGCGTAGGTAATGCCGGCCGACAGACAGACATACATTTTTTTTTTTTTTGCTTTTTTAGAATCAGGAGGTCCTAAAACGTCGAGAAATGTCAAAAAAAGTGGGGGTAAGAATTTCACTTTGAGCTCATGAATGTAATACTTAGGTCTTTCAGACCGAAGTAATTCATGATATAAGGCCAAAGAAATATGTTTTCATGGAAATAGTTATTAACTTTATTCAACTACTGTTATATTGGATAGCACTTTATATTTTAATTACACCTCATTCTTTTATCAGGAAAATGTTACTGAGTACTGAGTAGTTGTCCCAATCACGGTGAAATTGTTTGTAAATATCTTTTCTTTGCATGAATAATAAACTGCCATCTTCGAGATGAGGCTATCATTACTTCAATTTTTTTTTCAGTGTAAGAATTTCATCGCTTAAATAAGCGGCTTTTTTCCATGTAAAAGAAAAAATCCAAGGAATACTTCCTTGATTTCCACCTTACTACCATCAATTTTCACATAACGAATCACTTCTGACATTTGATCAATATGTGAAATGTCAGGTGTGCTATCAAACATTATTCCAAAATATTTAACCGATTTAATTTCGTTGACAAGCTTAAACTTTTCGTGGATCGCTAAAACATTTATGAACTCATTTTGTATATCTGATGACAAATATGATACTTTTGGTGATTTACCATGCTCCAAATTCAAAATGTGTTCTTTTAACACTACATCATACTTTGACAATAGTTTGGTTAGTTCTAAGAAATTATATCATATATCATATGATATGATATAATCATATCATATCATTATATCATATCATAAAAAAGAAATATGGCGTACGAGTAGATGGTCGAACGCGGCTGGTTGAAAAATTAATTAAATAAAATATAAATTGAGTTTCATTTTTACTAATTCATATAAAATATTTTTACTAGTTGAATTTTTGCTTTATTCCAAATTGAATTAACAAAAGAAGTATTTGTTAAAGTTTCTAAATGTGTTAAAATATGAAATTTAAATCAACAAACAATTAGCGTATTTCATTAATTATTCTAGAAAAAGGTGTACACGTATACGGTATTTGTGGAATGTTCTCCTGCTTTATAATCTCATAAATAATAACAATAAATAAAAACATTCAATAACCTTAAAATAAAGTGGTCATAATTGCAAATATTAAAAATAAAAAGTTATTCCAAGTGCCATACCATAAAAACCATGATTTAGTGCATTCCATTTTTATAAAGATACAAAACAATATAACAAAGTATAAAACGGTTTCGCAAACTTGCCTTTGTTAAAACAGCTGTAAATGTAATATCAATTGGAATAACCATTTTTGTTTTTTCTTGATTACTTATACATTTGTTGTTATTGTCAAGTTATTGGCCTGATAATTAAGTGATTACACATATCATAAAACCTCGAAAATGTCACCACCTGTAACTCGGACATCAGCTGCACCTACGCTGGAATCAATTGATGCTAAATTAGATAGAATATGTTCAACACTTTCAAGCAATCTATTGGAGATCAAAGAAGAACTCAAAAATGAAATCAAAAAATCGAAATCGGATTGTGATCATCAAATTTCTATAGTAAAAGCAGATATCCAGTTACTCGAAAACAAAATTAATAATGAAATTGATTCGTTACGTAGAGAATCAGAACTAGTCGTCACTGGAATTCCTTATGTACCATCGGAAGATATTCAAAACATTTATAATTGCTTATCTAGTGCTCTTGGTTATGAAATTACAAATAACAATTCTGAATCAGTAGCTCAAATTTTACCGGTAGTAGAAATTTTCCGTATTCGAAGAAGAGGGATTGCAGATATTAATAATGAAGATCGGGGAAACATTCGCTCATCTAATACTAAAACAAATATAAATCTACCAATAATAATAAGATTTGCAACCCACATAGAGAAAAATAATTATCTTCATCAGTACCTTAAAGTTGCAAAAACTCTGACATTAAATCGTGTATTAGGAGTAAATAGCAGAAGCAGGGTCTATATTCAACAAAACCTAACACCAGAATATTATAAAGTTAACAAATTGGCCTTGAAGTTAAAGAAAGCGAACAAAATTCAACAAGTGAAAATATTGAATGGCAAAATATTTATAAAGCTGCTAAATGAACCAAACTTTAATGTATATCGTAATGAAAGGCAGCTACAGGAGGCAACAGAGTAACTCGTCAAATATAGAAATAATTCAATCTGCAGCGATTTTTTTATGAATTTTGATTATCCAGTGAAAATAAATAGAAGTGAAAAAATTAACTCGACAGAAAGAGATAAGTAGTAATAGGGTTAAATAAAACGTTTTAAAATTTTATAAAGTAAAAACAATCGAAATTATTAGTGATATAGATTATCTAATTGTAAGTGATTTTTCTTTCTTTTCATATATTGTAAATTATAATCAAATATTTGTTTATTACTATTCTTGTAGTTATAACAGTTACGTGCTATTGTAATACGTAAAATATTGTCCTCTTTTGTTGTAATTTGATATTACGTGAATTGGTGTACGGATTTAATTGCAATTTCATTTGAATCGAGATTTTTGAGAGGAAGGAAAATTTTAAACCAGTTCATTCTTTTCGCTATATTTTTCAAAATGAATTCCAATCTTAAGATTGATAATATTGTTCTAAAATCGTCCTACGGCTCAATGAGTGGTGGTTTGAATTTCGCACATATAAATCCGGGTAGCATTGTCTCAAACTTTGATGAATTTAAAGCTATAGTAAATGATGTTCCTCTCGATCTGATTGCAATTTCAGAATCATGGTTAAAGGAAAAACATAGCGATCAACTAGTCTTCTTACCTGAATTCAACCTAGTACGTAAAGACCGCACTGATCGACGAGCAGGTGGTGTGGCTCTATTTATTAACAAAAGAATCAAATATAAAATCTTACAAAGGAACATAAAAACATCTGAATTCGATTATATTTTTGTCGAATTAACTGGAGCGGATAGTGGTAAACTTTTAGTTGGAGTTTTCTACTGTCCACCTCACGTAAAATTCATTAGCAAAATAAAAAACTCTTTAAAATCCATTGTTAATAAATATAACGATGTTTTAATTCTGGGTGACTTTAACCTAAACCTATTATCTAATGATCGCTATGTTCGTCAATTTAAAAGCTTGTATGACTCTATTGGCTTATCACCAGGATCCTATGAACCTACCAATTTTATGAAAGATTGCCGGCCGACATGTATTGACTTATTGCTAGTAAAATGTGCATCTAAAATTGGCTTCTTTACGCAAATATCAGTACCTGGCTTGCACACCTCTCATGACTTTATATATGGATCATACGATTTCAGTTTATTACATGTAGAAAAGGACCAATTTATTTATCGCAGAGCATTTAAAAATATAGACACTGAAATTTTGATACAAGAAGCAATCAAACTAGATTGGAACCGAATTCTATACTCCAACGATGTCAATGAGAAATTAAATATTTTTAATTCCTTAACCATTGACTTATTAGATAGATTTGCCCCAGTACAAAAACATAAAATAAAAAAAGTAGATGAAACAACCTGGTTTACTCAAGAAATCCAAATATATTGTAATTTAAGAGATTTCTTGCACTCCTCTTGGAAGACTAATAAAAGTGAGGCGAACTGGAAATTCTTTACAATCTACAGAAATAAAGTCAATAATATGATTAAAAAAGCCAAATTCGAACATTTCAAAAAAAAGTTTAATATTAATTTGCCACCTAATGTGATTTGGAAAAATTTCAAAAAATATGGCCTGAGCAATTCTAACCTTCCATCAGATACTGATATTTCCCCATCCGAATTTGTTGATTATTTCGCCTCTATCCATGTTGATTCTTCCATTGAATTTAACCATTCAACAACAGCTAGCAATGAAAACAGTTTCTATTTTAATAATGTGACGGAAAATGATGTACTTACAGCCATTAGAGAGATAGACTCGGAAGCGGTTGGACCGGATGATATCCCAATCAGATTCATTCGGATGCTTCTGCCCATTATATTGTACTATTTGACAGACATTATTAATAATGCCATAACTAAATCTGTTTTTCCAGACACCTGGAAAACAGCATATGTTAAACCTATTAAAAAAAAACAAATGCAAACACAGTTCAAGATTTTAGGCCAATAAGTATTCTGCCATGCTTGTCCAAGGTTCTTGAGAAAATAATGAGACAACAAATGTTAGCATTTATTATTCGAAATGAATTACTACACGAATTTCAGAGTGGTTTTCGTGAAAAACATAGCACAACATCTGCGCTTATCAAAATCATGGATGATCTTAGCAATAATATCTCTAATAAAAAAATTTCCTTCTTAATACTGCTCGATTTTTCAAAAGCTTTTGACTCAGTTGTTCATAATATTCTCTTAAACAAAATATCCAAACAGTTCAAATTCTCAAAAAGTGCTGTATCTTTTATTCAATCCTATCTAACTGACAGAAACCAAAAAGTTCGTATTGGGGAAAAAACATCTGATTCCCGTCTCATTGCTTCCGGCGTACCACAAGGTTCAATTTTGGGGCCAATTCTTTTTTCAATGTTTATCAATGATATCCACCTGTCTCTTTTAAACTGTTATTTCCATCTATTTGCGGATGACCTTCAAATATATGACTCGGACACTTTTAGTAACTTAAACGGATGTACAAATCGAATAAAAAGTGCTTTGAAAGCCATATCGGATTGGGCAGATATCAATCATATAAAGATAAACCCTGATAAGTCGAAAGCAATGATTGTCACAAGTTCCAACTCCTCATTTTCTAATATCGATGTCAGTACAATTAATCTCTCAATAAATAATCAACCAATACAATTTGTGAATAAAGTGAGAAATCTTGGAGTCATAGTGAATAACTTCTTAAGTTGGGATGATCACGTTGATCATATCTGTAGTAATATTTATGCAACTCTAAGTCGGTTGTGGACAACGGCTGCTTTTACTCCTCGTGAAGCTAAATTAAAATTAATAAGATCGCTCATTGTTCCACATATTATTTACTGTACTCCGTTATTCTCAGGATGTTCTGAAGCAGCTTGGAAAAAACTCAACACTGCTCTAAACTCATGTGCACGCTATATTTTTAACAAGCGTAAATTCGATTCGATATCAATATATACTAAACAAATTCTTAACTGTAATCTTCGTGATTACATTGAGTATATATCCGTACTTTTCCTATTTAAATTAATTAAATTCAAAAAACCGAATTATTTATTCGAAAAAATAAATTTTAGTCGATCAGTGCGAACATTAAACATAAACTTGCCCATGAATTGTGGGACGAAATCAAGACAGTCGTCGTTTTTTATAAATGTAGTTAAAAGTTGGAACTCGTTGGAATTCAGTTTGAAAAGTATTTCATCTTTGCCTATGTTTAGAAAATTGGCGTTTGAATATTTCTCTTCAAAATAAATACTAGCTAAATTAAATCTGTTATATTGGTATGGGAAATTTTTCCTTCCCTCATAAAGAAAAATAATTAAAAATAAAAAAAAAAAAAAAAAAAAAAAAAAAAAATAAAAAAAATAAAACAAAAAATATATGAAAAGAAAAAAAAAAAAAAAAAAGTAAATAAATTAAAAAAAAAAAAAAAAATAATAATTATATTTTGAATTAATCTCACACTTAAATTATCTATTATTAAACTATTTATCTGTATACTTACTTGTATACTTAAACTTTAAGAAAGAAACTATCTATTTGTATAATCATTTTGAAACGCTGTATTTCTTATTAATTGTAAATCTAAAAAAAAAAATGTACATAAGAAGATTTTCTTGACAGTCAAGAAAATTGAAAAAAGGTTATACCTTAATTGTATATGAATTATAAAATTAAATAAATAAATAAATAAAAATAAATTGCCTTTATTTGAAGAACTTTGTCCTTCATCATGTCCATGAAATGCTGGGTTTGGTTTAGATAAAAACAAAGTTATATCCAATAATCTTGATAAAAGATGTTTCCACTTCTGTTTTTTATTATATATTAATTGCAAGGCTGCGTCTCGTATCGTTTTATGAATTTTTAACATCATTTCCAAAGTTTTCCACTTTTCAAAATTCTCCAGATGTTCATTTGAAGTTTCATGGTCGGCCACTTTGGGATTTAGTTTCCACCGCTTCTGATATCCAGTAGTAAATGTTGATTTTGTATTATTATTATTGGTGACAGCATATACACGACAACCGAAGCAATACAGGACCCAAGTTATTATTTACAGGAGAATAAACAATACATGGCCGTAGATTTTTTTCACCATTATTCATCATTTTATAAAACCATTCTTTAGAAAGATGGCGAACATCACCTTTTATGTCTAACTCGTGTCTAGATACAGTAACAAACGACCCTTCTCTATTTTGAAAATGTTCACTTTCTTTTTTTATGATTTCAATGCGAACATTACCAGAGACGAGTATATTCCAATGTGATAAATCTCTTAAGTCCTGAAGTGATTCACCCATGCAAATACTGTCTTCGATAGTAGAAGCATTAGCGTCATTATCACTGTCATTTTCATTATTCCTTTCTAATTCGTCATCATAGGTTATCATTATTAATTCTGTATTGTTGTTGTTACTTTCCGAAGATGAGCCAATATTCTCTGAAACATTCGTTGCATCAACGTGATAATCAGTTTCTTTTGATGAACCTTGGAT
Organism: Diogma glabrata; assembly: GCA_963693315.1. NCBI lineage: Eukaryota > Metazoa > Arthropoda > Insecta > Diptera > Cylindrotomidae > Diogma > Diogma glabrata. The sequence goes on along the minus strand of OY856186.1, from coordinate 25,753,166 downwards.
ATCATCGGGTTTTGTAACATATTTATAGATTTGGTCTTTCTCTGTTGGAACCAACTTTTTCTTTAAAAAGTATGAACTCCTCGTGGCATATTTATTTTTTGGGATATTTGCTAAACGAAATCTAAAAAAATATTTTTAATTATAGTATAGGTATCAGCAAAGCATTAATTCTAAATATATTTGTAGGATACATAATAGGTACATAGTTCATAATAAGTACACTGTGTTAACGACTAAATACACCGCCAAGAAAATTAATTTATTTAAATTTCCTTGTAACAACTTATATTAAATAATATTTGATAAAATGGAATATACAAATCATAGCCTAATATTATAAGGAACTATTTAAAAAAATATGAGTATGAAATCCTAAAAGATATTTTATATAAAGATTTGAAACCAAAATTAAATATCCAATTAGAATCATGCTCAATAATTTACAAAATCAAATGTGATTTTTGTGAAATATTTTACTTCGGGAAAACCGGAAAATGTTTTAAAGACTGATTTAAGGAATACCTTCCTAAGAAGAAAAATAAACAAAATTTAAAGTTTATTTTTGCAAACCATTTACATAGTTAATAACAATAGTTACACCCCTTTTAAAAAAAAATTGAAGTTTTTACATTTATGTAGCCAAGGATCTTTAAAAGAATCATTTGATGAGTTTGAAATTTCCAAGGGATTTAAAACCCAACAAAATGTAATTTTAAATGATAAACTTTCATTTATTTCAAATATATAAATATACAAAACTGAAAACAAACAGTATGAGTATGTATCAACCTACAAAAATTTGAAAAACTGCAGTAATTGCATAACTGCCATTTTATTCCACAGTAATTATTTTTGTGTCCATTGAAAAACGATCTATTTCAATTTATTCTTTGAGTTTCAAGATAAAGGAAAAAAAAATTATTTTGAGATCATTTACAAACACGGTAATTTGATTGTTTGTTAGTTTCCTTAGGTGTTTGCAATTAATTTGTTTGAAATGTAAAACATATATTAGGTAGTAAAGTTAAGCTGAAATTTTAGAAATAATTTTGGAATAGAGACATTGTAACTCAAGGGTGCCACCCTATCGACAAAGGGTGCCACATTATCGACGTAAACCACTTTTCCTATACATTATTCAGCATATGTGTTTTCAGACCTGGTCATTAAATAATCATGCTTGCATACTAAATAATATATCGTAAAAAACGGTCAATATGGTATCTATAGGAATATTCAAAGCTATTGAGTAATTGTGGTGATGGGATTCAATGCTCAACATGTTGATTCGATTAATATTGTTAAAATTTTATTTCACGTAATAACTCAAAAATTTTTAAAAGTAGAATAGATTCTTTTTGAACCAATAACACATTTATAGGACACATTTATAAGTTATCACAATTTATAAATTAAAATTATATGGATAACCTGGTTAAAATGGTTTCTAAATGATTTATCGTTGAAAACATGTGATGGTTTGTTTAAGTTTTTTACGTTCGGGTATCACCCCAAAACGGATTCGAAGTGATTTATCGTTGAAAACATTGTGATGGTTTGTTTAAGTTGTTTACGTTCGGGTGTCACCCCAAAACGGTTTCGAAGTGATTTATCGTTGAAAACATTGAGATGGTTTGTTTAAGGTTTTTACGTTCGGGTGTCACCCCAAAACGGGTGACACCCGGGGCGGACCGCCCCCCCCCCCCCCTAGCTACGCCTCTGGCTATAATGACATATAAATTTCAAGGTGAGACCAGCAACGAGCTGAAGTTTGAGCCAAATCGAACAATTGGTCTAGGAATGGCAACCTTTTTAGTTGATATTTTCGTTTTGCACGAAAAATATGCGAATATTGGAGCTTTATAGATTTATGGCCAGTTTTTGTAGGAACCGTCTTATTTAGACTAATTTCGACAGTACGGGCTTTCTGCCAGCATAATTTTCAAATTTTTCTTAAACAAAAATCTGGACAAAATCTTCCAAAAAAGCCAAGGGGTTAGCGAAATCCAGAAAAATGACATATAAATTGAAAGATGAAGGCAAAACGAGATCAGACCAAAAAGTCACGAACCAACATGTTGGAAACTGTCACATCGTCTTCATCAAATAAGTAACTAACAAAAAAATTGTTTTAAGAGTATTCTAAATTCTAATTATATTTTTCGTTTTTTTTTTTTTCAATTTATTTCCTTATAAAATAAATACAAATATAAAACTATTTTTTGTCTTCTGTAAATTTTTCTAACAATTTCTAAGTTCATTATTTACGTTATCATATCATTTTCTTCTAAATTAATATACTACATAATATATTTATATATTTACATAAAATATATCTAAATTTCTTTTTCGAACATAAAATGTAAATCAGACAATAAACTAAAAATTAATTTTATCACAATAATTTCAAATTTGGTAAATTCAAATTAATAAACAATTGTAAAATTTGGTAGGCCGAATTAAAATTTATAAAATTTCTAATTAGTTTTATTCTTAAATACTAAAAATAGTTGAGTTAATTTAATATTTATGAGATCTGTAAGTTGTTAACAACCTTCGGCAGGCTCATCGATATACAGATCAAATAGATAACTAGAGTTTGTCTATACAAAGATTTACAAATAAATTTGATTATTAAAAATAAAGATAAAGGTAATTAACTATATTACAAGTAATGTATGGTCACTTTACATAATAAATTCTGGAATTTGAAATTCTACTATAAATATATCTTAAAAAAAAAATATAATAATTTAAGCACCAGATAGACTTTAATTAATTTTTTTGTTTGTATTCATAAATACGTATAAAAAGACAAATCATTTTATCACACGTAGTTATATAAATACAGGGTGGTCCAAAATGAACGAAGGGGTTTGAATTGCTTATAACTCCTTTATTATAATTTTTTTTTTCTTTTCTTTTCAGTATTTTGTAAAGAAGACTTGGGGAATTTAAAATGGAGCAGTACTCAATTGAACAGCGTGCCCAATTGTTGAGCTTTATTTTTCAAATCAACGATCCAATTTTTCAAATCAACGATCCATTGTTTTGACTCAGCGTGCATATCGTCGTTATTTTAATGTGCGGGTCTGCCAGCACCAGGAAGGATCCTTGCTGCCCCTTGTTGGCGAAAATTTGCAACCAGACGGTTTATTGTTGACTCTGAGGGTCAAACCCGCACATTAAAATTACGACGATATGCACGCTGAGTCAAAACAATGGATCGTTGATTTGAAAAAAAAAGCTCAACAATTTGGGCACGTTGTGCACAATTGAGCTCTGCTCCATTTTAAATTCCCCAAGTCTTCTTTACAAAATACTGAAAAGAAAAGAAAAAAAAATTATAATAAAGAAGTTATAAGCCATTCAAACCCCTTCGTTCATTTTGGGCCACCCTGTAAAAATTCAATTGTGTCGACTGTCGGCACTTGGCGAAAAATTTTAATATAAATTAAAAACTAATAACACTTGTTTTGTATTTCGCAAATATGTTTTTTATTTTTATTTTCTAAAAATTTTTGCTCAATGCATTTCGGCTTACGCCATTATCAAGAGCGATTCAAAAAGTTTATGAAGAAAAATTTTGATTTGAATCAAAAATAAAATGAAAAATGAATAACTAGATTAAATAATTTATATAAACAAATTGTTAAAACATTTAATTAAAAAGTAGGTAATTTTTCTTAATTAATTGGTTGATAATGGTAATACCATAAATTTGTTGATTTAATAGTTTCTAAAAATGATGACCGAAAAATAGATCTGGATTTGTCAAAGGAGAACAAATAACGTCGGTTTGAGAATTTAGTAAATTTTTGTTAAAGTGCATTGCTTTACGTATTTCAAAAGCTTCCAAAAGATCAAGTTTAAGACCTTTCGTTTCATATTGTATAATTTGAATATTGTTCGATATTGTACGAAAAAGTTCAGCACATCGAACATGAAACGGACGACCTGTCTGTCCAATATAGATTGCATCACAGTCAGAACAAGATAGTTGATAGACTCCAGATTTTGAAAACTTACTTAATTTTTTTTTATTATTTACAAGAAGGTTTTGAAGGTTATGATTATTATAATAAGCACAACTAAATTTGTATGTTTTGAAATGTTGTTTCCTAATTTTTGGCTTAAATTACCTGTGTAAAGTATTTAACGCCATAATTTTGTTTCAAGGACGGGGTTTGGATAAATTAAATTATAAGAAATCTGTTTTAATTTCTTGCGTAAAATTTTGTGAACTAATGTAGGATTATATCCATTATTAAAAGTTATGTTCGAAATAACATTTAATTCCTTTTGAAAATTAGCTGCGGAAAGAGGGACTTTTATAAGTCTATCAACCAATGCATGAATGGCTGAATGTTTTATGTTTGACGAATGATTAGAAGTAGAGTGTTGTACATGTTGGCTTACGATAAATATTAAAAGAGAATTTAGAAAATGAATGACTTATACTTATATCAAGAAAATTGATGCAATTTTTGACTTCTTTTTCGATTGTAAATTTAATAGAAATATGTTTATTATTAATTATTTCAAGAAACGATTCTAATTCTAAATCATTTCCAGTCCAAAGACAAAGAATATCATCAACATAACGATACCAAAATAAAACGTGACTAGACAGTGCAATTGATAAATTTAAAATTTCGATCTCAAAAAAGTTCATAAAAATTTCTGCCAAAACTTGGGACAAAGGAGATCCCATTGGTAGTCCGTCTGTGAATTTATAATATCTATTATCAAAACAAAAGTAATTTTGCTCTACACAAGTTTTGTACATCATGGAGAGCTCATTTCGAATGTCATCAGATTGAACGGAATCATTAATAATTTTGAATACAACAGTATTTAGAACGTTAATAGGAATAGATGTAAATAAGCTGGTTACATCAAAGGAAATTAGTTTTGAAGATGAAGGAACAACAATATTTTTTATTTCGTCAATAAGGTCAATTGAATTTTTAACAGAATAATGTGAGAAAAAGTTTGTTAAATTTTTGACAAAGTTTATAAGCTGGTGCATTGCAATATGAAACTATAGGTCTGATAGGCATAGTTAATTTATGTAGTTTAGGTAATCCGTAAAGGACAGGAGCAGAAGGGTTCATTAATTTGAAACGAAAAACAGTTTGTGGTGGGATTAGTTGTATACATGACGAGAGACATTTAGACACATTAATCTTAAATTTACTCGTGGGGTCAGAACGTAGTAATACAGCTCCACTATCACTAATAAAATCAAAAATTTTTTCAGAATAAGGATTTTCTGATAAAATTACTATGGTATTTCCTTTATCTGCCTTACATAAAACTGAATTTGTGTCTAAATGTTTAGTTTTTATATTATTACCCAAAAATGAATTTTTTAAATCAAAATTGTTTAAATTAGAAAAATTTAGATGAAACCTGATATCTTCAGCACAGATAGATTTTTTTTTTTTCTTTTTTGAGATCGAAATTTTAAATTTATCAATTCCACTGTCTAGTCACGTTTTATTTTGAACGGATATTCTTTGTCTTTGGACTGGAACTGATTTAGAATTAGAGTCGTTTCTTGAAATAATTAATAATAAACATATTTCTATTAAATTTACAATCGAAAACGAAGTCAAAAATTGCATCAATTTTCTTGATATAAGTATAAGTCATTCATTTTCTAAATTATCTTTTAATATTTATCGTAAGCCAACATGTACAGATTCTATTAAACACATTACTTCTAATCATTCGTCAAACATAAAACATTCAGCCATTCATGCATTGGTTGATAGACTTATAAAAGTCCCTCTTTCCGCAGCTAATTTTCAAAAGGAATTAAATGTTATTTCGAACATAACTTTTAATAATGGATATAATCCTACATTAGTTCACAAAATTTTACGTAAGAAATTAAAAAATATTTCTTATAATTTAATTTATCCAAACCCCGTCCTTGAAACAAAATTATGGCGTAAAATACGTTACACAGGTAATTCAAGACAAAAATTAGTAAACAAAATTTCAAAACATACAAATTTAAGTTGTGCTTATTATAATAATCATAACCTTCAAAATCTTCTTGTAAATAATAAACAAAAATTAAATAAGTTTTCAAAATCTGGAGTCTATCAACTATCTTGTTCTGACTGTGATGCAATCTATATTGGACAAACAGGTCGTCCGTTTCATGTTCGATGTGCTGAACATTTTCGTAGTTTAAGATTAGGACAAACATCTTCCACCTTTTCTAATCATTTAATTGAGGAAAATCATACTAGTAATTTTTAAGTAACAACAATATTCAAATTATACAATATGAAACGAAAGGTCTTAAACTTGATCTTTTGGAAGCTTTTGAAATACGTAAAGCAATGCACTTTAACAAAAAATTACTAAATTCTCAAACCGACGTTATTTGTTCTCCTTTGACAAATCCAGATCTATTTTTCAGTCATCATTCTTAGAAACTATTAAATCAACAAATTTATGGTATTTCCATTATTAACCAATTAACAATTTGTTTATATAAATTATTTAATCTAGTTATTCATTTTTAGGGTTCCGTTTTTTATACGGAACACTTGGTGAGAGTACAACGTGTTTTTCACATTATTTCGATTATCTCGTAAACCGTTAATCCGATGAACTTAAAATTTGAGGTGCTTATAAAACTAACCTATCCACACAAGATGGCGGGTTAAAAAATAAATAAAGTTGTGTTCGTTTGTTTTAAGGAGGTACGATGTAAAGCCTTTGAAAACATACATTTTTTTAGCGAGACGAGTAGGGTATCATATGAAAGGGCTTCATTTCAGCATTTTTTAAAAATATATTTTGGAATTTTACACCTCACCATTTTTTGTATAATTTTGAAAAATGACGTTTTCGGGATGTTTTATTGCCCCGATTAACTCCGACCCTACTTCATCGAAAATCTTGAAATATATTTGGAATGATAGGAAATTGAGGAGGTTTTTAATGAAAAATATAGAAAAGTGGCAGACACTCATAACTATATTTATTAAAGGGGTGGGGATGTTAAGGGGTAAAAACATCATTTAAAACCAGGTCATGTGGGGTGTCATTTGAAAGAGCACTTGATTTTAGAAATATTGCCATTTTTTTTAGAATTTTGCCATGCATGGTTTTTGAATTATTATCAATAAAGTGACACAAAAAGTTGGCCCCCCCTTGCATTTCGAGCCTAATTAACAGAAAAATTTGAAAAAATTCACAGAGACAGGAAGTTTAATAAACTCTGAACGAAAAATATAGCGAACCCTCAAATAATTATATTTTTGTGTTTTTAAGGGATTGGGGTGAGGAAGGGAGAAAAAAACTTTTTTGACCCAAGCGAGTGGGGTGTCATTTGAAAGAGGACCAAATTTCAGAAACTTTGCAATTTTTTTTAGAATTTTGTGGTACACAGTTTTTGAGTTATTCTAAAAAATGTGCACATTCCAGATCGTCCCCCCCCCCCTACGTTTCGACACTGATTAACAGAAAAAATTGAAAAAATTCATAGACAGGAAATTTGCTATATTTTGAACGAAAATTATAGTGAAATATCAAGTAATTATATTTCTGTTTATTTAGGGGATGGGTGTAAAGAGGGTAAAAAAAAACTTTTTTGGACCCAAGCGAGTGGGGTATCATTTAAAAGAGCACCAAATTTTCAACACGATTCAATTTTTTTTAGAATTTTCCGGTACACCGTTCTTGAGTTATTCTAAAAAATGTGCAAATTTCAGACCGTTCCCCCCCCCCCCCTGCGTTTCGACACCCATTGACAGAAAAAATTGAAAAAATTCATAGACAGAAAATATGCTATATTTTGAACGAAAATTATAGCGAACTCTCAAATAAATATATTTCTGTGTGTTTAGGGGATGGGTGTAAAGAGGGTAAAAAAAAACTTTTTTTGACCCAAGCGAGTGGGGTGTCATTTGAAAGAACACCAAATTTCCAAAACATTGCAATATTTTTTAGAATTTTCCGGTACACAGTTTTGGAGTTATTCTAAGAAATGTGCAAATTCCAGACCTCCCCCCCTACGATTCGACACTGATTGACAGAAAAAATTGAAAAAAATTCATGGAGACAGGAAGCTTGCTATATTTTGAACGAAAATTATAGCGAACTCTCAAATAATTATATTTCTGTGTGTTTAGGGGATGGGTGTGGGGAGTGCAAAAAAACTTTTTTGTAACCAAACGAGTGGGATGTCATTTGGAAGAACACTTAATTTAAGAAACATTGCAACATTTTTTAGAATTCTGCGATGCACAGTTTTTTAGTTATTGATGAAAAAAAAGTGCTATTTTAAGTGTATGTATACCACCCTATATTTCGACGCTGATTTATAGAACAAATATTCCCAATTTAGACCGTTAAAATACTGGTTAAATCTTTCTTTAGCTAACATAAACAGCTATGGATAAGATTTAACCTCAAGTTACATTTTTGATCAATGTAGATGTGATTGATATTTACTATAGACGTTTACGATTAAACATTTATTCTGTTATGCGTCCATAGTCTGGCGATATAAAGACTTTACAACATAACTTTATGTTATTTATTTTTGATATTGTGTTCTTTTACATTCACGGAACCCTTGGCGAGCGAATTTTATTCGCACTTGTCCGACTTTTTCATTTTATTTTTGATTCAAATCAAAATTTTTCTTCATAAACTTTTTGAATCGCTCTTGATAATGGCGTAAGCCGAAATGCATTGAGCAAAAATTTTTAGAAAATAAAAATAAAAACCATATTTGCGAAATACAAAACAAGTGTTATTAGTTTTTAATTTATATAAATATAATTATAAAAAAATCTATTGATGATATAATAACACTATTAGGAATTAAGTTGGACATTTTTGATTCTTTAACGAGCTACATTTAATTAGTTATTGTTTCTTTATTATTAATTTATTATACAATGTTGGTACTTTATTGTATCATTCCATTAATTTTTTTTTTTGTGGTTTATTAGGCCACAGTGTATTTCTGATATTGTTTTGACTATTTAATATTTATAAAATGTACATTTATGATAATATTTTGTTTTAATTGTTTAATATTTCATTCAACTTAAACCAACAATCAATCGATGAAGTATTAAATTTATTTGAAATATTTTTCTAATTTGAAAAAAATTAAAATTAATTTAAATGTTAAATGACTTTTAAAGCAGTTTCTCTCAATTTTTTAAAAAAAACGACATTTGGGTTACTATTAGCATCCTACCATACTCATAAAATTCGTTTTACAAAAGTGCTTTAAATCAGAACCTAGTGATTGAATTACATAAAAAGACAAAGATTATTTAAAAATTAATTAAATTGAATTATTTAAAATCAACAAAAAATATCGTTCGGTGAAATGTGTAACATTGGTGACAGTGGTAAAGTTGTGAGTAAAAAATAGTTTATTAAACATCCAAACAAAAAAGTTTATGTAGGAATGGTAGAAACCCGTGAAAGAAAACTATCCAAATAGATCAGAATTGCTATCATGGTTGACAAATGGATTACAAAATATCAAAGGAAAAAAAAAAAAGTAGTAAAAACTATCAAAAAAATAAAAAAACAAGAGATTAAAAAAAATTACAATTCGATGCTCAGATTATCCGTAAATAGCACGCCAGGTCTAGACGGCAGCCTAAATATCGTTTCAAAAGCAGCGATTAAGAAGAAGTCAATTATATTCGAAAGTATGGGTGACAAGTCATCAGAAGAACCAGCCCACTGTGTATGTTGGACACAACTAGAAAGAGAATTTCCAGAGAATTAGTGGTAATCGAGCAACATGCTAAAAGCGATTGCGGTTTTTCTGAGTGGCAGTTTAGTTTCAGAAAGAAACGCTCCACCATTGACGTAATCTCTTCAACGCAATGAGTAGTAAAGAAAAAACAATGCTGTGCTGTTGTCACTCTGGATGGAAAAAATTAATTTAACTCTGCCAACTGAAACCAAAACCTAAAAACTTTAGACCTTCTGCATCTATCTAATTACTTGTTATGTATCATAGCTATTTTCTTCACGGTAATAACTTTGATTTATGTTCCTGGCTCCATTGTTATGTAACATTATGTACAATGGTGTTCTCAGAGTACATGGTAGATGACATTGTCATAGTTTTTGTAGCCAAAAACCTCACAGACATTACTAGTAACTCAAACCAGACCATAACAAGCGTTAAATCAGGGCTGGAGAATGCAGGACTAGACTACAGTAGCCAAGAAGTGATGAAAAGAATCAAAATGCAGGTTTGTGGACAGATCATAACATCTGGGTAGTACCTGGGTACCTTGAATTCGTTCTAGACCACAGACTCAACTTTAAAAAAATACTAATCCTAGACAACCGATTAGGAAGCTTATCTGTAAGGTTAGTACATCAATATTGATGTATGCGACACTAATCTATGCCTCATCAGGAAAAACCTTCATGGGGTCTGATGGGGCAGTAAATGTTATTGCTAGTAAGACGTCGATTGATATTGCAGCAAAATGGGTATCTGCTCTAAGTACAGTACCATAAAACGTAAATTACCAGTGAACTCGCGAAAATATTCATCAAAGATAGTCATAGAGTGGCAAGAAAAATGCGTAGCTTCTACCAAAGGGCGCGGGACCTTGATGAAACTACAAGAAATTATTATTTTAAATATTAGAGCGTACTATACTCAACCCCGGCCATAGAATGTATTGGTTTAAAGTACCTGTGTATCAAATTAAATATTACCTCGTCTTATAGACGATATCAAGCCAAAGTGATTTCGATAAATGAAGCCTTGGCATGGTTGAAGTAATATCAACTCAAGATATCAATTTCTATATGGACAGCAAATCTGCATTGAAATTAACAACGCAGTAACAATGACGTTAAAAGTGACGCAAAGCTGCCGTTCATCTCTGAAAGAGATGGCCAAGCAGTGAAATATCAACATAATATAGGCTACACACATCTTCAAGAAAAGGAAGATCTATGATGATCGTTTGCCTATTTAAAAACATATCAAAGGGCTACCTGCTTATCAATAAGCTGCAGGAGGGATCGATTTTGATCGATTATGATCAATGTTGATCTACGGGTCTGACTACCCTGCGTACTCCAGTCCCTGCCATTGACATATGAGTTAGCGTGAGATATCACATACCACTGGCAATGGCAGGAGATGTCATTAGCCAAGATGATATCTTAGGGTGCTGGCGGACGAACTTTAATTAGTCAACGGCAGCACTTCCAGTCTTAGCTGGGCAGCGTTCCGTAGCGGTACCGCTCATTAGCTCTTCCGAGGAATCAAACCAACACGTAGTTATGTGTGGGATTTGTGCCTCGATTAAGGTGGTGGGCGGTGCGTCTGGGGTGCGCGCATCAGCTGGATTATTGGCATTTAGTTTTGTTTTGTTTTCTGCAAATTTCTCACAATTTGTTTTTCACTTATTATTTTGTTATTATTTCTTCATTTTATCATGAAATATTGGCATATGTCATATTTTGTAGTATGATAGGATTTTTTACTTAGTTATGCATTTTAAAATAAAACACAAAAAAATAAAATAAACATTTTGATATATATATATGGCAGTACAACCGAAAAAAAATAAGTCTGCAAGTGGTAAAGCAAATTTGCGCAATCCACCCGTCCATAAAGCGGCATGTCCACGGAATTTGCAGGGACAAAACATATATGAATCAATAAAAAATTTTAAAATACATGTTCAAAACATCTGCGGATTGAACGCTAACCATGACAACGTGCAATATCATCTTGAGCACGACAAACCGAACATTCTTTTCCTTACAGAAACACAAGTTTCTGAAAATTTTCTCTTTATAGAATCGCTTAATTCCAAATATAGGCTCGAATCAGCTTTCAAACTCCATCAGGGCGTATGCGCATTCATTCATGAGAGTGTTGCGTACACGCGCTTTCCAAATTTTGAACTACACGGTGACGGCTTCAATACAATGGTTTTAAAGATTTGTCTTCCAGAAATGACTTTTTTTACAATAGCTTTATACCGGTCCCCCAACAAACGTAACCCAAACTTTTTTAATATACTGACAAAAATTATGGACGAGATTAGAGCAAAGTCCCCTAATTGTGAAGTTATCGTTACCGGTGACTTCAACGTCCACAACAAATCATGGTTGGAATTCTCCAAATCGACCGACGATGTTGACAATAGTGGAAAACTGGCAGAAATTTTTGCCGCGTCTCAGGGCCTATTCCAAATTGTTAAAAGCCCGACTTTCACTCCCCATAATGGCGGTGATAATAGTTTTCTACTAGATCTCTATCTTACCACAATGCCAGATATTACGAGTGTCGATGTTGCGAAAGGTAGTATTGGAAATTCTGATCATTATTTAATCTCATCAGTTATCAAAACTGATTTACTTAAAACTACAGCTCCCAAACCCCGTAAAATATTTCACTACTCAAAAATGGATAAGAGTGGTTTTCAAAATTTTTTCCATGGTTTCCCTTTCGACCGTCATTGTTTTTACACTGACAATGTAAATGTTTCTGCTCAAAACTTTACAGAAACCATCCAATCTTCTATCAATAAATTTGTCCCTTTCTCCATAGTAAAACCCAAACAAAAATACTTGCATTCGAAAGCTGCCAAAACGGCACTTAGAAACAAACGTAGATCATTTAATATTTGGATTCATAACAAAACTCCCACTAATCGATCCCAATATCTAAAGGCCAACAAAATATCTAATCAGATTATCTCAAACGAAAAGTCCGAAATTGACAGAGCGAAAGCCTCAAAACTTAAGTCTATGTCTGATTCTGACAAGAGTTTCTACAGTGCCATTAATTCTTTAAATTCTGGTACAAAATTTTCTATTCCCCCTATTATTGATGGTGATTTAATCGTCAATGATCCAGCAAGAAAAGCTAATTTGTTCGCAGAACGCTTTGCTCTGAACTCCACTGTTTTGGAAACTCCTAAAGAAATACCCCAAATCCAGTCTTCAGGAGTTAATATGAATGAACTTTACTTCAAACCCAAAATAGTCGCTAAACTTTTAAAGGGGTTAAACATCAACAAAGCATCAGGAATGGACAATATTCCACCCATTATTTTAAAAACCTTTTCCAAAGAACTTGCACCAACTTTAACTAAAATATTCTACCAATCCTACAAATCTGGTATATTTCCCTCGTGCTGGAAGTTGGCACATGTCCAGCCCGTCCCCAAAGAGGGACCAAATTCCGATATCTCAAATTATAGGCCAATAGCTTTACTATCGGTCCTATCCAAAGTCTATGAGCATTATATTAATACACATATTTCAAAATTTCTGGAAGAAAATCATTTAATATCCGACAGCCAATACGGTTTTCGAAACAAAAGATCAACTACCGATCTATTAAACTATGTAGCGCATTGTTGGAACAGAATACTTGATAAAGGTGGTGAAACATACGTTATCGCTTTAGACATCTCCAAGGCATTCGATCGAGTCTGGCATGCCAACTTAATCAACAAGCTCGTTGCGTGCGGTTTTCATCCCAATGTTGTGAAGCTGATTCAAAATTTTCTATCCGACCGAAAAAATTTCGGTAACCTTAGACGGATATTCTTCTGAGTCTAAACTAATTAACGCTGGTGTACCTCAAGGCTCAGTATTGTCCCCAACCCTATTTTTGATTTATATCAACGAACTGTTGAAAATCACCAGCAAGCCAATAAATAGTTTTGCAGATGATAGTACTCTGCACAAGTCGTTCGAGCCCCTTCCTTCAAAAGCTAAAATGCACGAACGAATTAATTAAAAGTCAAATTAAAGTCGCCGACTGGGGTGACCAAAACCTTGTCAATTTCAACTCCACCAAAACACAGCTGTTGATTGTTTCCAGATTAAAGACCGAGTTCCCCAAAGATATTTTATTTAGTATGTGTGATGAACCAATAGGTGAATGTAAAAACATTCGTTTATTGGGTGTCACAGTTTCAAATGACCTACTCTGGAACGATCATGTAATGGCGATGGCAAAAAGCGCGTCTAAAAAACTCGGCCTCCTAAATAGATGCAAAAAATTTTTCACTCCATACCAATTGCTCCATGTTTATAAGTCCTATATTCGTCCCTGTATGGAGTACTGCTGTCAAGATTGGGGTGCTGCCTCTGTTTCCATCTTGGCCCTCTTGGACTCTGTTCAAAAGCGAGCTATACGAATTGTAGGTGATCGAACTTTGACATCAAAACTTGATTCCCTACAACATCGTCGCACTGTTGCTGACCTCGTTGTTTTTTACAAATATCGTCATCAGCAGTGCTCAGATGAAATCAGCGGCATCATGCCTCAAACTTATTCTTACCCCCGTTCCACTCGGCAATCGGCTGCCGCAACCAGTGAAACGGTAAAGATCCCGCGCTGTCATACTGGCAGATTGCAGAGAGACTTCTTTGTCCGAACTGCGTACAAATGGAATAGTTTGCCGGAACACTTAGTCTCAGGTGGCTTCAACCCACAGATGTTTAAAAAAAGCGTTAATCTACACCTCAGAACGCCAGTTGTTGTGGGACCCAGGTCTAGACCTAGGTCTTAAAAGGTATTTATGTGTTGTTGTGACACATATTCTAAACCCTATTACACAACACATTTTATTAAAAAAAGAAAAAAAAAAATAGCCGATGGTCAAACACAAGCAGCTGCATGATAAGTCGGCAAATTTGGAACATACTACACCTGCAGCACTCCAAAGAATTGATTTCCATCCGTAAACAGGATACTTTTTGATCGGAAGGAGTCATGACTGGTCACGGCATCCTTGAAAAACACGCTAAAAGATTGACCATACCCCAATGGTTCGAGTAGTGAATGGAGATCCTGTGGTACCACAACGAACCTTTTCTGGTCTAAGTTTGTCATCTTAACCTTATGTTATTATGACATCCGGAAAACCTTAGCCTTAACCAACCTTCTCGATCACGATTTGGTTTTCATTTCAGTTATTAACAAAAATGTTTTGATTATATGATCTTGAACTGTTAAAAGGGAAAGAAATAAATGCCAATTTTAAGAAAAAGTAATAAGTATATGAATGAAACACTTTTACGATTTACAGAGTGATGTTAAAAAGGACAAAATTAGTCGCATTGAATCTCATGCTTTATAAAAGCAAATAAAATATTCGAGATAACGAACTATTAAGGGTGGGAGATACACAAGTGTAACATTGGTGACAGCGATATTGCATGCAATAAAAATGGTTCGTTAAACGTTACAGATAAAATATATACTATTGAAGAATAAAACGTTGTTTTTCCATCAACCATGGGTCGAAACAGTGGTGCCAGTACTAATTGACCGGATAATTTTTGTCATGCGTGCCATGGATCCGTGTCAAAAATCAGGCAAGCTGGAGCGAAACCAAAAAGCTCAGTCCTGAACAGAGCCATTTGAATACCAGGCAGCCTGCAAATGTGTTTGCCTTACCAAGTTATCAGGACCTAGATGCTCGTGAGAATAACAATGGAAAACAATAACATAAAAATAATAAAAATACAAACACAAACAAACATAAAAGGTAGAACGCCATCACGTCGACAAGAGGGTAGGGTATAAGTCTCAGGCATAAGAGCGAGTATCTTCACCAATCTGACGATGTCAATGTACAAGCGGGAAGTAATACTTCTGTGGCGCGGTACCAGCATTAAATAATCTTGTTGAGGTGGGAAGCAGTATAGATTAGAAAAAGAGCACCATCCTTAAAAAAGGACAAGGAGCAGAAGGCATAAAGACACACCTCTACCACCTATAGGCTACTCTAGAGAGATTGTAATAATATGGGCTACGATCATCTTCAAAAAAAGGAATTTCTATACTAGTCGCTCTCACAAACAGGGCTACCTGCTTATCTATACCTGCATGATAATTCAGCAAATCTATACAAAAATATACCTGCAGCGCTCCTAAGAACTAATTTCTATCCGTAAGGACGGAATATTTTTTCATTGGTAGGAGTGATCACTGATCACTGCATTCCTTGAAGAGCACCCAAAAAGATTAGCTGCTACGAATCAGTTGTCCAATCTGCATAATTTAGAGTCGCCCTACTTTCTCACACGCACTAATTTATAATAACAAGAACTTTTGAAGTTATTTTTACCCTTTTCAAACACAATTTCTTAGATCCAGTTTGTAATCATCTTTTACATAATTTTTTTAAATTTTGTTAAAAAGCAAAACTCTGATTGTAAAACTCTGATTTAATCATAATTGTATTTAAATAAAATAATTGTTGAAATTTTGTGATACCATTTGTTTCTAAGAGCTGTGATAAACGGTTAAACAATTAAAGCATAATTCTATGTATATGAATCGATTGTTATAATTCGATGATAGCGATTGTTTCAAGGTGAAGTGAACCATGACTGGGTGGTAAAGGCGTTCTGGATTGGAATTTACCATAAATAATTTATCGCCTGCTACAATTACATCCTGGGTGCTGAACACTTTGGGTACATTGCCGTGTCAACTATTTTTGTGTTGTGTACTGTTGTCATCCGAATGCAGATTAGTTTGACGTAGTTCAGGAAAATCAACGGCCTCCGTTATCATCAACGAGTTTTTTTTATTAATATCTACACTCTTCGTTATCATCAACGGGCTTGGAGTGTAACAATTGTTCCAACATTGCAGTTATCCTGAATGCGGTATTTTTCCAACAATGAACTGGATGAGGATGAATGAGTAATTGATTTTTTGGAGCGGGATCTGGACTAACTATGGGGTGAGTCATAATCTTTTTATTATATGGATATGTATGTAGGTGGATGAGTGTGTGTATATGAATGTGTGGGTGTGGGTAAGTATGAGCGAATAGATTTGTTGCATGCGCGTATGTCTGTCAGACTCCAATTGGAAACATGTAAACACTAAATTTTGCATAACTATTGTAAAACAAAAATTTTTTGATAAAAACCTAAAAATAATTATAATTAACAATGAATGCCTTATTAATATTTTCTCTATCAAATGATTTAGTTTATTGTAAATTTGATGATGGAATAAAAAACCACAATTCGTGAGATAGCAGTAACAAATAGATTAGTACAAGAAGATATTGCGGGTGAAAAAGAATATCTTCATTCTATTGTCATCAAACAAATATTTAGTCCAATTATTGCATCTCAACGGATATTGTTCTGTCAACTCGATAATTCTTATACTACATTACAATATAACAATGATTTCATTACTAATTTTGAAGATTTTTTGGGGTATGTTGTTGTTCAGCTTGGAACCAAATCAGTAGAAATGTTACAACGGCATTTAGGGATATGCCTCTCGTTTGTCAATCCTATGTGTGATCCTGATGTGATTTTATTAAAAACAATTCCAAAATGTAGAGAATATACATCCCATGTGCGATAATATAGCATTATGTATGAAGCATACATTAGAGGCGTTGCAACACGCAAAATATAACAAAACAAACCGAGATAGAAAACTGGATGTGAATGTGTGAATAAATTTTTTTATATGAGCGTATAAATGTAATAGTTGATGAGTGGGGTGGTGTGAGTGAGTGGATGAAGTACGAGAGCGTGTGAGTTTGTTAGAATTGTGGGATTGGACGTGGTGATCGCGGTTCTTTTCATACACGTGGGGTCGCCAGAGTCTACTTATTCTACTTCGCTTCTCTTTGATCCGTTTCCATATTGAAATACGCGTACAATACTGTTATTTGTGCTGGAGCAGCAGGTACTCTTCGTTTGACCCCACTTACTGAAACTAGTTAGGGGCTTTAAATAAATCTCGCTAGGTACGCGGCCTGCTATGCCACTTCGTTGATGTAAAACGAAACAGCGCTTCATTACATAGCCTTCAACCAATGGTTCGAGCTAGGGATGGAAATCTCTTCTGGTCTTAATGTGTTGTCTTGCTCTTATGTTATGATGACAGCCGGTGAAACCGAAAAACGACTATTTGGTTTTCATTTCAACTATTATCAAAAATGTTTTGTACATAAAACAAAAAGTAAGATAAAACGTTAGAAAAAGCTAGGCAGAATTGGGTAGTAGGGATGAATTTTTGCAATCAAATGAACTGACGAACAAAATATTCGAAATAGCAACCTATTAAGGAGGAAAAGAAATGTGTAACATTGGTGACAGTGGTGATATTGTTAGTAATTAAAATGGTTAAATTAACGTTACAGATAAGGAATGAACTACTGAAGAATAAAACGTTGTTTTCCATAAAATACAGGCCGAAACAGTGGTGCCAATGCTAATTGATCGGATCAGTTTTGTCATTCGACCCGTGTCGAAGATCAACTAAGCTTGAGCGAATATGAAAAGCCCAATTATAAGGGGTGTCACTTTGTCAACCTACTTTCTCGTGACACTTATAAGAATAAAAATGGGAAACAGTAAAAAAACAATAAAGAAAAATACAAACACAAACAAACATGGGATGGGACGTCATCCTGTCGACGAGAGGTTAGGGCGGACTTAGGAACGACACTCTTTATAAATCCGATGATATGAATATACAAGCGGCAAGTCACAATGCTTTGGCGTGACACAGTATAGCTCTGATTCCAGCAGTAAATAATCCTGTTAAGACGGGGAGCAGAAAAAGTCGATGAGGAGTATGCTTAAAGACAGGACAAGGAGTAGAATTCATAGAAGCAGATCATTGGTTCCAATAGGCTAACCTAAAGAGCTTCTACCAGAGATTAGTTTTTGTCGGCTCGTAAGCTTATTTTTGATCTACAGTTGTGACAACCACGCGTACTTTAGTCCCTACTACAGACTGAAGGCTATCCCCAGAAGATGCTAAGAAGGGAAGATATGAGGTTACTTGAAGTATGGCTAGAGAATCAACTGGTAATAGGATGCGCTAGTCACAGGATCGTGTTTAAGGGTATTCACTCCTAACCTGGTTACGTGATGTTAGAGTGTGACGACGATCGGACGGTAAACTGGTTCATGTCGGTTCTACCCAGAGTCAAAATTGGTAAATATTTATTAGTGTCGAGAATAGGAAATAATATCCCAATTTCTCACAAGGCTACACAAGGCTACAGTCTTTTTTCCCAAGGAGGGCGGGCAAACTTGAGACAATTTTTTCGCCATGCTTGAAAAACAAATCTCTGAGTTATTTGTAAAGAATTGGCAGTTGTTTGGAGGTAGGAATGAGGGCACAACCCAAATATTGATTTTATTAATCGACGACAGGATAAAGAAAGCTTTATCGGGGGTAGAGAATATCCTTAACTACCAGTTCAGCAAAGCCTTTTACCATATATATATATATATATATATATATATATATATATATATATATATATATATATATATATATATATATATATATATATATATATATATATATATATATATATATATATATATATATATATATATATATATATATATATATATATATATATATATATATATATATATATATATATATATATATATATATATATATATATATGTGGGATACGATTTTTTATATTCGTTTGTTTAAATATATTATTTGATTGTATTTGTAATCACTCATCGCATTGTTACCCTCTCGACAAGTTTATCTCTCTCTCGTTTTCATGAAATATACATTTTCAAATATACTTCGTTAAACTAACGAAGTCATGTTCTGAATATTGAAAGAATTAGTCGTGATATAATTTCTTTGTTCAAATTTTAAGTTATACTAAATAAATGTATTAAAATTGATTTAATAAATGTGGCTTTTATTATTTTATGCTTCACATGCATATAATGTTATTATAAAGTCTTGGATACGCGATATATAAACGCATCCATAAAAACCGGGGCGTTATGAGAGGGCATTATGAATTCATAACGCCCGCTCTTAATACACTAAAATAATATTTTAAACTTCAAAATGTTTATCCTCATGGCATACTAGACAGTTTGTTTTTGTCGTAAATTGTATTTTTGCTTTTAACTTAAAAAGTTTTAAAAAATGTTTATTAATTAATAATTTTTATTCAAATTAAATCAAAATTTTCAATACAGAATGTTACTTTTCGAAGTAAAAATGGCAATTTTCAAACTTGCCAGAAAAATCAACAGATTTACTGGAAAGATTGTCCGATACAGTTATCATTTTATTTGATATGGGGTAGGTTGATGATGTTGATGGTTTTTCTTGAACATTCGAGATGATTTCAAAACTAGAAATAGCATTTGTTTCTCCTTCAGATGAACCTACAGCACTTGCAATCATGTTGGAAATTCTATTTTTCGAAGTGATGCTTTCTTCTATGTACCCTTGTGCTACAGTGTCACTCTTCCATTTGCCGTGCAATTTAAGAGTTTCGAAAGACGCACCCCCCTCAATTAAGAGAGTAAACGAAGTGCGTCTCAAACAATGACCAGTAAACTGGTGAGGGTTTTCTAGTTTTAAGAACTTATTTTAAGAACACTGCCTATCGTATTTTTTCCAACTGGTTGCATTGTACACTTTCTGTTTCTATATGTAAGAAAAAAACGTTTCCCATTTGTTTTATTTGGCCTTAAATTCATATATTGTCGGACTATTTTCAGAGCACCCATTTCTTCTTCATCTATGATTGTAAAGCCTTTTGACGTATACCTGTTTTAGTTTCTGGCACTTTTACAATCAAAACGGAACCTTTATCAGTAACATCCTCAACTGACATTTTTACCATTTCGTCTCTTCTTAAGCCTCCAAAGACTCCCATAACCAAAACTACCTTATGCAACAGATAAACGTCATCCGGAGCATCTTTTATGAAAGCCATAACCTGATTGCCGGTTAAAACTTGAGAATTTTTTGGCGTATAACCTCTTGATTTTGTTTTTAAAAACGAAAGCAATTGGTTATATTTTGAAATATCAATTTTTTCGTAAAATGTAAGGGTAGATTTTAAAATGGAGTATTTGGTCCACAGTGAATTCGGGGTATACTTTTCAGACTAAATAAAAAATTGAATTAATAAATTTACTTATTAAAATGTATAAACAAATTAGAATTACCAATTCTTGAAAGTATGCTAACAACACATTTTCATTCACTGCCTGTACTTTATTTCTTGATTTCCATGAACGAAAAATCCCGTAATCTTTATCATATTGTTGTTTGGATTTAATTGGCAATAAAGATTCCGTTGCTTTTTGAGCATTTTGCTTAATAAACTCTGGCAATTGCAAATCCACTATTGTTTAGGACTAATTCAGAGTTCTGATGAATAATTATTTGAAACTTCAAACTGTTTTTTCTCATGGCAAAACTACGCTACAAAATTTGGGAGAATTTGTTTATAGCAACGCACAAACAACAAATAATTAATTTAAACTTCAAAATATTTATTTTCTTGGCATACTGGGATACATTTGTATTTTTTTGCATAGCAATATAGACTAACAAATTAAATTCTTTCTTAGTTTTTAGCTTATTAAGTGAAGCATAAAATCTTGTATGCACCACTGGCGTTATTGGGTATTACGCCCATCAAGCGACATCCATCCCTCGGGCCAAAGGCCCTCGGGCTAGATTACGTCGCTTTCCGGGCGTAATAACCTACATAACGCCCTTGGTACATAAATAGCTATAAAACCTAACCCTACACATGGGGGCTCAAACCAAAATATAATAATTAAAGAACCTTAAGTGAAATCAAGTCAATTAAATAAAAAGTTATATGTTGGAAATAAAAAAAAAACGTGTTCAGTGCTGCACTAAAAATGGACGAAAAAATAAGAATGAAACAAAAGACGGAAAACAAGTATTAAATGAAAAATCAGTGTTACACTAAAAATGGTTGAAAATAAAAACTAATAATAAAATAGAAAGAAAGATATTATAAAACGAAGGAATTTATTTTAAAAGCGTGTTAAGTGTTACACTAAAAAAAATAGACAAACAATAAAATAGAAAAAGAGAGCAAAACCATAAACGAAAAATATGTTATTTGTATCGCTCTACACGAAGCTAAAAAGGAGAAATTTAAAATTCATCCACACGTCACCCACCACGCCCAAGTAAACGAAAAATATATTTAAGTGTATTGTTTTAAACGAAATTAAGGAGAAATAAAATAAAATTATCCACACGTCATCACGATACAATAAACGAAAAGATATTTAAGTTTATTGTATTATACGAATTTTAAAAGGAGAAATAAAAAATTCATCCACACGAGACAACAAGATAAATTTTTGTGTTTGTTTTAAAAATACACACGTTATACGTCATCACAGTCATTTATTTCTGCATTAAGGAAAATATTTAGCGAGATTGATCTTATTGAAATTTTTGTGTTTGTTTGACAAATACGTTGTACGTCATCTTTAGGAAAATATTTTGCCAGCCAGTTCAACTGAGGGTTTAAGGTTTGATGCTGTGGTAAACAACACATTTGAAAATAAATTGATCGTAAAAGGTATAGTTTTCTATTGTATTCTTAAAATTAAACAGAACATAATCTATTATAAAAGCAAAAAGATAAATTAATCATTAGAATTTAACGTACATTTTAGATTTTAAAATTTTTTAAAAAAGTTACCAAAATTGTATGTGAATGAATATGTATTAAGATTTATGTTTAAAACGTAACGTAACGTATATTTAGTTATTTAGTTACTTATTTAGTTTAAAGAAACTTTTTTTTGAGATTTATCTGTTGTCGAAAAAAAAAATGGAAATTAAAGAAATTTTATTGCTTAGTGTAGAAGAGTTGAAAAAAAGGTTGGGAGAGCTAGACTTGGAGATAACAGGTAACAAGGCGGAATTACAAGCGCGTTTAATCAATCATGAAATTAGTGTATCCGGCAATACCGACAATATATCGGAACATTCGACTCCAAGTAACGAATCCGAAAGAACCGCACACTCTTCTCTTCCAGACCAATGTTTTGCTCAAACTCAATTTAGCTTTAAGGATATTGAAGAATCGATTTCATGTTTTTCGGGTGACGATGAATTAGGCGTTGTTAGATGGGTTGCAGAGTTTGAGCAAACGTGTACGATTGTGGGATGGAATAAATTACAAAAATTTATTTTTGCTAAAAGGTTATTGAAGGGCTCCGCTAGATTATTTGTTAATGGTATACCAAATTTAACAAATTGGGAATTTCTAAGGGAACGACTTTTGAAAGAATTTGGAAAAGATATAAACAGTGCAGAAATTCATTAGCGACTGGCCACAAGGAAAAAGAAACACGATGAAACAATAAACGAATTTGTTTATAAAATGGTTGAATTAGCAAATATTAGTAAAGTAGAAGAGGAAGCTCTTGTGACTTATATCGTAGATGGGATTGATGACAAAGGACCGGAAGCATATATTTTATATGAAGCAAATACGATCGACGAACTAAAGGAACGTATCAAAACGTACGAAAAAATTAAGAAAAATTCGAAATCACAGATTCAATATAGGAATAAATTTGAAAATAAGGGTTTTACAAGTAAAGCAAATAGTTCTGGTAATCAAGTCAATCAAAACAACAACAGATTCCACCGTTGTTATGTTTGTGGTGATAGAAGACATGCTACTGATACCTGCCCTAATAAGTCAAAGGGTTTTAAGTGCTTTCGTTGTAATCAATACGGACATAAATCATCGTTTTGTACTGTTATTAAAAAACCAAACACAAATTCTGATAAATCTGAAATAAATCTGGTAACCGTTAATAAAAATTACATAACAATAAAAATTAACGATATTTCAGTCGAAGCGCTGATAGATTCAGGCGCTGATATTTCTATTATTAGGTTAGATATTTTTGAATCTTTAAATAAAATGAATTACGAAAAAGAAAAAATTTCATTTAAGGGAATAGGAGGCGATGCATTAACCTTGGGTTCTTGTATTACTTCGGTCTGAAAGACCTAAGTATTACATTCATGAGCTCAAAGTGAAATTCTTACCCCCACTTTTTTTGACATTTCTCGACGTTTTAGGACCTCCTGATTCTAAAAAAGCAAAAAAAAAAAATGTATGTCTGTCTGCCGGCCGGCCGTCATTACCTACGCTGCAGGGAAAACCGCTGGAGGGATTTCAAAAATTTTTTTTTCTAAAAATAGGTATTCACAAGGGACAGGTCCGAAAGGACGCTGTGTTCGATAACTGTACCGGAAGTGTGTCAAAAAAATCATTATGTGTGTCAAAAATAGCAAATTTTCATATTTTTGGCTTAAAAAACGTTCATTTTAAGTGATTACGAGTAGGAACATTGAATTTGGAGAAATCTTGATGGTCGGGATTGGTATGTAAGATCAAAAACTAGATTATTGCATTATAAGTTTGTCAAAAAAATGTTGTCAAGTGTGTCAAAAGATTGATTTTTATTTATTTTTTTACCTAATTTTTTGGAAAAAAAAAATAAAATTAATTGTTTGTTTGAAATGAAGTTTTATTATTATTATTGAGAATTATGGCATTATGAGGTTGTCAAAAAAATGTTGTCAAGTGTGTCAAAAGATTTTTATTTAGTTTTTTTACCCTTTTTTTGGAAAAAAATAAAATTGTTTCTTTGAAATGAAATTTTATTATTATTATTGAGAATTATGGATTATAAGTTTGTCAAAAAATGTTGTCAAGTGTGTCAAAAGAAAGGTTTTTATTTATTTTTTACCCATTTTTTTTAGAAAACAATAAAATTAATAGTTCGTATGACATGATATTTTATTATTATTATAGAGAATTATGGCATTATAAGTTTGTCAAAAAATAATGTCAAGTGTATCAAAAAATGATTTCATTTATTTTTTAGCCAATTTTTTGGAAAAAAAATGTAGCTGTTTTTATGACGTAAATGTAATCTAAAATGAAATTAGACATGGAAGTTTTTTGAATTTGTTTATAGTTTTTTTAAATATTTTTGGAATTTTGAAAAAGTTTGTATTTTTGATTTTGTAATAATTTTTGCAATATTTTTAGAATATCGGTAAAAAGTTTTAATTTTTGATTTTTGTAAGAATTTTTTGAAATATTTTTTAAAATTTTGAAAAATTTTAAATTTTTTGATATTATTATAATATTTGGAATTTTGAAAAAATTTTTCAATTTTTGATTTTGTAATAATTTTTTGCAATATTTTTAGAATTTTGGAAAAAAGTTTGAATTTTTTAAGAATTTTTTGAAAATGTTGGAATTTAGAAAAAATTTAAATATTTGATTTTATTCTAATTTTTTGGAATATTTTTGGAATTTTGAAAAAGTTTGACTTTCTTTAATTTTTACAATATTTTTGGAATTTTGATTATAATTTTCTGGCAACGTATTGATGTTTCGTATTAGTTGTGTAGTAAATTTTTAAACTGAGTTAAAAAAATGCTTGTACTTTAACAAAGAGTTATGTTTGATATACATCGCTGCCCAAAACTAAAAACCATGTCCTCATAAAAGTTTTTTACCGAAAACTATATCAAAATCTTTAACCCAGACCGAAGTCTTGATATCTCAGAGCTGTGAGATTTCAGCCCCTCCATATTTTTGAATGTTGAAATCGAAAATTTCATATACGAATTGAAAATTTTTATTGTCCCGAATGAACTCATTAAAGTTCCTGTAATTTTGGGCAATAATTTGTTTCAAAAAGCTCAAGTTCAATTCAGTATGGGTAAGATAAGTGTTTTACCTAATGAAAATCCTACCAAATTAGAATTATGTGACAAATTAAGTGATGATTATGATCAAAACTTTTTAAATTGTTACGCTTTTGATGAAAAGGATCACGAAATTGACTTATATCACATTAACAATACTGATGTTAAAAATTCCATTTTAAGTCTAGTAAACAACTATATCCCAAATAAAATCTTTGAATCGCCAATCGAAATGACAATTGTATTAGCTGATGAAATTCCTATTTACGACAGACCAAGAAGATTACCCTACCAACACAAACTAGAAATAGAATTGCAAATCAAGTCATGGCTAGAAGATGGAATAATAGAAGAAAACTATTCCGATTTTGCGAGTCCGGTAGTTCTAGTAAACAAAAAAATGGATCTAAACGATTGTGTGTAGATTATCGTCGCATTAATGAAAAAATTATTAAAGATCGCTTCCCTTTACCAGTAATTGAAGAGCAACTTGATCAGTTGCAGGACGCAAAGTTTTTCACTACTTTAGACCTGACTTCCGCATTCTTTCACGTTCCCGTATCCGAAAACTCTCGAAAATATACAAGCTCATTCATCATTCGGAGTCAGACGAGTCGACGTCTCCTAAATTTTAAAATAAAAGGAACAAAAAACAAAAATAATCGAAAATAGATAAATAATAGTGTTATAAGTGTTAATAAGTGTTAGTAAGTGTAGTAGCTAATAAGTAAATAAGTGTTATAGTGTTTGTGTTAATGTTTATGAAAAATAAAAGTGTTGAAGAACGGACGCGTACAATTATACAATTGGTGAGATTGTTCTTTATTAAAAAATTATTTGGTATTTTGTGTTCACTATTACCAAGAGGTAGGCAGGTAAAATTTTACCTTTTATTGCTTTGATGTAATAAATTTATTTATTATTTTAAAGCATTTGTCTTGGTAATAGAAACCCAAAAGTTTTGTTTTAGTTGTTAGTGCTTTTTTTTGGATTGCCTGGTTTTTTTTTTTATTTGAAGTTTTGTGACATGATCTAGCTCCTCCCACCTCGGACTTATTTTAAGAGTTGGAAAATATCAGTTAGTTGATTATGAAATATTTTTTTTTTTGACAAAAGTTAGGAATTTCGAATTTAACCCTTTATTTGTACTCTTCAATTTTGTTAGTGTATTTTGTGTCCCCATTTTTTATTTTTTTTTTTTGCTTTTCTCTTATCGTGCTACTGTTGCATGAAATCTGCTACCGTGTTTTTGTGACAGAGATACCCAGTTTCTTTTGTACTGTTTAGTGTTGAAATTTAGGCCTGGCCGAATTTCAGTAGCTATGCATGCAATGTCAAAGGGTAAGTCTTTGTCTCAACAAAATGGCCGCAGAGTGAACCAACAGCTTAGCATTGACTTCACCAACATAAAAGGTCTCAATTCGAATCTAAACGAGGTTCATCACTACATCGAAAAAAATAAACCTGACATATTGTTTCTTACCGAAACAATTGTTAGTGGCAAAGCATCGAAGTTGGATCCCGATAAATACCGGATACCTAGTTACGAATTGGAACATTCCTTTTATAACAAGCATGGTGTCTGTGTATTTGTTCGAGATTCACTTTCATGTATGAGAATTAAGGCCTACGAGTTGAACTCTAAGCACCATAATTCTATAGCACTGAAGATCTCAGGTGTTGATGAAACGATGTTTATATTAGGATTATATAGATCCCCAAATTCTCCCCCAGGATGTCCCTTTTTCGATCAAATATCGGCTAATCTAGACAAGATTACCACGGACTACCCCAAAGCAAGACTGGCCATTCTTGGAGACTTTAATATTCATAATAAACAATGGCTTAAGTATTCATCGCGCACTGACGACGTAGGACGACAAGCCGAACTGATACTCGCAGATTATCACGGTTTGACGCAAATGATAGAGTGTCCCACTAGAATCGCAGACAATTCACATCATAACAACAATTTGCTGGATCTGTTTTTGACAAACGAACCAGATACTACGAAGACAAAAGTTGAACAACCCCTCGGAACATCGGACCATTTACTAATATCAGCAATAGTGCAATTTACATCACCGACACAAATTAAAGCAAATCCTCGTCGCTGACTGGGAGGGACTGAGAAACTTTTATGACGAAACACCTTGGAAAACTATTTGTTGTGTTGAACAAGATCCTAGCACATCGGTAATAAGAATTTCTGAAATCATAAAAGAAGCAATGCGGCGGTTTATTCCAAATCGATTAATCACTCCTAAAACTGAGCCTTGGTTTACACTGGATGTTGATGAGGCAGTGAGGAATAAACGCAAAGCATTCAAGACGTATAACGCTAATGAAACACCTGAAACCCATAGCGCCTATAAGAAAGCCAGCAATATTAGTAAATTCAAAATAGACTTGGACAAAGACGCGTTTATCCAGAAGAAAGCAAAGAAATTCGCCGAGCACCCATCTGGCTCACGTAGTTTCTTTCAGGCAGTTAAATCAGTCCAGAGCAATTTTACTCGATCCTCTATTCCAACCTTAGTTCTGAATGACATTCCCGTGAGCGACTCGAAAGAGAAAGCGGATCTTTTGGGTCGTATTTTCGCAGAAAACTCAAACATAGTTGAACCCCCCATTCTCCTACACTCATTCCCGCAGTTGTAACGAAAATGAAACCAATTATTTTTCGTTGCAATATTGTACGGAAAATGCTTCTTTCTATCAATATCAACAAATCTGCTGGCCCAGACGGTATTCCACCCCTCATTCTTAAAAACTTTGCTAGGCAACTAGCTCCAATTTTAACAAAAATTTTCTATTTATCTTATAAAACCGGAATATTTCCCGATTCTTGGAAGCTGGCCAGCGTTCAACCCATATCAAAGAAAGGCAGTAAGATAGACCCTAACAATTATAGACCAATTGCAATTCTGTCGGTTTTAGCTAAAATATTTGAAAAATATGTTAACTATAATTTGATAGATTATTTGGAAATGTCGCGAATTATTGATGATAAGCAGTATGGTTTTCGTAGAAGTCATGCAACAGGTGATCTGTTAGCCTACGTATCCCATCTCTGGAACAAATCGCTGGAAAACCACGGTGAAACATTCAGTATTTCACTTGACATTTCTAAAGCATTTGATAAAGTGTGGCATAAAAATCTTATAGCTAAATTAAAATTTTATGGCATAGACCATCTTACTGTCTCATGGATTCATAGTTTTCTTACAGGTCGCCAATTTCATGTTAATTTAGATGGTATCACATCCAATATTTTCACAACCAATGCTGGGGTTCCCCAAGGTTCTGCACTCTCACCAACTTTGTTTCTTCTATACATTAATGACTTACTTATTTCCACAGTGCACCCAATCCATAGTTTTGCTGATGACAGCACATTACATGCATCACATGCATCTCCTAAATTTCGATCTCATACTGCAGTTACCACTGATAGAGAGTTGCTAATTGATTCCATCAACAAAGATCTAGAGCGTATAATGGAATGGGGTGATCGTAATCTTGTTTCATTTAATCCAACCAAAACCAAATTATGCCGTCTTTCACGAATAGAGCGACATAAAAATTTTCCTATTAAAATAAACCAAGAGGAATTGCGTGAGGTTGAATCAGTTAGACTTCTTGGAGTGGATATTCAAAATAACCTGAAATGGAATAAACATGTGTTCAACCTCGCTAAATCTGCAATGCAAAAATTAGGATTCTTGAGTCGATGTAAAAAGTATTTCAATCCCGAGCAAATTTTGCTAATCTTCAAGTCCTTTATTCGTCCATGTATGGAGTGCTGCTGTCATGTTTGGGGAGGTGCTTGTCAGTCAACAATAAATTGTTTAGACTCTGTACAGAGAAAAGCAATACGGTTGATTGGTAATACCGAACTAACGGACCAGCTTGATTCACTCCAGCACAGAAGAAATGTGGCTGAATTGTCAATCTACTATAAATATAACTTTAGCGAATTCTCCTCTAAGGAAATTCAAAATATCCTTTCATCGTGTGCGCAGTATAATCGACAAACAAGAGCTGCCGAGTTATCCCATCCATTTGTTGTACAAATACCTCATTGTAGAACTGTGTCCTTCCAAAACGACTATTTCAATAGAGTGGCCAAATTATGGAATTCATTGCCCTCCTCTGTATTTCCCGATGAATTTTCTCCTCAGGCATTTAAAGAAAATGTCCATCATCATCTAAAAAAATTAGTATAGTTATCCCTATATCCCCATTCCTTCCATTCCTTTATAGTTAACATGGTATCTTCGGATATTCAAAGAGTCTAAATAATGAATATTTCATATTTAGTGTGCTAAACATGTCTAACTGATTAATAAAAAAAAAAAAAAAAAAAAAAGCTTTGTGGTTGAAAATGGCCAATACCAGTTTAAATATTGTCCATTCGGACTATGCAACAGTCCCTCTGTTTTTTCAAGATATATCCATACGATATTTAGGCCATTAATTCAACAAAAGATAGTAATAACATGTATGGACGATTTAATAATTCCATCGAAATCCGAAGAAGAAGGCCTTGATAATCTGAATAAAGTCTTAAAAGTTGCTCAAGATCATGGTCTACAAGTTAACTGGAAAAAATGCAATTTCGTCAAAACACGGATAGATTTTTTAGGACATACAGTCGAAAATGGATTTATTCAACCCGGAACAGAAAAGGTCAAAGCAGTTATAAACTATCCGACTCCAAATAAAGATGTAAAGCAAGTTCACAGCTTTTTGGGATTAGCGTCATATTTTCGAAAATTTATCCCAGATTTTGCTTTAAAAGCAAAACCTTTGTCAGATTTACTGAAAAAAGATGCTATATTTTTATTCGGTTCAGATCAAGCTCGTGCTTTCCAAGAATTAAAAGCTGACTTAACAAAAGATCCAGTACTTCAGCTGTTTAAGTACGGTGCATATACCGAAATACATACGGACGCTTCGAAGTTTGGGTACGCTGCAGTAATGTTTCAAAGAAACAATGATGATGGTCAATTACACCCAGTGCACTACATGAGTAGAAAAACAACTGATGCTGAACAGAAGTGTCATTCTTACGAATTAGAAGCGATGGCCGTGGTTGAAGCATTTAAAAAGTGGAGACCGTATCTGTTGGGTCAAAAAGTAAAAGTTATAACCGATTGCAATGCTTTTGCATTAACGATAAAGAAAAAAGACGTTCCAGTGAAAGTTGCTCGATGGGCAATGTATCTACAAGACTTCGATTTTGAAATCGAACACCGTTCCAGTACTAAAATGCGTCATGTGGACGCATTAAGTAGGGAGATTTTGACATTTGAAACTACAGTCACTCACCAAATAAAGCAAGCACAAGGTGAAGACAATTATCTAAAAGCTATTAGGACCATTTTGAAAGAACGAGAATACGATGATTACCTTTTGAAGAGTGATATAATATATAAGACGCAAAACGGAAACGAATTGTTGGTAATACCCACATCAATGGAGAATGAGATTATTAAACAGACGCACCAACAAGGACATTTTGCCGTAAGAAAAACGGAAGATCTTCTTCTGAAACAATATTTTATTCCCGAACACCGTAAAAAAATCGAAAGGGTTGTTAAAAATTGTATTCCGTGTATCCTTGCAGAAAGGAAGAATGGAAAAAACAGGAATGTTTTCTTAACCCAATAGAAAAAGAAGATAAACCCTTACAGACATATCATGTCGATCATCTAGGTGTTCTAGAACCGACCCAAAAAATGTACAAACATATATTTGCTGTCACAGATGCTTTTACCAAATTTGTTTGGTTATACCCAACGAAGAGCACATCCAGTGAAGAAGTTGTTGAACGGTTAAAGAAACAAGCAGCAACATTTGGAAATCCGTCCCGAATAATATCGGATCGTGGCACGGCTTTTACGTCAACTCAGTTCAAAGAGTACTGCGCTGATGAAGGTATTTCTTACAAGCAGCAAAGGCTGACATATTCCAGCCGGATTGTCGATATTTGAACTACATGGTCTTACAAAGAAACAAAAACAAGTTTAAGCCCATAATTTTTTTAGTATTAGGCAAATGTTGTTTGTTGTAAGAGCCATTTCAGTGTAAATCAAAATTTAAATAAAACATTACAATCTTCCAGACAAACGCAAAAATACTGTCATTACCAAAAACTTCGTAATTTTGGTTTAAAATTAATTTTTTTTCTCAATTTTTTCAATCTCAATTTCAGATAAACAGGCTTAAGTGGAGGGGTAATGTTACGGTTATGCAATGTTGGTTTGTATTTCTAAAACTAATTTTCATATTTAATAGATCAAAAACTAAAATCACATAGATTTGGAAAATGAGTTAGCAGCTGGCATACGGCATGGTACACATAGGTTTAACTATAAAACAGGTTAAAGTTTTTAACAAAACCGAAACTTACAGTCACACCTATGGATGTTTATTAGAAATTTATTTTTAGGTGCAACTTTTGAAATTCTTTTTCGAAAAATAATTGAATGTAGAACGAGAAACATTCTTGCTTTACTCAAATAATAAGAACGGAAAATTCACCAGGTTTTTGAAACTGTAGCCCAATGCCGGTACATCGTGATATAGGAATTGAGAAACAAATTATAGCAATTCACAAGCGGTGATAAAATTTTAAATCTCATAAAATAGTTAAGCAATTTAAACAAATAATATACATTTTAGCGACCAGAGTTAATCATTACAGTGCAACAAAAACCTCAACATATATTCCAGTAATACCCAACTCAATATTACCTATGATAAAAATGTAAAAAATTATAATTGATCTCGTATTTTTCAAAAGCTGTTATTTATGTAATCATTCATTTTATCTTAATATTTCAACTAAATGTCTCACAAATAATAATTGCAATCATCAATTTTATCGTTATGCAGACAACGCACATTATCTCATCTCATAAATTTCAAGTTATAAAAAAATCATCAAAATTCGTTTTTAATTGAAACACATCAAGATAAAAATAATCATCACCATAATCCTCACTTAAGATATATTTCTTAATTAAGTTCATATTTCTAACGATAACAAAATTATAGAAATATTTCAAATAAATTTAATCGTTAAATCTTCTTCATCATCTTTACAATAATGATAAATAAAATCATAAACGCATTTGCAATTTATCATAACAATAATAATAATAGTTATTGCATAACTTACGTTAAATATAATTAAAATTAAATTTTTAATTCTTACAGTTACCATTACGTGGAGATGGATTCATTTCAACAATAACTGAATCAGGTAATGAATCTCTTCGATCCGTTTGATGATGACTATCATTTATAAGACAATGTCCATTTCCGTGTAATGTTGAACTTTCTTGATATAATGCTGATGCGTCTAAAGCCATTAATTCTTTTTTTGATAATTTTTCAACGACAGCCGCCGCATAACAGTCTCCTAGCATATTGTTTGTTGTCCGTATTCGATCACTGTGAATTGTATAAATATTTGCATTAGTTTTATGAAAATCATTAATTAGTATTTTCTTAAAATAAAAATTTAGCCATAGACGAACGATCTGTATTATGCTGTTTTCGTGTGATTATTATTACAAGCTGTGGATATCCATATAATCCAAATTAATCAAAATAAGACGATTGATGCATAGATAATTTTGTTCCGCATACAACGATATGCATACCGTGTGCCTATCAAAAATTTTCTAAGCAGATTAAGGAGATTCCGAAATACGAAGATATCAAAACTTGATTTCGAAAATCGACCCAAACACAACCATTTCCCAAATGTGTAACATCGGTGACAGCAGTGGGGTGATGAAATAAATTCTTGATTTGTTTATTATGTCGGCTAAGTTGAATACGGTCGGTTACTAAAAGGTTAGTGAAGAGTTTTGTTTGAGCTTTCGATAAACTGTTTTCAAAGTTTAAAGCTCCGATGAAAATTTGTTGTTTATTATTATTAAAAAAATTTATAAAATTATACTCACACGAACCAATCAATTCCAAATAGCAAGGTAACATCTTTAACTGGTGCATCTATTGCTGCTAAAACAACCAACAAAAGAACTAATGCTGCACTTGGCACACTAGCGGATGACATTGAAGCTGCTGTCGATGTTAACAACACCGTTAAAATTTCCCCAAACCCTATTGTCATTCCTGCCATTTGTGCAACGAACAATGATGCAATAGCTATAAACAATGCAGTTCCATCCATATTTATATTCGATCCAATGGGAAGCACAAATCTTGTTATCCTCGAATCTATCCGTAACTTATCGTTCATCGCACGAAATGTAACCGGTAGAGCTGCAGCTGTTGATGCCGTTGAAAATGCTGTTAACATTGCATTAAATAATCCAAAATAAAACTTATAAGGATTTTTTCGAAGAAACACAAAATATATTAATTGAAGTATAATTAGTTGATAGAAGAAAACTCCAATTGCTACAGTTATAATAAACCATGCTAATTGTGACATCACTAACCCTAAATCACTTACTCCTAAAATTTTACCAGCAATAACACTGCTTATACCAATCGGTGTTAACCACATAACACCCGTTACCATTTTCATCACAACATCGAACACAGCCGAAAAAAAATCTATCACAACTTTTCCTTTTTCACCGAGGGTACCCAGCACGGTACCAAAAACTAAACAAAAGAACACAATGCCTAATGTATTTGTACCACTACGATATTGTATCACACGAACATATAGATTTTCATTTGTTGATTGTGATATATCGGTTGAGTTGAAATCATCTACATAAACTGTATGTGCTTGCTGGAATGATGCTTGAAATAAATTATCTGGAAACACATTTCTGAAATGAGAGTAAGAAAACTAAATTAAATTTTTATATTAGAACTATTATAAATTTTTCAAGGCATTGATACAAAGGCAAAGTTAAAACAAACACAAATCGACGGTATATTATTAAAGAACGGAGGCTAAAATATGCAATGGAGTTTTGAAGTTTTTCGAACGGAACCTATCCTACAATCTCTAGTTAGCAAATGTTGAGCGTTTTCATTGTTTTTAAACGGTACCCTTTTGGTGAGACTTCGGTGTCCGTTCGAATTTTTACATAATCAATTTACTCACAAACTATAAGTGGTATCAAGTTGAAATTTTCTACAGATTTTAAATGTGTTTTCCCAAGCCTACTGATACCAAATAATAAAAAATGCAAATATTTGTTTTTATCTATATTTTATGAACGTAGATGTGGAGATAGTAAAACAAAAGATTTTTGTAAGGAATCGAGTTTGGTTTAAAAAAATCGAAAATGATCAAAATATTTCAAAAAAAAATTTCAATGATTTCTCGACTGCTTAGTTTTTTTGATATTGCCAAAACGAGTGTTGTTTTTCCTGCCCCCCCCCCCCCACCCCCTCTTAATTTCGAACATTAAAAAAGAAAAAAATTGGAAAAATTCATGGCTATGGGCAATGTTGTAAAGATTGAATAAAAACTATAGCAATCGGTTTATAATTTCAAATGTTATTTTGAGGGGGTTGAGAGTGGAAATTTTGACAAAAAATTATTTTTGACCTTGTTGAGTCTAAAACAATTTTTTTTTGTAGCTATGTTAAAAAATGAAGTAGCTATGTTAACAATGCACTCGTTGGCAATAATTTGCTGAGACTTTTTCCTCCGTTTTTTTCCATTGGTTTCAATAAAAATCCTCAAAACTGGCTCTCAAACTATTTTCTACAAAAATATTTATAAAGAAAAATTCATGAAAGTTTGGATGATACTGAGTGGAGGTAGATTTTAATGTAGAGACTGGCTGCTGGTGGCGTTGAATTCTCCAGGAGGTGAGTATGATGATATGATTTGTTGTTGGAGATGTTGTATCCAATATAAGGAGAATTTGTTGCTTAGCACTATCTGATATCCATGATTGACTTAATGTTGCATTGTCCGGCATTTTTCACTATTATCTTAGAGAATATCTTAAAGTATTCAATAAATAAAGGCAGAATCTATCTAATGAAAATTGTGTAAATGAATCTGATGAAATGGTTGAAGATAAAGATATTGGAGACCGTGAATATTTAACATCATCAATGGTTCTGTTTTCTCATTATAATTATAATTAATGACGTGTCTAGATTTAAATTTCCATAAATTTATTTTATTAAATTTTGACTTAGCATGTTAACAGTAAAACATTTATTATATTATTTAAAATTTAGAATAGTGAAAAATAAACAAACATTTTTTTACATCACAAAAATCAAGAACTTTTAACTATTTGGAAAAAAACAAAATCCGAATAATAATAATATATTTTTTGTTTTTTTAATAAATGTTAACGAAATCATCGCCTGCTAAATTTTGAATTTTTTTGAGAAATGATTTTAGTTTTGATGTTCGCCACAAAAGAACAATAGTTGAAGCTACAACAATTAATAATATATATTCCAATATAAATAATTTATAAGCTGGCATTATTGAAGCTTTCTTTAGCCACCCTAAAGAGCTTTGGTTAAAAAGCAACCAACGTGAAACTATGCAAACAAAAACTGTTGTTTTCTCAAATATACACGGAACCCTCAGCGAGCGAATTCTATTCGCACTTGCCTGACTTTTTTTTAAATTATTGCTACTTAAAAGAAGATTTATAAATTCAAAAGATGAAATAAAACTCCGCCCATTTGTCGAAGATTTTAACGTTTTGGAATTTACATTCCAAAAGAATGTAATATTTTAAGGCTCAAATCTTGACTGAATTAAGAGCCTTACCACTGACCTTACCTAGCAGCTTGATCTGAAGTCTAATACTTCGAGCTATTCAGGCCAGTATGAATTTAAATAGGGAATTCAATACCATGGTTGGGATAATATTAGCCTGAACAAAATGCTGGTCGATTACTTTCGGAAAAATAAAGTTATATAATAAAAATGTATATCCTAACTATTTACTTACATATATATATATATATATATATAATTAGTAAGCAACTTTTATTGCCATAGTCAGAAATTAACAAACTATGTATGTCAAGTAAGTATAGTTGTAGCATATTTTAAATGAACCCATCAAGCAGCTGGAGCAAAGTCTAATTAGGGCTAAGCTATGACCTAGTAGAGATAAAACAAGAAATGTCTAGATTATCTTATAAAGCATATAAGGTATACCTAAATAAGGGAATATTATAAGATTTCTTATAGGTGTCGAATGTAAGTAATAGAACAGTAGAAAAACGAGCAATGATATGAACATAAACAGTGCTAGTTGTTGTAACGGAAGAACCAACGCCGATTACTCGCAACAAAAAAGTTGATGCAATTCAGTAAAAACCCTTTCTCCTAATCTTAAGATAACGTAAATTAAAATCAGATATTAAAATAATTAAAAATGTTTGTTTTCGGTAAAAGCCAGATCATCAACGATCGTGACATTAAACTTTTGGATGTGCAAGTAAATCTACATATTTACTAGGCAGAGGTCGATGACATTTTGATTAAACTAACTTCGAATTCTCATTCGTTGTGATGATCCTAATAAATCCAGTGTATTTAATGTAAAAAAAATAATTCCTCCTGTTATAAGGTTCGACCTTTTTGATTTAGATTACAACTTGGCATAAGTCATATCTCAATTCATAATTAATTCGAGCTTTTTATTGAGTTATAATCAATTTTCTACCACACTTTTTTTTAACTGTGCGGGTTGAAAATTTGTTTTAAAACACGAGGGTAAGCTTGTCCGACCAAAATGTGTCTGCTATTGTCGACCCCGACAACTGACATTTTGTTATGTTTGGGTTGTCGGACTAGACAATAGCAGACAAATTTTTGTCGGACAAAGCTACCCTCGTGTTCTAAATCAAATTTCCAACCCCCATAGTTAAAAAAAAAAAAATTACAAGATCCCGGGAAATCGGCATTTTTTGGAGCTTGCCGAACAGTAAAGCGGCCAATTTGAGGAAAATCGCGGAACAAAAGTTTTCGGGCTCGTCAAGTACAAGTACCTCACGAAGTATAAAATATGTGGTAATCATCACATGAAATCGGCGTGGGTCCAGGGACTATTAAATTTAATTTTCCCAGCAAATTTTGCTTCATAAAGCTAGTCAGTTGGCGGTTGAATACTGGTTCATCTAAGGATTCGGGAAAGCAAGTGATTAAGAGTGTTGCATGTTTTTTTCAGACGGTTATAATGATTTCCGGTAGGAATGCAAGTATCAGCACTAAGCACGCTGTAATTTGACACACTTGCGCTAATAAGGACATGTATACACATGCTTCACACACGCTTCTAAGTCTACCAAGCTGTCGTATAACGTCAGAAGGAAAGTTTGAAAAGGGTAGAGATTGGAAGAGATTACCCTTTTAAATGGGTAGAGATTATTCTAGATTCTGCACTAAAAAAAATTGAAGTAATACCAATCTCATCTCGAAGTTGGCAGTTATTCAAACAAAGAAAAAATATTTGCAAACAATTTCTCCGTGATCGGGACAACTACATTCACATTAAAACATTTTCCTAACAACGTCATGAAGTTTATTTAAAATTTAAAATGTTATATCCAATATAACAGTAGTTGAAAAAAATTTATATAACTATTTCCATGAAAATAGTTTTCTTTGGTCTTATATCATGAATTTTTCATTTTAAAATTGAAGTATTTGAAATTAATTGAACTATTTGTATTTTATTTTCACATAAATATTTCGTGCGATTATCTCAACTAAATCGTTCTATAATTGTTCAGTTGTTGAAAGAATTTCGTAGTTCTATTTGCTATAACTGTCCGTACGGTGAGTTTGAGACAACTGCATTTCAATTCGAAATAGAACATGTTTTTTTCAGTGTATATAAAAAATTATTTCTCCTTTTATATGGTTTGACCTTTTTGGTTTAAATCACAACTTAGCATAAGTCATATCCCAATTCATAATTAATTCGAGATTTTAATCGACTTATAATCAGTTGTATGTGATCTTCGTTTTATTAATTTCAATCCAACAACGAACTCAGAAAGCATTAATATTTAGAAAAAGAACATATTTTCTTTGACAACCAACTAATTGATTTTAAAAGATTTCCCCGTTTGATGTAGAAACGGTAAGCTATCATTTCAATAAAATAATTATAACGATTTCCTTTAATTTTAATTTTCTCAACTACAAGTTTTACTTCATAATGCTAGTTAGCTAGAGGCTGAATTCTAGGCGATCTCCAGGTGTAATTTACCTTGTGTAAGTATCGTGGATTTCCTCGTCCATGTATTTTTATTTTTCTATGCCATTTATGAGAACAATATATATAAAAATCAAATAAGCTAGAGTTTGGTCCAACTAAGTATTCGAAAAAGCAAGTATCTGTTAATAAGCGGTTAGAATGTTCTTTAGTAGGACTGTCACTGCAAGTGTCAGCAATAAGGGCACTGTTAATTAGCACACATGGGCTATTAAGGTGTAGGCCTTCTCA
This sequence comes from Diogma glabrata, assembly GCA_963693315.1. Classification (NCBI taxonomy): domain Eukaryota; kingdom Metazoa; phylum Arthropoda; class Insecta; order Diptera; family Cylindrotomidae; genus Diogma; species Diogma glabrata. Next base: position 25,714,133 of record OY856186.1, on the reverse strand, counting down.
TGCTACCAAGCTGTCATATAATGTAAGAAGGAAAGTCTTAAAAGCTATTAAATAGGCAGAGATTATTCTGGATTCCGATTGGTCTAAAAGAATTGCCAAATCTAGACTCGGATATCATATACCTTACATCTGCTTCCAAAATGTACAGATCAAGGTGTATTCCCAAATATCCCTTAAATACAAGTCATTATGATAGCCAAATCTTTTAGTGATGTGGTGGACGATCAGACACCTTTCTGAATGTAATCAAAGAAAATTCCGGGTTGATCTCGATCTGCAGAAATGAGGGTTGAATTCATAGCATGTACCAAAGTGGAAGTACTTATTGTAGAGGATAAACCATGTCGATCGAGAGCTTGTACTTAGATTTCTGCAAAACTCAAAAATCCAGGTAAGGTACGGGAAATGCTGAAATACAGTAATTCAGAGCTTTTTAATCATAACTGGAGAATAGCTAAGCTGTCACTTATCAAGAATGCAAGAATGGTAGCAAATCAGCTACCATTCTCATTAATATAATCCTCACCACTTGATTCAATAACTTTGAGTACCCCCAATTACAATATTGACAGTTTTTTTCTTGTCTGAATGATTAATTAACGACGCCGACTAAAAACACACATTCGGCAAGTGGTCTCTGTTAGGAATCGAACCCGGCACCTTCAAACGGAAATAATGGTTAAAGATGATTTCTCCACGCCTTTAACTTTAGTTGAAGAAGGACGTGCGACTAATATTTCCCAGTCTCCAACAACTGGTACAAATAGTGTAGGTCGCCTCACGGATACATAGCTATTTTCATCGATTAGGGTCTGCGAACTACCTGATAAGAATTATCTTGACTCAAGTAACGAGTTGGATATTACGATTGTGGAAGTGGGGAGAACAGCACATGAAGTTTCTACAAATCAACCCTCCCCCCCCCCCCCCTACCCCTCCACTGAAAGGAAACCATCGCAACTCATTAGCTCTAATTCTCTAAATCTGCCATGACCGTGTACTTGGACTCAAGACCCAAAACTACAGGTGAAAAATGCTGGTAAGATTCGTTCCTGTATTTTGGTAAAACGCAAACTCAATATTTATCTACTTACAGGCCATATTGATGCAGACACAACGAGGGCGGCCATGGGAATGTGGTTGTTACCCACTTTTATAACATCTAATAGACCAGAAGTGTTCGATGTTACTTTTGTCTTTGACTTCATGTCTAACAGAGTAGATAACTGAGCCAGGTTTGAATAATAGTCTTCTTCGGATGTCCAGTTCGAATGACCGAATCGGACATCGGCTCTCCCGAAAATTCTATTTTTAGAAACAGGAGATGGACAAATTGGGACACCCTTACAAGTATTCTATGTGAATCACTCCCAGTTGCAGTCCTAAAAACTCTTAAATCTTCACGGATTTGGAAAAATTGATAGACACGCTAACTGGTTTCTTTAGTGAAACTGCTTTTGAATCATGCGCTCTTTGCAGAACGCAAATCATATCCGTCATGGTTGACGAAGAAACTCCAGATTACTCACAAGAGGTGTAAAAAGCTTTTCAAGAATGGAAAGGAAACTAGGGCTTTATCGAATTGGGAATCTTATAGGAGTTTCCCTAAAACTTATAAATATAAGTCAAGAAATGTAAAAAATACAGCAGTCCTCTCAGGCATCAAGGCTTCTCAAAGTGTTTTTAATTTAGTTTTAATTTTTTTTGGAATTTGTTAATTTTTTTTACTTAAAATTTTTCGAAACTAAAATTTTTGATAGAAAGTAACAGCCCAACCACTGCCGAACTCCAGCTGCTGCATCCAACTAATAACCCCCAACTCAGGTTTGTTTTATTGTTTTTTTTTTTGAATTTTGTTTTCAAAATATATTTTGGGAAGAAGTTTATTTTTATTTAGATTATTAAATTTTTTTAGACGTTATTTGTTTTGAAATTCGATTATAAATTTTGAATTGCGCTGATTTGTTTTGAATTTTTTAATTATTTTTGAATTCTTAATTTTTTTTGAACGTATAAATTTTATTGTTATATTATCGAAATTTTGGAGTTTTTTTCGATTTTTTTCTGAATTTTTGTTTGGGTTTTTTCAAATCTTCATATTGTTGTTTACCCTTGTGTTCTTTGTCAATGTGTGACATTAAATTCATTAATGTTTTCCGAGGTCAAATTGGTTTTCGTACCCAATTTTGTTATTTTTTTGGTTAGACTTTCAATCTGTTTTCGGCTGACACATTCTTAAACATTATGGCTTCTTACTCTAGTTTCTCTACGGTCCACCGCTGCGTATTTTGTAATTTGTACATGACCCAGCTTATGTCCTGTGGTCATATCTTTTATTTGTGTTATATTTTTTTGTGAATTTGAAAATGATGTTTTCTTTTCATAAATTTTGATATTATTTTTATATTTTTGTATTTTAGTTTTGAATTTTTTTTTTAAATTAAATTAAATTTAATTAAATTTTTAATTAAATTTTTGTTTTAGTATGATTTTTTGTGTGTTCGTTGTTCTGTGGGCGAAAGGCAAGAGTAAGTCTTGTAAGTCTTGACGCGCAGACAACATTCGAGTATTGATGTGTGAGTTTGATTTTGTCTGAGGTTGTTCTGTTGTCGGAGGGCAAGATATCCTGTAAGTCCTGACGCACAGACAACATTTGTGTTTTGAGTTTTTTTTTGTTCATTTTTCTTCTGTGGGCGTTTTGGTTGTTTTTGGCTTAATTTTGTTTTTGGTTTAATTTTTGTTTGTCTGGCCCGGCTAGCTCAGTCGGTAGAGCCTGAGAGTGTATCTCGGGGTTTGGGGTTCGCATTTCATTTCTTAATTTTTCCTATGATTCTCAGGACGAATGTAGTCAGCCGGACTTCCTCCTTTCGTTCTGTCCTGTAATGTGCAAGATTTCAAATGATGGGTGTACTTCCATTTTCCGTTCTATAGTAATATACTATAGATCTAAATTATTTTTCCACTCACTTTTCAACCCGTTTGTGTAACAACACAACTGGTTAAACATTCCAATGTATATCCAACACTTCCAGTATTAAGTTGTTTTTTTTTTGTTAATTTTCTATATTTTTTTTTACCTATGAAGAAAATTGTAGAGAATTAATAAATTAAAATAAAATTTATGCTGACGAATTTTCTTTTAGCTCGTGCGAAGAAACTTTTTGTGAATTGTTTTTCTTTGCATTAATCAGTTGGTGGTTGGTTGTTGAGCTGACAGTTTGGTTTAAACTCTTGAGTTAGTTAGCTTTGGAATATTGAGAGAATGAGGTTAGTAAGTTTTTTTTTTTATGTAGAGTTGAGCTGGTTTGAGCAGTAGCAAGAGAATATTAAAAATTTGAAATTTAAATTCCTAAGAATGTAAGTTAGTGAGTTTGTTTTTGAAAGGGATAGTGTAAAATTGGTGAACAAAATTTTAAATTGGAGAAATTCGAATTAAGTTCGAATAATTATTAGTTAAGTTAATGAGTTAATGAGTTAAGAAAAGTTAAAAAGAAAAATGTACTATTGCAACGTAAGGTGATTTAATTAAATTAAAAAAAACGAAATAAAATGAAATAAAGAAAACAAAAAGTTTGAGTTAAGTTGTTATAATTTATCTTCTATGGCTCAAAAAGATCCTTAGAAAGCATTTGAGGATGAAGTGCTGATTGTTATAAAGGTAAATATCAACGCCTAAGATTTCGAGTAAGCGCAGGTTATTAGGAAATCATCCTTCTGGAGTGAGGGAGTTGGGCAACACTTAAGAGGACCTCGATATAGGTATTATTGTTTATATTCCTATGTTTAATTTAATCTTCTGTGGATGGGTTATATGTTTCTTTTTATAAGTGATCATAAATAACAATGATTTGTTAACGTAATTGAGATAGGGGGTGTTGTGACATGGCAGTTCTCCCTCCTGGAGAAACTGTGTGATGCTTTGAGGCACGCGATTTATTTTTGTGTTTAAAATTTTCTTGGGTGTAGAGGATGGTCAATAGAACCTTCGCTTAAATGAGCTAGCGGCAGGGTTATTGGCGTGCAAGACCAACTGACAAACCCCTTACTACACTTTGTCCACTCAAACAAAAACGTGTTTGCATTTGTTGAGATCTTTCAGAATGAAGATGTCGTTCTGATTGGGTAACCTAGGAGAAGTAGGAATTAGGGTTTGCATATTACTTCGCAATCTTTTAATAAGCTCAGAATTATCGTAATTTTTGGCTGTTGGAGAGTCGACAAAGAATTCGCCGCAGACATTGAGAGTTTGGCCATACACTAATTCTGCAGATGTGCAGTCGAGGTCTTCTTTGACTCGGTTTCTTCTCCCATGACTTCGGTTGCAACTACAATGACAAGGAGACGTGGAGAAATCTGTTTTCCATTTTCTGTGTCTGATTCAGACCAGACTCAGGTTTCTAAGGGGCACGCACCTTTCATGATCTGCGACATTTGTCGCTTCTTGATAAATTCTTTCTGTTTTCCAAAAGGCACTGCTTAAACAGGATAAATTCTTTTAATGTTTAACTTTGTTGACTTGATGGTTTAGTTTACATTTAACGAATGATTTTTGTCAATTTTAAATTAATATAAGTAGATATGTAAATAAAATTAGGATAAATAATGGTTATAAAAATAATTTTAAAATTTATCATTCGATTGAGCCCAGTTTAAAATACTACTGTTAGTCGCTGCTAGCTTTCATGTAATTATTCATCCTTATTATATAGCTGTAAACTAAAATCTAGAAAACTGTTCTTTAAAAATTTTTAACAGCTTATAAAAACTCTCTGTGTTTTTATTTCTACACTTCGAATGTTTGTTTATTTATCCTATACATGATGCCATTTACATGGAATTTTTATGTTCATGGCTATAACATAATTGTATCCTGTCAGTCTTTATCACATTTAGATAATGTAATGGGGCACTAGAGTTTCAAAATCCTTTTTTATATCTACTTTTCATTCCATCCTCGTACATTACAACGGAGGATAGATTTGCTTATGTATTTTTGTTTACACAACATATTAATAATTAAATTAAAATAAATTTTTTTCAACGCCATATGACAAAATAAAATGTTATTTATAGCTAAAACTAAATAACTCGCATATATATGTGAAATGCAGTCCATTTAAAAATAATACACGTGAATTATTCGATTTTATTTATTTTATTTTATTGTTAGCGTCACACGTAGTTTAACTTTTTTGTGTTAATAGAATTATAGTAAAATAGAGTTTAAGATTTTCATTATGAAGGTTAAAAATGTGTTGGTTGTGATTAAATTATAAAATAGGTGTTACATATATGTATGTATAATTTGGCATATAATTTTTTCAGTGTCAAAACCAATTTACCACAATTATAGCATTTTATTTAAGTATAATAAGAAAAGTTCTCATATCATTGATGTAAATATTAAAATTGCTCTCAGAATTTCACCGATTAGATCATGTCTCGAGATAATAAATTACATATAAAGTTGGTTGAAAACAGCCATTCATTCATCAATCACGTCAGTGGCATTTGTAAATGCAACATGCATATAATAAAATTAATCAAAATACTAAAACTTTTTTTTAATTTTTTTTTATACAAATAAAAAAAATTGCACTCACAGTTGCCAGTATTTTAAAATTCTGATCTTAATTATTCTAGATTCTATTCAATTTGTTACATAAATCGGACTAATGTTTAATAAAGTTGGCAAATGATTTTGATGCCCTTTATTAATTAGTAATTAGCTAATTTCAAGAAAAATTACATTGATTTTAGAGAAACACGTTAGTATATGAGAGATGCATTTATGCTTGTATTGTAACAGGAGCCAGGCGCTTTCAGTCTGCTCTAGTAACCTTGGCTTATTCTAGTTGTGATCTCACAATTACTGAAGTATTGACATAGATTAGAACTTACTCGACAAATTTTTTGAAGCACAATAAACCTATTATGTAATTTTGCTTCGGTCTGAAAAACCTAAGTATTACATTCATGAGCTAAAAGTGAAATTCTTACCCTCACTTTTTTTGGCATTTCTCGACGTTTTAGGACCTATTGATTCTGAACAAGCAAAAAAAAAATGTATGTCTATCTACCGGCCGTCACAACCAACGAAATCTATAAAACGGCTAAAAGGAATTTGAACAATTTTGAATTCTAAAAATAGGTACACTCAATGGTAAGAGCTGAAAGGACGATGTGTTCGATAACTGTTCCGTAGGTATGACAATAAAATCGTCAAGTGTGTCAAAACAAGGAAATTTGCATATTTTTTGCTTAAAAAACTTTCATTTTAAGTGATAATGAGGAGGAACAAAAAATGTGGAAAAATCTGGATAGTCGGGATTGGTATGTAAGATCAAAAACTAGATTATTGCATTATAAGTTTGTCAAAAAAATGTTGTCAAGTGTGTCAAAAGAAAGATTTTTATTTATTTTTTATCCAATTTTTTGTATAAATAAAATTAATTGTTTGACATGAAATTTTATTATTATTATTGAGAATTATACGTTTGTCAAAAAAATAATGACAAGTGTGTCAAAAGAATGATTTTCATTTATTTTTTTAGAAAAAAATAAAATTAGTTATTTGTATGAAATGAAATGTATAATGAACATGAAATTATTATTATTGAGAATTTTAATGCATTTGGTTTGTCAAAAAAATATTGTCAAGTGTGTCAAAAAAATGATTTCATTTATCGTTTTAGATAATTTTTTGGAAAAAAAATTTAGCTGTTTGTTTACGTAAATATAATTGAACATGGAAGGTTTTTAATTTGTTATAGTTTTTGAAATATTTTTGGCATTTTGGAAAAGTTTCAGTTTTTGATTTTGTAAGAATTTTTGGAATATTTTTAGAATTTTGAAAAATTTTAAATTTTTGATTTTATTATAATTTTATAATGTTGGAAAAAGATTCAATTTTTGATATTGTTATAATTTTTGCAATATTTTTAGAATTTTAGAAAAAGTTTGAATTTTTGAATATTTAAGATTTTTTGGAATATTATTAGAATTTAGAAAAAGTAATTAAGTTTTTGATCTTATTCTAATTTTTGGAATATTTTAGAATTTTGAAAAAAAAATTTTTGAATTTTATATTTATATAAAAACTATAATAAAATCAAAAATAAAAAATTTTTCAAAATTTTAAAAATATTTCAAAAATTCTTATAAAATCACTAATTGAAACTTTTTTCAAAATTCTGAAAGTATAATTTTGAAAAAAGTTTCAATTAGTGATTTTATAAGAATTTTTGAAATATTTTTAAAATTTTGAAAAATTTTTTATTTTTGATTTTATTATAGTTTTTATAATTTTGATAAAAGTTACAAATTTTGATTTTGTTATAGTTTTTGCAATATTTTTAGAGTTTTTGTCAAACGTTTTAATCTTTGATTTTGTAATAATTTTTGAAATAGTTTTAAAATTTTGTTTGAAAAAAGTTTGAATTTTTGATTTTATTCAGTTTTTACAATATTTTTAGAATTTTGAAAGAAATATGAATTTGTGATTTTGAAATATTTTCTCGAAACGCTAAATGGAGACGTTTTTGAGGAGTTTGCGGATTGTATCATCTTTTCACGAAATTATGTTAATTTATGATCTGGTACAATTTTCCGGCAACGTATTGATGTTTCGTGTTAGTTTTGTTAGTTTAATAAATCTTTAAACAGAGATAAAAAATACTTGTACTCTAACAAAAAGTTATGCTGCCCAAAACTAAAAACCATGTCCTCATAAAAGTTTTTTGCCGAAAACTATATCAAAATCCACAACCCAGACCGAGGTCTTGATATCTCAGAGCTTGAGATTTCAGCCCCTCCATATATTCATATTAGTATAGATAAATACTATGCATTTGTAGCTTATTATTGACAAAAAAAACCAAAAAATGCAACCATTTATGAATAAAAACAGACATTTTAACTTCGGTCTGAAAGACATAAGTATTACATGCATGAGCTAAAAGTGAAATTCTTACCCCCCACACTTTTTTGGCATTTCTCGACGTTTTAGGACCTACTGATTTGTTATGAAGTGTATTTCAAGCTTCGTGATTGAGAGTCGAACCATTTTCCCACACGCATTAAATTTACCTAAACCGAAACTTTCATAGTTGCTTTTGTTTTTCCTTTGAACGTAGTTTCTTATACTCAATCCATAATCGTCATCTACAATGGTTTCCGTTATCCTAAATTAGTTCCGAATTATCCTAAAACAGTTGTGTGCTATTTCCCAATGTAATTTCCTATATTCAATTTGTAATCGTTGATCGCTATCAAATTGTCATAAAACAGTTGTGCAATACCATTGATTCGTAATCGCGCTATTTTCATATATAATTCTTACAATCATTATTTTTCAATAATCTTTTTTATGTAGTTTCCTATTTTAATACCCGTTGGTTGTAAGAATTCTTTAGCGGGTACAATAAAGCGAAAAAAAAAACTTCCCTAAATTGAATTCGCTCTATTTCCCAAAAGATAAGAGGAATCAATCCATGGATTACGTCTCGTTCATCGTAGTGTCATGAACTTTTTGAGTTGCTTTTGCTTCATTTTATAAAATGTAATTTCCTACAATCGTTTTGTAATAGATATTTCTGTTTATAATTCCCTTCCAATTTTAGTACAGGTTAATAGTGAAAACTCTTTTAGTGGGTACACATATTTAACGAAGGAGAATAATCAATAAACAGACTTATCGTGTTTATCGATTCGTTGTTGTGTAAAACGGCGTGACTTTAACTATAAATACGTGGTTGAAGACACGAAGTTTCTCTCAGTTAGACATTATGTCTAACAAGTTCACAGCTGTTGGTGTTTTGTTTTTTTGACGTCTACACGTCGCGTGTTTAATGTGGTGTATTTTATTAATTAAAGTTAAAGTAATTAATCCAGCGAATAATAAAAAGAAAAGAATCCAAAGTTCAAGTTCAAATCCACAAAGTTCAAGAACGATAGTTATAACCCAAGGTAAGCTTCCTTGAATTATGTTTATGATAATGCGAGAGCGGAAAACCACTTAAAAATGTTCATTTTTCTATCAATTTTTGGTTTGGTTATAACTATTTGTACATACAAAACCACAGCTGATGATACAATTTTGTTCATAAAAAGAAAATTAGTTATATTAAATAAAATGTCCTTTCTTGTGTTGTGATAAAGCTAATAGTAAATAATAATAATACGCATATAGAATTGCTGTGATAATACTTGTTTTCTGTTTGAACTGTGATAAATAGAACTGTAAATAATAATTGCATTCTTATATAAAAATAAGCATAATTCTGTGTTAGCATAAATTACAAGTATATGTGAAGAAAAATAAATTTAACAAAGAAACTGTTACATAATTGAAAACATAATCATAATTTTTTTAATTGCTGGTTGTAATTTGGAGATTGTCTATGTTTCTAATGGATGTGTTATTAAAATCCTAATTCCATCTATTCAAAAGCTTTGTGATATTTCTGTGATAATACTGGTATCAGGACGAAATGAATCAGTGAATTGGGTGCTGGAGTGTGATTTACCGAAAATACTTGGCCGCATGTTATGATTATTTCCGGCGTGCTGACTGTACTAATACGTTCCCAGCACAACCATTTTGTTTTTGTGATTATACATCGTCATCATCATACCTGCTGAATAGTACGATACATTTCCGATAATAAAAGAAAAGGGTGAAAGAAAGATTACTGATCAGCAACCCGTTTGGATTGCAATAATTTTTCCATCGTCGTCGTGATACTGATTACTGAGCTTACCGATCGATGAACTGTGGGAGGATGAGCGATTAATTTTGAGCTACTGAAGGGGGATCTGGCCAAGCTATGGGGTGAGTCGTTTTAAAATATATATATGTGGTAGTGTATGCATGTATGAATGTGGGCGTGAGTGTGTGGACGTGTGCGTGTATGCATGGGGTGTGTATGGGTGGTATACTATAAAACAAACCAAAATGCTTGTAAATTTTTTTTTTTGAAATTATTGTTTAATTTCTAATAATTATTATTCAAAATTTAAACAGCTTATAATAAAATCATTAATTCTGATGTAATTAATAACGATAAAACATAGCACGAACGATAAACCATTTCTCTATAATAATATAATTTAGAATTTCTACATTAAACAGAAAAACAACAAAAAAATTTAAAAAAACACAGTGATAGGATGTAATTTTATTATTATTTTTAATACTCAAACTTTTATTTCATTCATACATAAATCATAGTACAGAATAGTATACAACTATAATAAAAATGCTTGTTAGAGTTACGAACGTTTTGAACAATGAACTTAATTTTTCGATTTTTTTTTCTCTTCATTTAATATTAGAAGTTGATTTCATTTAAAAAAAAAACATATGGAAAAAATGTCAATTGTAATATATATTGTAACAAAGGATAAACAAACAAAGAATTATTCGTGAATTAAAGTGATCTATAGAAAATGATATATAAATCTTCGAAACCTTTAAGTTGAATTAAACTTAATGCCTAATTTTTTTTTGAACTTTTTTTATATCTAATTATATTTATCTAATAAACAAAAGAAAAAAAAACAATATTGCATAGACCATTAACGTTTAATAATTTGATTTAATTCAGAGGTATACAAAATAAAAAAAACATAATCAAGTGAAGAAGTACTATCAATTTTAAGTAATAAAGGAAAAATTGTTAAATTATTTTCTGTTGCTAAACGTATAAAACAATTGCATTTACTATATATTTTACGTTTAAATTGATATTATATTGTTTCAATTTTCGAAATCTATAACATTTTTTTTTTTGTTAAAGAATGATAATGGATTATTTCACGTGTGTCTAGGTGTGTGTGTGTGAGTGTATGAGACGTGCAAGCATGTGAAGGTGTGCTGTGAATTGTAGGGGTTGGACGTGGGGATCGTGGTTCATTCGTACACGGGGGTCACCAGAGTCCGTTTAGTTCACTTGTTCGTTTACTTACATCCGTTTTTATCTCATGGTATGCATACTAAATCGGTATTTGTGCTGGAGCAGCAGGATTTATTCCTCGTCCCCATAGACTGCGGCTAGTTTGTGGATATTAAAACAACCTCGCTAAGCACGCGGCCTGCTATGCCACTCCGTTGTTAGTCAACGAGGCAGCGCTTCATTACAGATTCTAAAAAAAAATGTATGTCTGTCTGCCGGTCGGCCGGCCTGCCGACGAAATCTATAAAACGGCTAAAGAGATTTGAACAAGTTTTAATTCTATAAATAGGTTCACTCAATGGTAAGAGCCGAAAGGACGATGTGTTCGATAACTGTACCGGAAGTGTATCAAAGAAATCGTCAAGTGTGTCAAAACAAGGAAACATGCATATTTTTTGCTTAAAAAACGTTCATTTTTAGTGATAATGAGTAGGAACAAAAAATGTGGAGAAATATGGATGATCGGAATTGGTATGTGAGATCAAAAACTAGATTATTGCATTATAAGTTTGTCAAAAAAATGTTGTCAAGTGTGTCAAAAGAAAGATTTTTATTTATTTTTTTACCCAATTTTTCGGAAAAAAATAAAATTAATTATTTGTTTGACATGAAATTTTATTATTACTATTGAGAATTATGGCACTATAAGTTTGTCAAAAAAATGTTGTCAAATGTGTTGGAAGAAAGATTTTGATTTATTTTTTTATCCATCTTTTTGGGAAAATAAAATTAACTATTTAGACGACAAGAAATTTTATTATTATTATTGAGAATTATAAGTTTGTCAAAAAAATAATCTCAAGTGTGTCAAAAGAATGATTTTCATTTACTTTCTTAGCAAAAAATAAAATTAGTTATTTGTACGAAATGAAATGTATAATGAACATGAAATTATTATTAGTGAGAATTTTATTGCATTACAAGTTTATCAAAAAAATATTGTCAAGTGTGTCAAAAAAATGATTTCATTTATTGTTTTAGATAATTTTTTTGGAAAAAAAATTTCGCTGTTTGTTTCCGTAAATAAATGAACATGGAAATTTTTGAATTTGTTATATTTTTTTCAATATTTTTGGAATTTTGAAAAAGTTTCAATTTTTATTTTTGTAAGAATTTTTGGAATATTTTTAGAATTTTGAAAAATTTTAAATTTTTGATTTTATTATTATATTTATAATGTTGGAAAAAGTTTCAATTTTTAGGGTTCCGTTTTTTATACGGAACACTATTGGTGAGAGTACAACGTGTTTTTCACATTATTTCGATTATCTCGTGAACCATTAATCCGATGAACTTAAAATTTGAGGTGCTTATAAAACTAACCTATCCACACAAGATGGCGGGTTAAAAAATAAATAAAGTTGTGTTCGTTTGTTTTAAGGAGGTACGATGTAAAGCCTTTGAAAACATACACTTTTTTAGCGAGACGAGTAGGGCATCATATGAAAGGGCTTCATTTCAGCATTTTTTAAAAATATATTTTAGAATTTTACACCTCACCATTTTTTGTATAATTTTGAAAAATGACGTTTTCGGGATGTTTTATTGCCCCGATTAACTCCGACCCTACTTCATCGAAAATCTTGAAATATATTTGGAATGATAGAAAATTGAGGAGGTTTTTAATGAAAAATATAGAAAAGTGGCAGACACTCATAACTATATTTATTAAAGGGGTGGGAATGTTAAGGGGTAAAAACATCATTTAAAACCAGGTCATGTGGGGTGTCATTTAAAAGAGCACTTGATTTTAGAAATATTGCCATTTTTTTTAGAATTTTGCAATGCATGGTTTTTGAATTATTATCAATAAAGTGACACAAAAAGTTGGTCCCCCCCCTTGCATTTCGAGCCTAATTAACAGAAAAATTTGAAAAAAATCACAGAGACAGGAAGTTTGATAAACTCTGAACGAAAAATATAGCGAACTCTCAAATAATTATATTTTTGTGTTTTTAAGGGATTGGGGTGGGGAAGGGTGAAAAAAAACTTTTTTGACCCAAGCGAGTGGGGTGTCATTTGAAAGAGGACAAAATTTCAGAAACTTTGCAATTTTTTTTAGAATTTTGTGGTACACAGTTTTTGAGTTATTCTAAAAAATGTGCAAATTCCAGACCGTTCCCCCCCCCTACGTTTCGACACTGATTGACAGAAAAAATTGAAAAAATTCATAGAGACAGGAAATTTGCTATATTTTGAACGAAAATTGTAGCGAACTCTCAAATAATTATATTTCTGTGTATTTAGGGGATGGGTGTAAAAAGGGGAAAAAAAAACTTTTTTTGACCCAAGCGAGTGGGATATCATTTGAAAGAGCACCAAATTTCCAAAACATTGCAATTTTTTTTAGAATTTTCCGGTACACAGTTTTTTAGTTATTGATGAAAAAAGTGCTATTTTAAGTGTATGTATACCACCCTATATTTCGACGCTAATTTATAGAACAAATATTCCCAATTTAGACTATTAAAATACTTTAGCTTACATAAACAGCTATGGATAAGATTTAACCTCAAGTAATATTTTTGATCAATGTAGATGTTATTTGAATAGATGAATATTTTCAGAATTTTGAAAATCAAATTTTTGATTTTGTAATAATTTTTGAAATATTTTCAGAATTTTTTTTGAAAAAAGTTTGAATTTTTGACTTTATTTAATTTTTACAATATTTTTGGAATTTTGAAACAAATATGAATTTGTGATTTTGAAATATTTTCTCGAAACGCTAAATGGAGAAGTTTTTGAGTAGTTTGCTGATTGTATAATCTTTTCACTAAATTATGTTAATTTATGATCTGGTATAATTTTCCGACAACGTATTGATGTTTCGTGTTAGTTTTGTAATACATATCTAACAGAGATAAAAATACATGTACGTTCACGAGAAATTGACGGATATGCAGCAAAGTTAACTCCAAAAAAAATCTCTGTTGCATGTTAAAAATTCCCTCTCTAAACTAAAAAACTTATTCAATACTTAGTCCTTACCCGAGAACAAATCCGTTCATAAAGCTATTTAGAACGCTAAGCTCTAAGTTTTAATATAATCTTATATTCTCCATAAACAAACACGTTCAACCAAGTCAAAACTTTGAGCAAATATAGACTGCATTGTATAAAGAAAACAGTAATGTGGGCCAGGTGTAATGAACACTAGTGCCGCACACAAAATACAAGGCACAAATGGATCATTTTTGGATTATTGGTGAAGATAAATGTTAAACAAAATAATTTTTCTTACCTTCCTAAATCCAACAGGCTATCCATTATATTAACATTAGTGTTCGCCGGCGTATGTGACACACTTTTACTTAAACCCGGATCTCCAGGATGTATTAACAACACTAAAACAATTCCAAGCATTGCATTAAAAAACGACGTAGTTGCGAAATACACAAACGTTCTTAATGCAATTCGTCCATTCATTGTTGCATTTAAACTAGCCGAACCAGCTATTAATGATGATATTAGTAAAGGTAAAATCATTAATTTCAAAATTCTCATAAATAATTCACCCGGATAAGATATTAGCATAATCGTATCCGAACTTAAATTCATCGATCTTAAGCCAAAACCTAAAAGAAAACAAATAAAATTAATTAAAATTGATTTTTGATATTGTTTAATTACTTCGGTCTGAAAGACCTAAGTGTTGGAAAATGTCTGTAGTATGCACTTTGACCAAAACTCAATTTATGTTTCTTGTCTTTTTAATGCAGTACTCAAACCTATAATTCATTTTACAATCCGATTTACAATCAATTAATTAGTTTGAAATAGTTTTCTTACATTAGTTTTTTTCTTTCACAAACTTTGAAATGTGAGACTTTTCTCGATTATTAAACCAGCTTTCTTTATCTTTTGTTACAATTACTGAATCTAAAATTTTAATGACTTTAAGTTTCAGGAAAACGTATTATCTGCTTGGATATCAAATTTCAAAAGAATGAATAAACTATTCAATATTTTAAAACAAAATTTACAAAGCATACTATATAATTTAATTTTGAAAGTTTATTCGGCTTCTGCGTTGTGTTCAATTATTTGCAACATTTCTCCCCGGGGTCGAGTCTTCTTGAGAGTCGACTTTTAATATTGCTATCCTTGCAACAGGTCTGGTGTAGATTCCAAGTTTTGTTTTCACAACACATTGTCGAATTCTTCCATCAGGTGCTTTCTTAACTTCTGTAATGATTCCTTTTGGCCAACAATATCTTGGGTGGCTTGGATCTACTATGACAACGACATCTCCAATTTTAGGTGCTTGAACCTCTGAATACCATTTGGATCTTAACGTTAATTCTGATAAATATTCGTTTATCCATCTTTTTGAGAAATGGTTTGAAATCATCTGAGCTTTTTTGTAGTTGCTCCTTAAGACTGCTGATGTATCATCTGGTTCGGTCAAAACTTCGTTAACTCCTGATGACAAGCGAATGAAGTGGTTTGGTATTATTGCTTCTTTTTGTGGACTTTCAATTGGTACATAGACAAGCGGCCTTGAGTTAACTATGTTTTCAGCTTCTTTAAGTGCATTGATCAAAACTTCATCTTTGGGTGAACGTATAAGTCTCTCCCAAGCGCCACCCATATGAGGTGCTGCAGGTGGGTTGAATCTCCACTCAATTGTACTTGTTGTAAATTCTCTTGCAAGCAAATTTGTGTTTAATTTTTTGATCTCCTCGCGAAGGACCCGTTCTGAACCAATAAAATTTGTTCCATTGTCACTGTAGAAAACTTTGACATCAAACCTTGTCATAAAATTTCTGATAGCCATGAGCTTCTGTTCAAACTATAAGCTACTTCAATATGAATAGCACGAACAGTTAGACAGGTAAACAGTACGCCATAACGTTTTTGAACTCCTCTTCCAAAAACTACGTCGATTGGCCCGAAGAAATCAACTCCTGTGTGTGTAAATGGAGGTTCATAAATTGATAATCGAGCTTCTGGTAATGGAGCCATTCTTGGAACTTCAGGCTTTGCACGTTCATTCTTGCATCTTTGGCAATTTTTTGCAATTCTCTTCACAAGACATCTTAGTTTGGGTATATAAAACCGTTTCCTTATCTCATTCACAACTGTTTCATGATGCTGATGAAGAAGGTTCTCGTGGAAACTCTTTACCAATAGATTTGTGATGTAATGTTCTTGAGGGAGTGTTTTTTACTGGGTTGTTTCCACAACTTAATTTCACAACCCAGAACCTGCAACCTTTCGCAACTTCGGTAATTGTTTCTTTTCAAATAAACTTAAACAATTATTATAACAAGGCAAATATATAAAATTTATTTCTTTTTTTTTGTTTTAAACAATTGACTATATTTGTTGAAATTTAATTTTCGAATGATTTTAAACAGCTCAACTAATTACCAAAATACTTAAAAAATTGGTACAATAAAATATTCTTTTACTGTTATATAAAAAACAAGAAAAGTAATAATATAAATTGAATACAATATCAAATAATTTATTTAACTAACACTATGTTGATTATAGGGTGCTACTGAATTGTATTACGTAGTTTCCAACATTCTCCTCGGCCTTGAATCGTCTGATTCAATAGGAACCTTACATAGTGCATGAATAGCTCGACGAAGTGTTCCACTTTTAGTTTTTACGGTCGCCACTCTGACTAATCCATCGTTTCCAGGGAATACTTGTGTTACTCTTCCTAGTAACCACTTGGTTGGTGGTAGATTTTTATCAATTAGTAAAACGATGTCATCGACACTTAGATTTTGTTTTGGTGACGTCCATTTAGATCTTGCCTGCATTGATGTAAGATACTCAACATGCCATCTTCGCCAGATATGCTGTCTCATCTGTTGGATCATTTCCCATCGGTTTAATTGGGATACCTTTTCGCTTGTGTTATTTGCTTCAGGAAGTAAAGTTAATGAATGTCCTATTATAAAATGTGCAGGTGTAAGGATGTCTATATCTGCATCATTCTGTAACCCACATATTGGACGTGAATTTAATATTGCCTCTATTTCTGCTAATAACGTTTGAAGTTCCTCTAAAGTGAGAATAGTTTCACCAATTACTCGCTTCAAGTGAAACTTCATAGACTTCACCGCAGCTTCCCATAAGCCCCCGAAATGAGGAGCATTCGGTGGATTAAAATGCCAGGTGATTGATTTGCTTAAAAGAGAGTGATAAATTTCATTAGTACTATTTTTTAAAATGCTATAAATATCACGTAGTTTTCTATCTGCCCCTATATAGTTTGATCCACAATCGCTGTATATGTCTGTGCATAAGCCTCGTCTTGCGACAAACCTCTTCAGTGCAGCCAAAAACGTGTTGGTACTGAGATCTGTTGTAACTTCTATATGAACTGCCTTTGTAGTGGTGCAGACAAATAGACACACATAAGCTTTAACTGGTTTTTGACCTCTGCCTCGTTTATGAAAAACTTGAATTGGACCAGCAAAATCAGTGCCAACTGTTAAAAAGGCTCTTACATGTTGGACTCGACATGCTGGTAAATTTCCCATCTCTTGTGACATTGGTATTGGTTTGGCTCTAAAGCAAGGTAGACAATTTCTTATTACTTGTTGAATTTCGTGTTTTCCCTTTAATAACCAGAATTTTTGCCGCAGCATTGTTAATATCAATTGAGCCCCAGCATGGTAGTATCGATGGTGACGATCCTCAATAATGAGTCTTGTTAATTTTGAAGGTGGTAATATTATTGGATGCTTTGTTCCATACGGAAGATTGGAGTTTTGCGTTCTACCGCCTACTCTCATTACACCATTTTCATCCAAAAATGGTTTTAGAAATTTTAGTGGGCCTTTTATGGGCTCTGATCGTTTAATGGCTGCAATTTCTACTGACAAATGGTCTATTTGGTTTTGTTTACAAATAAAGATGGTGGCTTCGTCTAGCTCGTTTATTGATAATGATCCGGCACGCTTCGCTTCTGGGTTTTTTGCATTATAAACAAAGCGCTGTACAATGGCTGTGACTGTAACTATCTTTCTAAAAGAAGAAAATTTATCAATTAGTTCTTGAGAAAATTTGGCAGTGTGGGTTTCTGCAAAAAAGGCTAAACTAAATTTTGGACGTTCTTCTTCCGTAGTACCGTAAGTTGTCCTTTGCTCTGGCCAGTTTTCTGATCCGTATCGCAGCCAGCTGGGCGATTCCCACCAAAGACAATGATTAAGCAGCTCGTTAGGTAGAATTCCTCGTGAAGCGCAATCAGCTGGGTTATTCTTCGTAGGAACGTGTCGCCAACTGTCTCGTTTAACTACATCCAAAATTTGAGACGTTCTGTTTCCTACGAACGTTTGCCATCTTACAGGAACATCTGATAACCAATCCAGCACTATAGTTGAGTCTGTCCAACAGATAGTATTTATGATGTTGATGTCTAAGATTTCCTTTATTGACTTTACTAACAGTGCCAAAAGATGTGCTCCACACAATTCTAGTCTAGCCACTGATATTCTCTTGATTGGTGCTACTTTTGATTTTGCTGCTACTAAACTACAGTGATAATCATTTGAACTAACCTGGTGTCTCATATAAACAACAGCTGCGTATGCCTGCTCGCTTGCATCACAGAATCCATGAAGTTCTGCAATTTGTCCAGATGTTTGCAACCATCTAGGTATCTGAAGTCGCTCTAAGTACTGTAGTTGATCTCTGATAAGTAGCCAACTCCGCCTTACATCCTCTGGTAGCTCTTCATCCCAATCAACTGCAGTTAACCATAATGCTTGAAATATAATTTTTATTTTTATAATTACAGGTGAAAGCCATCCTAATGGATCGAAAATTTGACTGCATTCAGATAATAGTTTTCGTTTAGTCAACACTGCAACACTATCCATTCTAGCATGATATGAAAACACATCTAATTTGGGATCCCAATGCAATCCTAATACCTTGACTGTTATGCCATCTTGTGTGAAATCCTTCAATGATTCCGTTCTGTCTTCTTCGGGTGCTGAGTGTATAAATGATTCAGAGTTAGATACCCATTTTTTTAGCTTCATCCCTGCATTAGAAAGAATGTGAACAAGTTGTTTCTTCAACTGTATTGCATTATGTACAGTATCTGCACCGGTCATAAGATCATCCACATATGTACAGTTACGTAGGGCAGAAGCAGCATCTGGAAATTTGTAGCATTGTGTATCAGCAATTTCATTCAAAACTCTCGTAGCCAAATAGGGAGCTGCTGCAGTACCATAAGTGAGCGTAGTTAGCTTGTAGTATCTCATTGGTTCGTTTTCGTTAGCTCTCCATACAATTGCCTGATATTGCATATATTTTTCCTTCACAAGAATTTGCCGATACATTTTTTCAACGTCTGCACTTATTGCAATTTTGTGCAGACGAAAACGCAGAATTATAGCATAAAGTGTTGGCTGCACGGTAGGCCCAACCATTAATAGATCATTCAAGGAAATACCGGTGGATGTTTTAGCGGAAGCGTCAAACACAACTCTAATTTTTTGAGTATTATTGGACGATTTAATGATCCCATGGTGTGGTAAAAAGTTCAAACCTTGAACTTCATTACCTTTTACTTCATTCATATGTCCTAGTTGATGATATTCTTCCATAAATTGTACGTAGAGCTTCTTAAAACTTAAATCCTTTTGAAATCTTCTTTCCATGGCACGCTGACGACTTAATGCTAAACTTAAAGATGTGCCGAGGTGTTCGTTTCCTTGTTTCATTGGCAGTTCTACTATAAACCGACCTTTTACGTTTCGTTGCGAAGTCTCGGCAAATAACTTTTCGCATTTTTCTTCGTCATCAGTTAATCTTTTTATGCTTGGGATCGTTTCTATCTCCCAAAACTGTTGAAGCATCTCATCTACTCTATTTTCTTCCGTCCGCACCTTCTCTTTTAGTTGGACTATATTGCTTGATGTTGAAACAACCTTCTCTGCATCTAGTTCTCCTCCTAGCACCCATCCAAATATGGTTTCTATCGCAATAACTTTGTTTTCATTCTTGATTCTCCCGTTCATTAATACATTAAACATGTGCTGTACCCCCAAAATGAGGTCAATACCATGCGACTTATTAAAATTTGGATCAGCTAGCTTAACATTTAGGTTTCTTAAATTTGAGTTGAAGGACTGAATGGGTAAGTTAGAACAGAGTTTGGTCATTACCAAGGCTTCAACTTGAATGTTAGTCTTGGCGTTAATGCGCGATGTTAAGGTAAGAGTCACCATTCCCTTGGTAACTTGATTCCCTGAGCCACTGATACCGGACACAATAGTGCGATTATGTTTTCTAGACAATTTCAACTTATTGCATAGTTTCTCTGAAATAAATGTAGACATTGAACCCGAATCCAAAAGTACTCTGCATTCATGTTCAAGCCCGAACTGATCACAAACGGTGACTAATGCAGTTGGTAAAATACAATTCATTGAGATATTGGCATGTGCCGCCAAAGTGTTTGATTCATCAGTGAAGCTTGTGCTAGATGGTTCCTTCACTTCATTTATATGTAATAGCGTATGGTGCTTTTTTCCACATTCTTCACATCTGCTCTTCGACAAACACCTGAATACAGGATGATTCATTTTCAGGCAATTAAAACATCTGTTTCCTGACTTAACGCATTGTCGGCGTTCTAGCACTGAAAGCTGCTCAAATTTATTACAGCAAGCAATTTCATGATCATCGTCGCATAATGAGCAGCTAGCGTCTGTTGTAACAAACACCTTGGATACTCGTTGATTGGATGAACGTTTGTTGTTACTAGGCCGTAGTGTTTCGAGTGCATCTGAACGATTTAATAAAAATTTAAACATATCTTCTAATGTAGGAAGATCATTTTCACATGATTTTTGTGCCCATAATGCACGAGTTTCAGCATCCAATTTTTCTTCAATTATGTAGATTAGCCAAACATCTCGAAGTTCTGCATCTTTACCAAGAGCTTTTAAGCCTCTTATCACCTCATCGGAAGTATCAAGCATTTTTCTAATATTTAAAGCATTTGCTTGATGAATAGTAGGTTGCGCCATGAAGCTTCTTATAAATGCATTTATCGTGTATTTTTTTCGGTCATATCTAGCACACAATTTGCGAAAAGCTTCAAAACAGTTACTCTCTGTTATAGACATGTGCTTTAAGAGACTATAAGCATCACCTTTAAGAAAACCCTTTAAATATTGGAATTTCTGGGCCGGTGATAAATTTGCATTCTCATGAATTGTTTTCACATATAAATCATAAAATGATTGCCATTCCGTATATTGACCAGAAAATGGTTCTATGCTGATTTTTGGCAATCGAACGTCCACTGGATGCATCGTTGTTAAATTCAAACTATTGTTGGCTATATTTTGCGACTCGTCATGATTATCCACATTATATTCCCGAATAAACCGATTTAACCGCGCTTCTACGACATAATATAGCTCGGTAAAATCGATCATTTGACTATCGTGATCGGGATCGATCGCAAATATTGACTTCTCTACATCTTCGAATTGTTTTAACAATACTTTTGCTCGTGCTAATTTTGATTGGAAACCATCAACGTCAGTTTTGTCTATGGTACCTGATACGTAGGTATGTAATTTAGTCATTTGCCCTTTTATTGAACCACGTGTGCTTTTAAGTGCTTTTAAGTCAGTCATTGTTTTATAGTTGAAGTTTATTTATTTAGTTCACTAAAATTCACTTTAGTTCAATTTAATTCACTAATTAAGACTAACACTTTAATTTACTACATATAAGATATTAACACTCTCTTTAATTTATTCTAAGATGGCGATAAAGCGTAGAAAGAATTGTATCACGCGCGGTGCTTAAAAAATGGCCACTAATTGAATTTTAAATGTCTAGCAATTTATAATTAATGTTTTCTTATATCTCTAATAATTTACAAAATTATTTGTTAAATTTATTTTTGATATAAAGTTCAATAAAAAACAATAATCAGAAACATAAGAAAACCAATCACATATAATTATAAAATGTCTTTATATTGAATAAGCAAACAAACTCAAACGTATTTGTGATTAAAATGTCTTTATTTTATTAGCAACGAAGATAAATTTATTTATTTCAATTAATTTTGTTTTCTACTTATCGTTTTTTTGTAAATCCGTATGTTAGCAGCAAGCAACTATCCGCTTCGATGCTAAATTTCTGCAATACTCAATCAAAATGCTCCGACTCGAAGGACCATGTTTTTTACTGGGTTGTTTCCACAACTTAATTTCACAACCCAGAACCTGCAACCTTTCGCAACTTCGGTAATTGTTTCTTTTCAAATAAACTTAAACAATTATTATAACAAGGCAAATATATAAAATTTATTTCTTTTTTTTTGTTTTAAACAATTGACTATATTTGTTGAAATTTAATTTTCGAATGATTTTAAACAGCTCAACTAATTACCAAAATACTTAAAAAATTGGTACAATAAAATATTCTTTTACTGTTATATAAAAAACAAGAAAAGTAATAATATAAATTGAATACAATATCAAATAATTTATTTAACTAACACTATGTTGATTATAGGGTGCTACTGAATTGTATTACGTAGTTTCCAACAGGGAGAATTACTGATCTTCGTGTGTCAAAAATAACATTTGCTGCGTCTATTCGACCGTCAATTCGAAATACTTTGCTATCATCTAAATATGGTGAAAGATGATATAATCTGCTTTTTATTCCTGGTTGATTTCCATCATTGAGCTCCAATATTTCGTTTGAAAATGCAGACCATTGTGCGATTTTGAAAAGTTTAGATTCTGTCACAATTAACTCTGATTTATGTAAGTATGGGTCGATCAAAAGTTCTCTTGTTTTTCTCAAGTTGTTAACAAAACGACAAACGTAAGCCATAACTCGAAGAAGTTGTATCCATGAACCATAACGTTTAAACTCAATTGGACTCTCAGCTAGAGTAGGTGTCAGTTTGACTTCTATTTGAGTTGCTGGAAGTTCTTTTAAGTTCTTGATCAGCTATTCATTCTTCGATCTGTATAAAAAACTAGGTCCTCGGAACCATCGGCTATTAGGGTCCAAAGAAGGAATATTTGAGGATTTGGTTCCTTCATCAGCTACATTCTCTTTAGTCCCAATCCAGTGCCAGTCTTGAACATCTGAATTTTCCTGAATTTCAGAAACTCGAAATGCAACATATTGCTTGAAACGTCTGTTACTTGGTCTAATCCATGATAAAACTGTTGTACTATCAGTCTAATAGTGTTTCTCTTCAATGTTTAC
This sequence comes from Diogma glabrata, assembly GCA_963693315.1. Classification (NCBI taxonomy): domain Eukaryota; kingdom Metazoa; phylum Arthropoda; class Insecta; order Diptera; family Cylindrotomidae; genus Diogma; species Diogma glabrata. The sequence goes on along the minus strand of OY856186.1, from coordinate 25,690,944 downwards.
AGTCAAACATTTTTCTATGAAACGTAGATATCTTGTTCCAATGAGTGCAGCTTCAAGTTCCAAGCGTGGGATAGAAGTCATTTTAACAGGTGCAACTTTAACTTTTGAACCAAGTTGTGCCACGTCCACTATACCTTCTTTTTCAACTCGAAGGAATATTATAGTGTAGTAAGCTTCAACTCCAGCATCGCAGAAGGCATGTAATTGTATCGAAGCGTTCTCATAGTCATTTAATTGAGAAAGATGACATCTTGGAATTTTAAGTTTCTCAAGTTCATTCAATTCAATGGATTCAACCATTTCTCCCAAGACGAACGTAGCTCGATTGGTATTTGTTCGTCCCAATTAGTTCCAGACCTCCAAAGATTTTGCATCTGTATTCGTAAATGAACGATGAAGTGCCCAATTCTTCCCAGCAGATCAAAGATCGACATAAGCGTTCGCAAAACTTCTCGTTTAGAAGGCACTTTGTTGCCAAACATGATTTCCTTTGCAATATAACAATTTTTCATTGAATAGTAATAACTGTCGGAATTCAGATCATGCCACAAACCAAGAGCTTTGGTGGTGTTCCCGTCAAGGTCTAAATTTTTGTTACTGACTTCTTCTTGTACCAAATTCATGAGGACTTCTTTAGAGTTTGATTGAAATTGACAAAGTTCAAAGTTTCCCTTGCTGTGAATATACTTTATGTTTCTTGTTGTTAAAATTGCTTCTTTAATGCTATCAAAGCTATCAAAGTAATCATCTACATAAGTGTTTTCGATTATTGCTTTAATTTCTCTTGGAAACTGCTCTGCATATTCATCGCGTTGAGGTTTTTAACAAACTGGGCTGAGCTGGGCGAGCTCTTTGACCCAAAAATTAGGACTTGGAACACATAAGTTGATACTGGATCGCTTGGTTGATTCCTCCAAAGAAAACGTTGAGAATTTTGGTCTTCTTTTATAACTTGAATACGATGGAACATGTGCTTCAAATCTCCGGAAACGCAAACTTTTCGCTCTTGGTAACGAAGTAACACTTGAGGTAGAGGTGGAACCAGATCAGGACCTATTAAAAGCATCGAGTTCAATGATACTCCATCAACGTTGGCTTCTCCATCATATACCATCCTTAGTTTGGAAGGTTTCTTGGGATTGCGGACTGCAAACATTGGCAGATATCAAGTACGTTCATCTTCTTTTGAAGCTTCTTCGCTTGATAATTTTTTGATGTATCCAAGGTTCTCTTCTTCATGCATTACTTCAACTGCTTTCTTAGCAAGTTCCGGATAACGTGATAACATCCTTTCATTGCATAGTAGTCGTTTCATTGCCATGTTTTTACTGGGCGGAAACTTAATATTCTGGCTTTTCCACACCAGACCAGTTTCAAACTTGTCTCCAACTCTTTTAGTTGTTGTCTTTAACATTTCAAGTGCTTGAAGTTCCTCTGAGCTACTACACTTTTCTGAACTTTTGGTGATTCCCATGTCATCAATTTTGAATGACTCTTGAATTAGTTTATGCAATTCATCGTTATTACATACACACAAATGTAGATTTAAACTTTGACTGGCTGAACCATGAGGTACTTCAGAGTCGTATGTGCCACAAACGGTTCATCCTAGTTTGCACAATGCAACTGCAGGACTTCTTTTGCTTTCTTGATGCATTTTTTTAACTCCACTAAGGTGTAAGTTGTCCATTCCGATGAGTATCATTGGTTTGGCAATCAACCTTGTACTTTGCCAAGAATGGAAAAGATTTCTTAAGTGCTTCAAAGTTCAAGGATAGTCTTGGTAATTCGAGGTCGTCAACAGTTCGAACATTATTGATCTTGAAGTTGGATGCAGTGCTTCCCCGAATTGAAATAGAAACTTGCTTCGAGTTTGGAATGTTTTTGTACGTGTCGCTGGACCACTTTAAGCATAAAGGAAGTTCTTTACCAGTTAGATTTAATTCTCTGTGCAACTTTGAATCCATTAAGGTTACTGAAGAACCTTCATCCATGAATGCATAAGTCGAAATATCTTGGCTACCATTTCGGAGTGTGACTGGCATGATACGAAACAATGTATTATGTGACATTGAATAATGGCTCATCTGAACGCCACATTGAGACGTTGAAGGTTTTTCATTATCTGGCTTCTTTTCGGTTGAACTGGAATTGGAGGTTTCAAAGTTGTGTAATAACTTATGATGTCGCTTATCACAGCCTTGAACACTACATTTTGACTTTTCCGTGCATTTACCATTGTGTTTCACAAGACATCGGAAACATAAATGCTTTTCCTTGGTAACCTTCCACCTTTTATTGCGGTTCATTGAAGCAAAAGTACTACACTTCTCAAGTGACCTGCAATCTCCTTGACATCCAAAGCAAGAATCATTTTTGGGTTTTGATTCTTCTGAGTGAACGTTTACCCTCGAGGTTTGTTGCTTTGGCTTGTCGAAACTAGTTGAAGCCACTCTTGATGCAACCATGGCGAGATTATCAATCCAGTTATCAAAGTGTTCAAGAGTTGGGTACACTATTTGTTGTGCAACAATTTCCCACTGCATCTGAAGCTCGACTTGGAGTCGTTCTTTAAGTTTATCCAACATCATTGGATCTCGTAAGTGATCCACCATTCCAGCTGGTCTTCATAGTGACTATCATGTTGTGGACTTGAGTACCAAATTTAAGTATAGAATTTGGATTTTTCATCGAAGCTTGTGGTAACTTTGTAATCTCAACCACTAACTCTCTGATGAGATCATTTGCTTGACCATACAAGGTCCAAAGACGACGAAGGACATATGGATCGTTTGCAGGTAGAGTAAGCATACCTTCAACGCTTGTTCTTGCTTCACCAGTTAATGAATTTTGTAGTCGAATTAAGTTCTCCATGTCATCGAAGTTACACGTTAATGTGCTTGTTGCGTAACTTGATAAAAAAACTGGCCATTCAGAAAATTTTGGCAGATCTTTAGAAGTCACTTGCGAGCTTGAAAGTGTTCTTTGGACAGATAAAGTCCCTCTCTGTTTTGCAACAACACTGGATATGGAAAATTGTCTCTCATTGATTGTTGTCCTTGAAACGTTGGACCAATCCCAAAGGGCATTGCGTATGGATTAAAAGAAAAACCTTGAGACATACTTGTAGGCACGCTTGGCAAAACAGTTGGCTTGGTAGAAGCTGATTGAGACATTATGTTTTGAACGCTTGTTACTGATGAAGGAACATAATTGTTGAAACGACTTTGTGATGAACTGGTGGGAAATGGAGCATTTGATTGAGTAGAATGATAAGCAAAATTTGAAATTGAAGAATCAATCGATGTACGTGTTGAGGTATGTATCGTTGGAACCAGCTGAAACTCTGGAGATGAAGCAAGTTCAGGATGCTGAGCCTCTCCTATGTATGTTTGCGACTGTTCCGGTGGGACAACTCTCATTGTTTGAACCTCTTGAAAAAGTCTATTTCGACTTTTGAAGTAATTCTCTCATTTGCTTAAGTGATTCAATCTCGGCTTCTAATATTTCCTTAGTTTTAACTAAAGTTGATCTATTGCTAGCTGGTTCTTGAGCTTCTGATATCGTTGTTTGTGTTTCAGAGGTTGTTGTCGAATTGATACATTCATCACACGTGTATGGATGAACATCTACCTCAAATTCTGGTATTCTTGCACATTCTTGATGGAAGCTTTCATTACACTTCTGGCAAGAGACCATAATTGCCGAATCAGGTCGATCACAGATAGCACAACTTGTTAACATTGCAGTAGCGCCTCTTAAAGTCCGTTGATTTGAATCTTCCATGATAAACCTCAGATTTAATGTTTGAGAAAATTGTTAGAAAATGTCTGTAGTATGCGCTTTGACAAAAACTCAATTTATGTTTCTTGTCTTTTTAATGCAGTACTCAAACCTATAATTCATTTTACAATCAGATTTACAATCATTTTTTTTAAGGTCCAGAACAAAATTTCTCAACTTTAAGTGGCCGGAGGCACCTCTCAGAATTGACCGATTGATTTCAAATTTTGCACATAATATTTTTACGGGTATTGACATGAAATGGGAGGGTGTCGTACAAAAAATTTAAATTTTTCTTTATAATGGCCACAACAAAACCCCTCAACTTTAAGTGGCCGGAGGCACCCCTTAGAGTTGACCGATTGATTTTAAATTTTACAAATAATATTTTTATGGGTATTGACACCAAATGGAAGGGTGTCGTACAAAAAATTCAAATTTTTCTTTGTAATGGCCACAACCAAGCCTCTCAACTCCAAGTGGCCAGGGGCACTCCTAAGAGTTGACCGATGGATTTCTAATTTTAAACATAATATTTTTATGGGTATCGACATCAAATTGGAGGGTGTCGTACAAAAAATTTAAATTTTTCTTTATAATGGCCACAACGAAACCCCTCAACTTTAAGGTGCCGCAGGCACCCCTTAGAGTTGACCGATTGATTTCAAATTTTACAAATAATATTTTTATGGGTATCGACACCAAATGGAAGGGTGTCGTACAAAAAATTTAAATTTTCTTTGTAATAGCCACAACCAAACCTTTCAACTTTAATTGGCCGGGGGAACCCCTTAGAGTTGACCGATGGATTTCAAATTCTACACATAGAATTTTTATGGGTATCGACACCAAATCGGAGGGTGCGGTATAAAAAAATTTAAATTTTTCTTTATAATGGCCACAACAAAACCTCTCAACTCCAAGTGGCCGGGGGCACCCCTTAGAGTTGACCGATTGATTTCAAATTTTACACATAATATTTTTATGGGTATCGACACCAAATGGAAGGGTGTCGTACAAAAATTTAAATTTTTCTTTGTAATGGCCACAACCAAACCTCTCAACTTTAAGTGGCCGGGGACACCCCTTAGAGTTGAACGATTGATTTCAATTTTTACACATAATTTTTTTACGGGTATTGACACGAAATGTCGCGATATCGACACGAAATATCAGATTTTGCAAATAATATTTTTATGAGTATTCACACTAAATGGGAGGGTGCCGCAAACTGTACACTGAAAAAAAAATTCTAGTGTAATCTAATGGCCACCCTAACGTATACCTGATTCAACAATTATATGGGTTTCAACTTTTTTTCTGAATATACCTGATTCGGCAATTATATATTTCAACATTTATTCTACGTATACCTGATTCATCAATTATATATTTCAACGACCTATGCCTGATTCGACAAATATAGATTTCATCCTTTAAGCTGCCTATACCTGATTCGACAGTTATATATTTCCACAATTAGTCTACATAAACTTGATTCAACCATATATACATATATTTTTGGCAATTCATTCACCATTTGATCCGAATAATCTGGGTTCAACAACACACATATCTAGTCAAGAATTAACCAGGGGTAATGAACAGCTAATCCGACAAGGAGGAAGAGTGGGATCTAGCAGGGACATGGGGTGAGTACAATAATATTTTTTTAGGTTACTAGGATGGTGTGTGTGTGCGTGTGTATGGAGTGATGCATGAATATATGTGTATGTATGTGTGCATGTGTGTATGTGTGAGTGCATGAGGTGCGAGCGCGTGTGAATGTGTAATAAACTAAGGGGGGGACGTGTTGATCGCGGCTTTTTCACATATGGGGTCGCCAGAGTCTTCTTAGCTCACTTGTCTTCTTTCTTTGATCCGAATTAAATTATGAGACACGCGTACTATACTGTTTATTTGTGCTGGAGTCTGCAGGTTATTCTTCTCGTTCCCACAGGCTGAAGCTAGCTTGGGGCTTTAAAAACTCACTAGATGCGCGGCCTGCTAACCAACTTCTTTTGTATACCAATGAAGCCAGCTCTCCATTACACGTACTCCTGAATAGGATCAATATATAGGTTTTCATTTTATTATAAGGTTAAACCACTGGCCCAAAATGGGGAGGCTCTCTATCTTTTAAAAATATAGTGAAAAAAATGCTTTATTAATGATATGTGCTATCAAAGTATTTTGTACTTACAACCCAAAACATTCTTCCAACTAATTGATTACACTGGATGTCAAATCATGTTAAAATTATCAGGCAAAATATTTGAATTTTTCTTAGAGCGCTAACTTTGAAATAACGGTAATCATTTGTCGTAGCCAATCCCAAGTCCTTTTCAGTCACTCTCCATACTAAAAAAGTAAGGCACTGAAACCTTTTTGACACAAAATAGATTGAGAAATAGAAAAGAAGTTCTTGATCCATGTAGTTATGATGAGATATGATGGATATTCTTGATGATTGGATCTCAAAGCGTTTTAATATTTTTATATTATTTTATTCATTTTCATTATAATGTAAAGTCTATTAAGATAGCGGACTAAAAATGTAGGTTACAACCAGGACCTAGTCAGGTATTTGTAGCAAATTTGTAGCCATGAAAAAATTTGTAGCCGCCTCCAATTTTGAAAAATTCAAAAAACTGTTATCTTAAATTTAAGCTAGCGGTTTTCAAAATATGTCACGACTTATTCATCCAATTTTAATTCTGAATACATCAAAATTTGGGGTCAATGTGGAACTAATATGTTAAGTCATCAAAAAATTTTTAGCCTCCTCCAGTTTTGAAAAATTCAAAAAAAATGGGTATCATACAATAATATTTTGCCTCATCATATTGGTCCTTCGAGCCGGATAAAATAAAATCAGTGCAGAAAACTTATGAAAAATAAATCCAAGTGCATCACGTGAATCAGTATCGATTACACCGTCGATTAAATTACCACCACCATTTAAATTAAAAATCATTCATTTAACTTAAAATTAAGAAATTTGGTTTTTCAGACCAGACCTTGAGAAATAATCAAAAAATTTCTGGCGTAACAGATCTTAACAAGACGCACTTAACAGCTAAAGCCAAGCAACCTTATATTAAAAATTTTTTAGATACAATTACAGATAATACTGAAGTCGAAGCAATTAGAACGTGAATAGGTCGAGTGGAGGTACTTATGAATTCATAGCAATTGAAGCAAAAATATTCACTCTTGAAGAACTTGACTGAAGAACCTGACTTGGAGTTTGAAGAAGAATTTTACACTGCAAAAACCAAGCTAAATTCAATATAAAGGTAATAGATTTTGATAAAAGGATATTGTGTTTGGGCATCCAAGGTCAAGTTGAAATTAAATTTCCAAAACAAGCATACCAGGATTTGTCAGTGAATATATATATATATATATATATATATATATATATATATATATATATATATATATATATATATATATATATATATATATATATATATATATATATATATATCCAATGGCAGTTTTGTTTTACTTATTCTCACTTTTTCAATTGCTTGTGAAAATATCTAAATTACATTCGGGAACTAATGGTTCCATTCGGCTCACAACTCCTGGCTGGTCAATAATAAAATGGTTTACACATCCGTCAATAGACATGAGGTTGTAAGTGAAATTTTTTCGGAATTTATCCAGCCCGTGCATGATAGGACATTGAAAGTTTTTCTGCTCGAAAAAAAATATTTAACCATAAGCAAGAATCTAACAATTTCAAAGATCAAATCTGAAGCAACAGTCCACACGACGGGATTTTCACACGATGTTGTCATGAAGTCCAATGACAATGTTTATTTTCAATATTTCCTACTTGCCCTACTCTTTTGATTACTTACTTCATTCTAACATAAACCAAAAATTCAAGTGGGCAGCTCAGTGTTAACTACCTTTTATGCTATAACAGCCACTTCCATCAATTTGAGCTTTATTCTGCCAGGACATGGACCTTTTTTGTTGTAAAGAGTAATCGAGTAATCAAATAACAAATGTCCAGACCAGCAACACTGAATGATATGCCGAATGCATTTTATTTTATTTTTTTACAGTGAAATATTTGACATTTACAACCGTAACTTTAAAAGATTGTAAACTAAAGGTTGGTTTGAAGATTTATTTAAAAAGTAACCAACAAGTAAGCAACACAGTCCGATATTTTGCGACTTATCACTTACTGCAATAATTGATACGTAGTCCAGTTCTTCAAGGTGAATTATACTTATCATATAGATATGATATAACAAAAAAAATAAAACTTCCTTTTATTTGTAAATTCCACTCAAACCCACAACATTCCTTTTCCGTTTGTAATAATAATAAATTTTCCACTTTAAAGCAAAACAACAACAAATAAAAAAAAATAATAAGATTAATATTTTATAAATAAACAAAAACTAATCAATAGTTATTACAAAAATAATTTAAAAATATTACTTACCTAATGCAATACCTAACAAAACACCTGATAATGTTACCAATAACATAACGTTTTCTGTTACCCATTTCTTGAAGCCAGTCAATTCAATTGGTGTTTCACATCGTTCCGTTGTATTTCTTGAACAATCATTAACACCGTTACCATTACTCCCAACTGTCGGACCCATTTTTGCAAATAAATAATCTGAAAATCGGTTCGATTTATCCATAATTCAAAACAGTTGGCACACGAAGAAATTTGGTGGTTTTTGATTTTATTTTTTTAATTTTGCCGAATTTAAAAAAAAAATTATTTTACTTCTTCAGTAATTAATTTCTAACTTCAAAAATAGAAATTAATTAATTTATCAATCACTTTAGTATTTAACTATCTCAATTGCTTTTCACTTAAAAGAAAACACAAAAATGAAATACATATTTTCTTAACAAATCTTCAACTAAAACTTAATTGGTTTTTGTTTGTTAAAAAAAAAAATAATAAATTAAAATTAATTTATTTTTCTTATCTAACATTAATTAAATTTTGATTAGATAAAAATATTTATTTTTTTATTTATTATATGTTAAAATTTTGTTTTTGAATTAATTAACAAAATAATAAGAAAAATGTGACATGACATCTTTGGTCATGAAATTGTAAATAAAAACTGATGAAAATTTCTACATCGTTTCTCTAAATTTTCTCCTGGTAGAATGATGAAAATGTTTGTTTATTTTTCATTTAAAGTTTTTCATTGATTTTCATGAACGAAAAGGATAAACGTATTTGTTTGGTTCAATTTGCAATGGTTGGAAGAGAAACAAATCGATAAAATTAAACGTAGGAAGAAATATATTTGCGATATAAGATTTAATGAATAAGAAAGTTTGTAGTTTAATTGGTTATTCATTGTTGCATTTAAAATTGGAACGAGTTGATAAATTTTTATTAAGTTTGAGTTTATTTTTCAATGTAAGCTATTCTATAGTGAATATATGCTTATTGGTAGAGATGTCTCAAAAGTTCGTAACATAAAATTAAATCGTCTTTTTGAAAGATAGTAGCTGCAGCATCAAAGTTAAACTTTAACAGACGTTGGGTGCTGTGGTTACAAAAAGATAAAATTAATAATGTACTGAAGAACACACAAAATAGCACATCGATCTTTAAACCTAACAAACATCTATTAGTATTAGTATTACTGTTTGTCAAATAATTATTGTTATTTGTCTGCGACTCAACAAGAAATTGTTATTTTGTTGTTGAGCAATTTCACGCAAGTTTAGCAAATTTTTGGGAAATTTTGACTTGACCCCTTTTAATTTTATTATTTTTTGTTTATAGATAGTTTTTCATAAATAAAAAATACGAGTTTTCTTAGAATTTTTTTTCGACCAGGGGTCTTCACAGGGTGACCCTCAATTTTTTGTTATTTTGTGATGTGAGTGCATTTTGACGAGCGATTGTAGAAAAGCTACTCAATCGATTTTCATAAATGATATGTCGTTGAATAAGTATTAGAACAAAGTTTTTAAAAATGTACACTGTTAATTTTTTTAAATAATTTTTAACGGTGTAACATAAGAAAAAACGGTGTAACTGAACAAATGATGGCGCTACACCTTTTTTTAAAACTAAATTGAAGCTTATTTTATATCTAACTACTTGTGAAAGTTTAGGACTAGTGATATTTTTTGTTTTAAAGATAAAATTCGTTGTGCATATGACTGTCGGGAATCAGTTTTTTTTGTTCTGAAGGAAAATTATAAAAATGGCGTTATAAGCTAAGAGATTTTTTTTATGCTAAATATCAAATATTTTATTATTAAATGATCTTTTTAAAATATTATAAAAATTATGAGCAATTTCAGCATAAATCCACAAAAGCGCTTATTGCTTTGTACATTAAATGAAGCTTATGTGGAGTTTAAAAATAAGTTTCCTGTCCTCTCGTTTCACGTCCTTTCGACCAAAAGAATGTATAAAATTATCCCAAGGAGTTCATAATGTGTGCGTGTGTACCATACGTCAAAATATAAAACTAATGATTCAACACTCTAAGATGTCTTCGATTACTGATGCTGCTTTCCAGAATTATAAAACATTAATTGACTTTGTTTTGTGTGGTGAATTAACAGAAGATTGTCATACTTTGAAGTGCAATGAATGTTTAGAAAAACTTCAACAACTGGAAGAAAGATTACTAAATTTTTTTTTTTTTTTAACCTTTCGCTTTGATTGTCGAAATGTTAATGTCGAAATGTAGATTGCTGTTTTACTATAAAGTTGTGTGGTATCAAAATTTGTAAACGGTAAACAAATTTTCTATTAAAGTATCCAAATTGCATCGATCAGTGGTAATCCATTGTTGATATTTGACTTGAAGGATTCCTTTAACGTCAAAATCATTTAGTAATGATTTTGACGAAAAAAAAAAAAAAAAAAAAAAGTGATTAATTTGCAGTCTTATCCACAATATACTTTTATTTATTTTTTCAATCGTTTATTAACAATAAACAAAACATAAATTTGTGATTTATTCACGAATATAGTGTAAAAGGATGAGTACTATAATTAAATGCAGTTTTTGCAACACATCATCCAATCACACTCTTGAACGATTACCCAGCTTGCGGTATGATTCGACCTTTTTTAAAAAAATTTGCGTTCATCTGCATTGACTGTAAAAATAATAACGGTTGTTCGCAACTACTACCTATAAACGAATCAATTGACTCTATTTTTCGTTGTCTAGAGAACATTAAATCTGATCTGAGTATAATTTCCAATCGAATCCAAAAATCTGAGGGTAAACTGAGTGTACTGTGTTCCATTTTGGACGACGTTTCCAGTTCCATTCATGAAATTGAAGATAAAATCGAGAATAACACTAAATCTCTAACATCGATTACCAACAATCATGAAAAAAATTTTAAAAACATCTTCCGATTCATCGAAAATTTCGACACAACTGTGAATGGGATCATCAGTAACAAGTTCGATCTTATGACTAAAGATTTGAAGAAGAACGCTTCACTAGTTGAGCACAACAATCAACTGACATCGGACTTAATTAAAATTGTCAACACCAACCAACTGTCAATCAACCAGCAATTTTTATCATGCTCTAACGTTGTCTCGGAGCTGTCAAACAGTTTTCGTCTCCACATCGACTCTAATATTAATGCTGGAAAGGATATTGATATCATTGAAAACCGTATCATGAGTCTTGAAAATGAACTAAAAAGAACAAGTGATGGTTGTAGTGACCTAATGCAGGCAATTTTGCAAATTCCTCCATCCACTGATGTTAATGTTTCAAATGATGTCTCTAATGATGTTTCGCTCCAACAGGAACTCCTATCTGTACCTGCTATAAATGCGACCACTTCATCAACATTATCGCCTATGTCATTAACGACTGTAGTCAATTGTTCAAAGCCTACTGTAACGCATAATGATGTAAATCTGGACCGACCATGCATTCTTATGGCCGCTCACAAACAGAAAAATATTTTTATTTCTAGATTAGATAGATCAACAACAAGTACCAACGTTCTTTCACATGTTAAATCAACCTTATCTGCTAATGATCTAAACAATGACTACAAATTAGTTAAATGTAGAAACATTTCACGGTTTAATGGGCATGTCGCCTCATTTAAACTCACCGTTCCTGAAGCTTTGTTTAACATTTTGACATCACCAGTATCTTGGCCTGACTCAACTTATATTCAAGAATTTGTAGATTTGGACAAAACTAACAACTCAAGTGGCGTTCCAAAAAACTAAAATGCTTGTCCCTTTACTATCAAAACGTAAGGGGACTTCGTACTAAATCATATGAAGTATTCTTGAAATCTCAAGATCTCTCATTTGATATTTTTGCTTTAACGGAAACAAATTTAAATGATAATTTTAATAGCAATGAGTACTTTCATCCAGACTTCAATGTTTTTCGTATGGATGGTTGTCTGGCTACTGAATTAGGAGTAACTGGTAGAGGAGTGCTAATAGCTGTATTAGTTCGGTATTAGTCATTCCTAATACTGAAAACAACGCAAATATTGACCTTTTAGGTGTAGAAATAGGTTTAGAAATCTGCGTCCCAATAGTCCGATAGATACATACCAACTCCTTTTCAACGTCATTGATTTTCTTGTTGATTCCATGCATACTCATGATGATCTTTTGATCGTTGGTGATTTTAATCTTCCCAACCTAACATGGCAGCAATCTAATGATCTTACTCATTTCGTTGCTGCTAATGCAAGTACCCATAAGGAAATAATTTTTGTTGATAACATGTCTAACTCTGGACTACAGCAAGCTAGTAGCATTAAAAATAATTTAAACAGGCAACTTGATTTGGTATTTTCATCAGATGTCAATAACACAACTGTTTCGGAAACAAGCTTAATCCTCTCCACTATTGACCGATACCATCCCCCCTTACTTATAACATTCTGCTACGAGCACGATAGGATTAATGTGACTGATTAAACTTCAGTACGTTTCAACTTTCGTAAAGCAAATTTTGAGAAGATTAATGAATTATTAAGTGTAGTTGACCTCGACGCTGTCTTAAATGACGACGCCAATAGCTTTGAAAACCAAACAGTTAACTTTTATTCCAAAATCTTTGAATGTTTTGACCAATCAGTTCCTTACATGTCCATTAAATATATGGGGTCATCTCCTCCATGGTATAACAGACAACTTCGATCACTTCGTAATCTTAGAAACCGTCTATGGCATAAGTTTTTAAGGACCAAGTCTGATTCGGACTATTCGGCATATTCAAATACGTATAATGATTTCTCATCCCTATCGAACGAGCTTTACAATGAGTACATTAATGACATGCGTACGGATCTAATAGCCAATCCTAAGCGATTCTGGCAATTTATAAACTTTAAAAAAAATTCTGACGGTTTCCCGTCAAGTATGAAGCACGAAAATGAACTATCTGATGATCCTAATAATATTACCAACATGTTTGCATCTTTTTTCAATAAGGCTTTCTCCAACAGTGACTTTGAGCCTGATATGAATTATTTTAACTATATGAACAATTGTCCACAAACATCTCTTCGCTATATAAATATCAACAGCGACACTATTATAGCAAAGATCAAACAACTTAAAGATGATTTTTCGTCCGGACCAGATGGCCTTCCTCCAATTGTACTTAAGAAGTGTGCCAGCTTTTTAGCCGGCCCTCTTACAACTCTTTTTCAAAAATCCCTCTCGTCCGGTATTTTTCCGGTAATATGGAAAACTTCATTTATAATTCCAACTCATAAGTCAGGTTGCAGATCGGTTGTTTCCAATTATCGACCTATTGCGAAACTCTCCTGCATTTCAAAGCTGTTAGAAAGCGTGGTATATGACGCTTTATACTTCCATTGTAAACCAGTTTTTTTCCCGAAATCATCACGGTTTCCTTAAAGGACGCTCCACTACAACTAATCTTTCTGAATTTGTTTCATGCGCTTTAAATGCTATGGATAAAGGACTCGAGGTTGATGTTATTGCCACTGACTTTAGTAAAGCATTCGATAGGATCTTACACAAGGTCATTTTATTTAAATTAAAAATACTTGGTTTTCCCCCACTACTCATACAGTGGATCAAGTCTTACCTCCTGGATCGTAAGTACCATGTACTTTTTAGATCAGCAATCTCTGCATCATTCATCGCTACCTCTGGTGTACCACAAGGTAGTCACCTGGGACCTATTTTGTTTATCCTTACAATTAATGACGTTGATAACGTGATTCACAATTCTTCCATTTTGGCGTATGCAGATGACATTAAAATATTTAAAGTAGTTGGAACTACTTCAGACACTGAACTCTTACAGAGTGATCTGACCAGTTTTTCTATTTGGTGCGCTAAAAATCATCTTGAATTAAATGTGAGCAAATGTCAGTCCATTACATACTCCCGCAAACGCTCTAATTACCCACATCGTAACTACTTTATTAATTCTGACATCATTAATCGAGTTACGTCCATTCGAGATCTTGGGGTTACATGTGATGTTAATCTGGACTTTCGAATACACATCACAAACATAATTAATCGTGCTAACTCTATGCTTGGATTCGTCAAACGGTGGTCAAAAGAATTCATGGATCCGTACGTAACAAAGGCTCTTTATACGACTTTTCTAAGGCCATTGCTTGAATATGCCAGCCAAGTTTGGTCACCACACCACAAAACCCATATAGATAGAATTGAGAGCGTGCAGCGCAGATTTCTCTGCTTTGCTCTGCGAGGTCTGCCAAGGATGGACAATTTCATTTTGCCTCCCTACGTCGATCGTTTAAATTTAATTAAACTCCAACCACTTGTAAACCGACGTATTGTTGCTGACATTGTCTTTATTCACCAAGTATTAACTGGCGAAATCGATACCCGCATTTAGATTACCACTCCACAAAACTAAATACGGCCAGAACGAGCCTTTTACAAGGATGCTGCGTGAAGTTAATCATAATTTCCCCTTATTTGACTACAATTTGAGTAAATCATCGCTAAAAGTACTCCTCTATTCTATCCCTCTTACCAATGTTTAATTTTCTTCCAGCTTTTGACGATATTTATAAACATGTGTGCATTGGGATGTGAATGGGTACGTATATCTATATGTGTGTGTGTGTGTATGTAAGTACGTGAGTATGTGTATGTATATCTTTGTGTTTTATATGTGTATGTATATGCCCACATGTGTATGTTTTAATTGTTTATATATGTTTTTTCTTTCTTTTTTTGAAAAAGATTGAAAGAGATTTTTGAAAGAGATTTTTCTGAAAATAACGCCTTCATAATTCAGGATTCGGTTCAAGGCTATCATTATAATAACTCACAAGCTACTATTCATCCACTTGTAATTTATTTTAAAAGTGCCGCAAGTGAATATATACAGCACCAACGTTTTATACTCATTTCGGATATAAACGATCACAACAGTACTACAGTCCATATTTTCATTACAAAACTTATTGAATTCATCAGAACGCATTTAAATTCTAATATTAGGAAAATAATTTCTAACACCGACGGTGCACCTTCTCAATACAAAAATAAACCACCATAAAAAAGACTTTAAGGTTGATGCAGAATGGCATTTTCATGCTACCAGCCATGGCAAGGGACCTTGCGATGGGATTGTTGGTACACTGAAGCGGCGTTCTGCACACCGTTATAGTATGGGGAGCAGAGATATTATTGATACGCCAAAAAAACTTTTCGAATGGGCTTTAAAATGGGAATCTACCATGAACTTTGGATACGCCGATAAAAATGAATATCAATTAACAAAAGAAAAATTACAAAATCGATATAAAAATGCGATTACTATAAGTGGAACTCAAAAACTTCATTTTTTTGTACCATTAAATACTAAGACAATAATTACAAAAATGTTTTCCAACTCAAAAGAAACTTTTGAATGTAAAATAAGTAAATAATTTTTAATAACTATATTTATTTTCTTTAACCTACATATATAATTTGTATGATATTTTAAAAAGTTTATTCAATAATAAAATATTTGTAATTTAATGTTAAAATACAATCTTTTACTTTATGATTCCATAATAACATAATACGAACATAATACTTCTCCAGTCAAAAGTTCCTAAATAGATTTAGTTATATATACGGCTTTTTTGTTTGCAGTCGAGACTGTCAAATTACTTTTATAAGAGTAACAAGTGATTACTAAAAGTGATAAATAAACATTTCATTTTTTTATGCCATCTAATACAAAGAAAATAATTGCAGAAGGATTTTCCTATTCATAAGAAACTTCTGTTGGTAAAATAAGTAAATCATTTTTAACAATTGTATTTATCTTATTTATTGTACTACATATATAATTTTTATAATATTTTAAAAAGTTCATTTAATAATAAAATATTTGATATTTAACATAAAAAAAAATCTCTTAGCTTATAACGCCATTTTTATAATTTACCTTCAGAACAAAAAAAACTGATTCCTGACAGTCATATGCACAACGAATTTTATCTTTAAAACAAAAAATATCACTAGTCCTAAACTTTCACAAGTAGTTAGATATAAAATAAGCTTCAACTAGTCCTAAACTTTCACAAGTAGTTAGATATAAAATAAGCTTCAATTTAGTTGGAAAAAAAGGTGTAGCGCTGTCTTTTGTTCAATTACACCGTTTATTTCTAATGTTACACCGTTAAAAATTATGTGCCGTGTACATTTCCATTCAAAAACTTTGTTCTAATACCTATTCAACGACATATCATTTGCTGTGTGTCGTGGGGTACACATGGTAAATTATTGTTAGTCAATTTTAAAATTTTAATTTATAAAATAAAACAAAATTATAGTAATTAAACTAATCAAATTCAATATATACTGTGAAAGTGTAAATTTATTATTTTTTCATAAATATTAAATTTAGTGTTTAAAAAAAATAATAACTAAATTATTTAGAACCAATTTTTTTATAATAAAACGAGTTCTACTCTACAGAAACTGTTCTTCACTGTTACATTTAATAGTCAGATCTACTTTTTGTTTTCTTTGATTATAAAAACATTGCAAAAATTTCATTATCATTTAATCAATATGACTATATGTTCAATCTGTAATAATAAATTAGATCGAAAAGCAGATAATCTAAAAATTAGTTGTGCTAGTTGTTTATTAGTGTTTCATGTTACTTGTGTAAACCTTAAGCCGGAATATGCCAGTTATCTTCAAAAGGATAAATTAGATTGGAAATATAGCCATTGTGCAACTTGCAGTAACACATACCAATCTAAATCCAGCCCAGCTACTGCCACATCTAAGCCAAAATCAAATAGCTATGCACAAAAAAACACAAAAACTACAGATGCAGTTGATGATAACAATTCAGCAACAGAACATACACCAGTGATAACTACTACTAATGACATTCTAATTGAGGTAAATGCAGTCAAAAGTTCAGTTGAGCACCATTTCATGGCTTTAATTAAACGACTTGAAGTACTTGAACTGTCTCTGAAAAGAATCAAAGACTTGGAAAATGAAAACAAAGAACTTAAAAAGCTTATAAACATACATGAGCATAACCTTGAAATACAGCTACAAATGTCTAAACAAAATTGCTTAGAAATATCTGGGTTATCAGCTGAACCAAACGAAAATTTGATGGAAAGAATAACTGCTGTATTTAAAGTAGGTGTTGGAGTCTCCATTACTGAAAGTGAAATCGATTATTGTTATCGGAAAAAAATTATAAAAACAAATGCATTGACTGGATCGTCTTCGAATAATAACATGAACAATTTGAAGTCGAATGCAACAACAAGCACCACAGTTTCAGACACTACATCAATTACTCAAAAATTTATATCTTCTGATGTAATTCTTGTAAAATTTATTTCTCGTCAGTGGAAAGAACAAATTATGGAGAAGTATTTTGCCTCGAAAATCAAAATTAAAAAAAGTCTTTTTTGTTCAGACGGTGATAAAGATGGTGTTATATATTTGAATGACAGTCTCACTCCATTCCAGCGAAGACTTTTAAAAGCTGCAAAAGATGTCAAACAAAAGAAAAATTATAAATATTTATGGATCAGGAATGCTACGATAATGATGCCTAAGAGGGATAAAGGGAAGTTGCACAAAGTTAGAAGTTTTGTTGACCTTGATTTCATTTAGCTTTTTTTTTTAATAATATTAATTCGTTTTATTTAAGAAAGTTTTTATATTGATTTAATATGAATCAAGGTTCTTCTAATAACAGTTGCGCAACTTCCCCTTTTTCTCAAATTATCAATTCACATGCCTAGAGAATATAAGATCACTAAGAAGTAATTTTGACAACTTTGTTGTTCAGTTATACACGTTACAAAACTTGCCTGACATTATTTGTTTAACTGAGATATGGATTTATGAGAGCGAGATGTCAAATTACGTTATAAATGGATATAATTTGTTCTGTCATTGTAATTCAAACTATAGAGCTGGCGGCGTCGCGTTATTTGTGAAGGATACCCTGAAATGCAATTCTGAGAATATTGTCGCCAGTGGAGCTGATATTCTAAAGGCGGATGTTTATATTAATGGTGATTTGTTTTCGTTTTTGTGTATTTACCGGCTACAAAATGTTGTGAGTATTGATACTTTCCTAAACGAGTTAAGCCTAATTGCATCTACAATTAAAACGAAAAATTTATTGGTATTGGGCGATATGAATCTCAACTTATTGAAAGATACACCTGATATAGATAACTATATGTTTTTAATGTCCTCGCTGGGTCTTTCTTCCTTAATAAATGAACCTACGCGACTTGATTCCTGTTTAGATCACATCTTTTTTAGATTGAATAATAGTTTTGAGTATTCAATTTCATCCTCTGTTATGCGTTTAAATATTACCGATCATGACTTGATAGTTTCCTCTATCAAATATAACAATAGTTGCTCCTCCTCCAAGCCTTCAGATCATAATGTTGATAAATCTAAAATTCATTGCACGGCTATAGATTACAAATCTCTGCGATATAATTTAACTTTTGAGTTTTGGGAAGAGGTTTATGCACAAAGCGATTCTGATTTAGCACTAGAATTCTTTTCAATGAAGCTGCAGCAACATGTTTCAAATTGTACTTTCAAAAAATCTAATAAAAACAAAATTACCAAATTAAAGCCTTGGATATCTAAGTCCTTAGTAAACCGTGCCAAAACGTCAAAATTTTTATCCTTAAAGTCAAAAAAGCATCCCGAAAATCTTAAACTTAAATCATATGCTCGTTCTTTTAGAAATAAATTAAAACACAACATTAATTCTACTAAAAACGAATTTTATTTGCAACAGTTTCTTAATGCAAAAGGTAACACAAAAAAAGAATGGAATATAGTAAATGGCATTTTAAATAAAAACAAAAAATCAGTAGAAGTAACAGAAATTTTAAGCGACGGAAATAAACTTCTAACTTCTGATGGTGAGATCGCGAATCAGTTCAATAGTTACTTCTGTAGTATTGCAGATAGCTTAAGTGCTGGCCTTCCATCAGTAGGGAATCATGTACCCACGTATGACGTTAAAAATTTAATTGGCTGCAAGCGCGAGCAAAATAGTTTCGTTTTTCATTCCATCTACGCCTCCGAATTATACAAACTAATAACAAAGCTTGAAAACAAAAATTCTTATAGTAGCGATGGCATTAGCAATAAACTTCTGAAGGAAATTGGTCTGCTTATTGTCGATGTTTTGGCTTTTATTTTCAATCTCAGCGTTACTTCAGGTATTTTTCCAAATAAATTCAAACATGCTACTGTTATTCCCATCTTTAAAAAAGGTGATCGGAAAGAAACTCAGAATTATAGGCCTATCTCGCTTTTACCAACGATCTCTAAGTTATTTGAAAAGTGTCTCAAATCTAGGATTCTAATGTTTTTGAATAGTAATAGTTTCTTCAGCAACGCACAATTTGGATTCAGAACTGGTATTGGCACAGAAGATGCATTGTTTGACTTCCTTGAAACAGTCTACAAAAATATTGACAGCCAAAATGTTGTTGCTGGTCTTTTCGTCGATATAACTAAGGCTTTTGATATGGTAAACCACCTGGTTTTACTCCAAAAACTAGAAGATGCTGGATTTCGTGGGTTCATTCTTGAATGGTTGAAATCCTATCTGAGTCAAAGATCCCAACAAGTCAAAATTAACGACTCCTTGAGCTCTGTGCAATGTTTGAATACCGGCGTACCACAGGGTTCTGTTCTAGGTCAAATTCTCTTTTTGGTATACATAAATTCCGTTTTTGAACTAAATTTGTTTGGGAGAATAAGTGCGTTTGCAGATGACATGGCTCTGTCTTATTCTCAAAATACGCATGCATTACTAACCGATCAAATCACTCATGATCTAGAACTTCTAAATAAATGATTTCATGGAATGATTATAAGTGGCAAAACAAAAATAATGCACTTTGGACTTACTGATCGATGTACTCCTAATTCTTCAATAGTTAGTCACTCGGTCGTCTGTAGTAAATCAAATTGTTCAAGCAACTGCTTTCCAATTGAATCGGTTACTACATTTAAATATTTGGGTCTCACGCTAGACAACAGATTGAGCTGGAAACCTCACATAGATGTACTGAAAAAATATTTTTTAATGCTAAATACGAAATTTTATATTCTTAAGTCTTTATGTCCAATACATGTACTAAAATGTATATACTATGCCCTTTTCAATTCAAAACTTCAGTATGGAATTGGTTGCTATGCGGGAACTTATTTAAGTACGCTAAAACCTTTACTATTAGCTCAAAAATATATAGTAAGAATAATCTATAACCGAAAAAAACTTGATCATAGCTGGCCAATATTTCATTTTAATTGGATTCTTCCACTAAGGCATCTATATATTTATAGGATTCTTAAAATTTTTTATATTATGAGTGGTAACCGAATGCTGAGGTATCATAGAAATCTCAATAGATTGCTCCGGTCTCAGCAGCTTGCTAATGTTCCGCGATTTAGAACTACTCATTACAGAAGATTCTTTACTATAATAGCCCCTAGCATATTTAATCAATTACCGTCCGATATTCGTCATAGTTCGCTCTCTTTGTCTACGTTTCTTAAGCAGGTAAAGTCATGGCTTTTTACCTTTGATTTAACCAAAATTGAAGAGTTGTTCAAGGTTATAATATGATGATCTGTGTTCGTTTGTTTAAGTTTTGTATTCATTTCTAAACAGTTGGCTAAATGATTGTTATTAATTTATGATATTTAATTTATTATATTGGTTTGTTGTATATATATTATTAGACTTATAAAATTAGTTGTTTAGTTCATTAGTTATTTAATTATTGCTTTTAAAAATAGCTTTCTATATATTTACACTTATAAAGAATATTATCTTAAAATTTTTACTCAAATCTTATCATGTAGCTTAATCCCCACGCCACATGTTTTAATTATTTTTGAGCTTATACAGATTTTTTTAAACCCCGGCTTAAAACAATCTGTTTGTTAAGAAAGGGCACATAACTCTAGGCGTTTTTAACGACTAAAATATGCTCTTAATTTTTTCCAACTTACATTTCTAACTAAAACTAAAAGCGAATAATAGTGTTATCTAAATTATTATAATAACAATTTGTGTATATTTGTATTTATTTGTAATAGTGTTATCTAAATTATTATATTAACAATTTGTAGTATTGTAAACAATTGAAAAAAACAATAAATAATAATAATAATAATAATAATATCGTTTATGAAAATCGATTGAGTAGTTTTTCTACAATCGCTCGTCAAAATGCACTCATCTCACAAAATAACAAAACATTGAGGGGCACCCTGTAAAGACCTCTGCTCGAAAAAAAAAATTCTAAGAGAACTCGTATTTTTTATTTATGAAAGACTATTAATAAACAAAAAAATAATCAAAATTAAAAGGGGGGAATTTTTTTTTGTTTTCTGTAAGGGACATGAAAGTAAGTGGGCATGTAATTATTTAGCAAATTTGGAGGTCCGGAAAGGCCTCAAAAATGGCAAAAACTGGTTTTTGGTGTTTTTTGAGTAGGTCGCTTCACTATTTTAGAAATATTTTGGGCTCTAATGATCATAAAATAAAAAGAAATGAAAAATTTTTTGTGATAAAATTTCGAATCAATCTAGGGGAGGTTAGGTACTTTAAAAGTGTAACCTAACCTCAAAAAACCGAATCGCGTGACTTTTTTTTTCTTACTAAATTTATGATAAGGGGCGGAAAAATCGTCGAATTTTCATGAAAATTTCAGGGAACATGTATTTTAATAGTCTTAGTATGGGATTTAATTTTTATGAAAAAATTTTATTTTTTTTCGGCCACAATTGGCATTTTTCGTTTAATTTGGCAAATGGGCCATTTAATGAGAAGTCATCCAAAATTAAATTATATTTTTTAATCTGTACTTTTTTCTATCTACTTTAACCTAAGTATAATTAAAATTATGTTGCCTTAATTTAAATGCCCATTTTTGGGCATAAAAATAAAAAATGTAATTTTTGCATTTTTTTGATATTTTACCATATATACCGTATTATTTATGCTTTATTTTTCATAAAATTCAATTAAAATATTTTTTATTTTAAAATTTCTAAACTGTAACGAGATATTTAAATAATAATAAAAAATAAACGTATTATTCTGGTTAAGTTGAGTTTTATTTCACTAAATACGTATTTCTAAAGCTATGCTTTCATCGACAGTAGCAGTGGCGTAGCGAGTAGCGACATACGGGTTTAATCGGGTTTTACAACCCCCTCCCCCTTCCCCCCCTTCATTGAAATATTAAAGTTTCTGTAATCTAGAAGAAATGCTCTAATATTCTAATATAATGATTTTTTTCCCTGGTATCTTACGAATGAATTGAACAGTTGCTTTCTTTTCATTCCACAGAACCCCACCCCCCACATTGTTGTCATAGTGATAGCACACGTACTCAATAGCACACATACTCAAAAAGGTGACTGCCAGCTGGATGCCACGACGCGTACTATAAGTTCAGATCTACCCCTTTTGCTTGGCCCCTGTGTGAAGCAATATCGCTCCACCTGCTCTCAGACGCTTGCATGCTCTCATGCGTGAACATAAAAAGGTAACCAACTACATCACGTTACCCTTGCACGAATATTACGGTGACCACACTCGTTGTCGATTGAAGTCAAGAAAGCCTCCACATAAGCAACCTGCTGGCAACTAATTTTAATATCTTGGATGCCTGGGACACCTCCTAACATCATTACAACACAACTGGCCTTTCTATTACTAACTTGACTTCTACCCAACCTGGTTTTGATCTGCCACGTCATACCTGGACTACACTAAACCGAATAAGAACGAATCATGGACGTTGTGCTGATTTTTTCTACAAGTGGGGCATTTCAGAGCCCCCTGAGTGTGACTGCGGCACTCTACAAGAAACCATAAAACACATTGCAACTGTGTGTCCAATTCGACGTTACAATGGCAACATCTCAGACATCCATTTGGCAACTCCCGATGTAGTAGCATGTATAAAGTCGCTCGATGTAAACATCTAATGTTCAAATGTACTGCCCAATGTTCAAATATTTTACTTTTTTACTAAAAGACGCGCAATCAAATCGATTGTAAGCTCATTAATTGTGTATCCATGTTTTGTTTTAGGTTGATTTCATAGAAGAGTCTACCTATTTTAAGTTTAATTTTTAATGTGTCACAAAAAAAATCATACGCTAAATAAAAAAAAGTGATACAATAATTTGGAAAAAATAACAAATATTATGTCAAAGGTAAATTGTTCCACATATTTTTATTTCAAAATTTATGCAAATTTATAATTTTAATTTAGAATAATAGTACATTATTTAATTAGGAGCTAAAGTGATACTTTTTGTGTTGAGTCTATAGTTTGACGAAATAGTCTATAGTTTGACGATTATAGACGAAACACAAAAAGTCACTTTAGCTCCGAATTAAATACACTATTTTTTCGGCAAACGTTTAAATTTTTATAAATATGAAATTGATACATCAAACGTTTTATAAATATGAATTTGTATCGTCATAATAACTTCAAAAAAAGAGAAAAAAACATTTAAATTTGTATGAATAAAATATTTTTATCAAAGCAGCCTTTTCAAAATTTCATAATAATAATCATAATCAACTTATTTTTTGTTGTCATGGTTATACAATATGTTTGAAAATATAACAAACTAACAAATAACAAATGCTACTTTACAGCCTCCGTAATATAAAAAATGTTTTTCGGCAAACGGCTGTAAAGTTTAACTTTACTGCCGCTAGGGAGTTAGCTAAAGTCTCACTTTTTAGCCTGACAGCAAAAGTAACGTCTAGCGACAGCAAAAGTAACGCCATTTTTATTTTATATTACGGAGGCTGTAAAGTAGCATTTGTTATTTGTTGGTTTGTTATTTGTTCAAACATATTGTATAACCATGACAACAAAAAATAAGTTGATTCTCATATTATGAAATTTTGAAAAGGCTGCTTTGATAAAAAAAATTTATTCATACAAATTTAAATGTTTTTTTCTCTTTTTTTGAAGTAATTATGACGGTACAAATTCATATTTATAAAAAGTTTGATGTATTAATTTCATATTTATAAAAAATTTAAACGTTTTCCGAAAAAATAGTGTATTTAATTCGGAGCTAAAGTGACTTTTTGTGTTTCGTCTATAATTGTCGGCCTCTCTGCGGTCGGCCGTCAAACTATAAACTCAACACAAAAAGTATCACTTTAGCTCCTAAATAAATAATGTACTATTTTTTTAAATATTTTGCTTGCGGCGAATAAAAAATAGTATATGATGCACGGACGTAAGCTATTTTGGAAATTTTTTTGGACCCAAGTGAGTGGAGTGTCATTTGAAAGTGCACTTAATTTAAGAAACATTGCAATACTTTTTAGAATTTTGCGATGCACGATCGACGCTGATTTAAAGAACAAATATTCCCAATTTAGACCATTAAAATGCTGGTTAAATCTTTCTTTAACTAACATAAACAGCTATGGATAAGATTTAACCTCAAGTAACATTTTTGATCAATGTAGATGTGATTGACATTTACTATTGACGTCTATGATTAAACATTTATTCTGTTATGCGTCCATAGTCTGGCGATATAAAGACTTTACAACATAACTTTATGTCATTTAGTTTTGATACTGTGTTCTTTTACATTCACGGTACCCTTGGCGAGCGAATTTTATTCGCACTTGTCCGACTTTTTTTTTTAATTTGTTTTTATTCTTTTTATTCTTTGTTATCTAAGCCTAATTTTTTGGATTTTCTGGTAAATTTATAAAAAATTCAGGATCACTTTTTTTTTCAGATTGCTGCATGTTTAATAAATTATTAATCGCATATTTCACTGTTATAAGAAATACATGATAATTAGCATAAATATTACCGTATATATGGTAAAATGTCAAAAAAAAAACAAAAATTAATTTTTTTTTCATGCCCAAAAATGGGCATTTAAGTTAAGGCAACATAATTTTAATTATACTTAGGTTAAAGTAGATAGAAAAAAGTACAGATGAAAAAAAAAATTTAATTTTGGATGACTTCTCATAAAATGGCGCCATTGGCCAAATTTAACGAAAAATGCTAATTGTGGCCGAAAAAAAATAAAATTTTTTCATAAAAATTAAATCCCATACTAAGACTATTAAAATACATGTTCCCTGAAATTTTCATGCAAATTCGACGATTTTCCCGTCCCTTATCATAAATTTAGTAAGAAAAAAAAAGTCACGCGATTCGGTTTTATTTAGGGTACACTTTTAAAGTACCTAACCCCCCTAGATGGATTCGAAATTTAAACACAAAAATTTTTCATTTCTTTTTTTTTTATGATCGTTAGAGCCCGAAATATTTCAAAAATAGTGAAGCGACCTACTAAAACAACACAAAAAAACCAGTTTTTGCCATTTTTGAGGCCCTTCCGGACCTTCAAATTGGCTAAATAATTACATGCCCACTTACTTTTATGTCTATAACAGAAAACAAAAAGAATTCAACTTTGATCTTACATCAAATATATCACTTTTTTTTACTAATTTATGACTCCACTAATTATGTTTGAAAAGTTGCCTTAGTTCTTGCCTTGATTTTAGGGTTCCGTTTTTTATACGGAACACTATTAGTGAGAGTAAAACGTGTTTTTCACATGATTTCGACTATCTCGATTAATATAAATACAATGAACTTGAAATTTGGCATGCGTATAAAACTAATCTGTCCACACAAGATGAGGGGTTGAAAAAAAAACAAACTGGATCTCGTTTGGTTAACAGGGTTACGATGTGAGGTCTTTGAGAAAATAAATTTTTATATCGAATCAAGTAGGGTATCATATGAATCGGCTTGTCTTCAGTATTTCTAAAAAACATATTTTGGAATTTTACATCCCACCATTTTTTGTGTAAACCTAAATAATCGCGTTTTATGTATGTTTTCTTTCCTTGATTAGCTCCGAGCCTAAGTTTTTTAGAATTTTGCTATGCACCGTTTTTGAATTATTCTCAAAAAAGTGCAACAAAAAGTTGGTCCCCCTATACGTTTCTTCGTTGATTGACAGAAAAATTTGAAAAAAATCATAAAGATAGGAAATTTAATAAACCCTTAACGAAAAATATAGCGAAGCTTCAAGTGATTTTATTTCTATGTGTTTAGGGAATGGGAGTGGGGAAGGGTGAAAAAAAAGTTTTTTGACCCGGTCAACTGGGGTGTCATTTGAAAGAGCACCAAAATTAAGAAAAATAACAATTTATTTTAGAATTTTGCGATGCACCGTTTTTGAATTATTGTCGAAAAAGTGCAACAAAAAGTTGGTCCCCCCTATACGTTTCTTCGTTGAATAACAGAAAAATTTGAAAAAAATCATAGAGATAGAAAATTTGATTTCTTCGTTCTTTACAAAACAACTTTATGTTAATTATTTTGATATTGTTTTCTTTACATTCCTTACGGAGAACGCAAATTTATTAGGAATAATGGAGCATGGAAGTTTGAACTTCTAAAACTTATGTAACTATTTTACAGTGTGTAAGTAATTCTTGCTATCAAACTAGCGCAGGAGTAGTGAATTTTAGTGTGGATTGCTGACTAATTGATGGTTTAAGGTTTATGTGGAACGGAAACTAATTTTATTGATTGCTAACATGAAAGGTATAAGAATGAATCATCAGTTTTTTTCTGCGTTTGAAACAAAAGATAGAATTATAAAATGAATGATATTGTTTCCATTGGAGATACTTCAATCAACATTGACAAACAAAAGAAGATAATAATTTTCATTTTTGTTATTTTATTATTTTTCTTTAAGTATTATTTTTATTTAAAATGAACTAATAGTAGTTTATGTAACAAGTACGCAAAATATAGTTTTAGCGGACGGATCGTAATGTTTCCGGACGAGGCGCTAGCCGAGTCTGTAATATGAAGATGAGTCTGCTAAAGCCATTTGCGTACGTGTTGCATACAACGTTTTTTTGTATTAGCTCTTAGGATTTTTTTTCTAATTTATTGCTTAAATTGTATTCTTGCGTACCTAAAAATTTGATTTTTGAACAAAACTTATCAAAACAATTGTGATTATAATTTGAAAATAATTATAATTTAAAATGAAAACAAATTTTGAATCCGCTAAAGTGTTGTCATAACGACTTTAAGTACTAGGCCGCTAAAATACAATTTTGCGGACTCTAAACAGTTCTAAAAGTAATCATTTTTCGGAGCTAATACTAAAAAATAAATTTTTTAGAAACGAGGTAGGATGGCAATGGTAATCACTGGTATGGGGTGAGTTTTTGTTTTATATTATTTAATTTTTACTCGCGTAGCACTGCGGTCAGCTGATTTCTATAATTATGCAAGATGTATGTTACGTATAAGCATAAACACTTAGTTTATGTTAGTGTGTATGATTTAAATTTTATTTTTTTTTGTTTTAGTTTGTTTAACAAAATTGACCCAAAATTTTTTTTTGTAATTGGATTAGAGTTTAACTCGAACTCAAAGGTTGAGCTAAGCTAGTGCATATACTAGAAGTGCAAGCTCTCATGGAATGGTTGAGATATAATTTAAATTTTAACCAACCTTAACCATCCAACTTTTACAATTGCGTCTACAGAAACAAACAATACGCTTTTTTACACCTGCAAAATAATACCCCGTTCTTCGCATGCGTCGGAGAATGAGCCTCGGAAAATGAGCCAGTTTCTACCTTTTCCACACCGAAAGAAAAAATCTTGGTTGATTCAAACATGTTGCATTGTTAATCGAAAATTAAGTGAAAATTGGGGAACTAAATACGTTTGTGATTGAATCAACCAACGCTCCGTATTTAAATTAACAATTTAACCGTTGTTGATATATTTTTTTTTTAAGTATCACAAACATATTTGATTTCACCATGTTTGTAGTTGAGTCAACTATGATTTAATTTTCAATTGACTACAAACGTTGTAAATTAAAAATTGGACTAAAAATAGTGATATTGAATACGTTTGTGATAGAATCAAGCAATACGCCGTATTAAATCTTTTGGTTTGGTACATCTTTGTTTTGCTTTTGCTGCTATCGATGTTTGTATGGGTTCGTTTTTTTCGTAAATATAATATTTGAAATTTTTTATATTAGAAGTATGTATTTCGCATCAATCCCGACAAACATTTTTATGCATAAAGCTAGCGTTCGTATATTTACGTTCTAAATAGGAAATGTATGAGTGTGATTTTGTTTGTAAAGGATGCTTCCATTTTTTCGCCATTTTTTTAATGATACAATTTAAAAGACCAAAATTCAGAAATCAAAAAATTTAAATATTTGAATTTTGTGTAGAAAATTATACTAATTTTCCATAATTTTCTCATTATTATGAAAAATTAAATTAAAATATCGATAAATGGATATGAAACGAGACAAATAAAAAATATTAAAAATATATAATAATTTTTTTAAATCACCAAAATTAATTATAGAAAGGGTCTGTTTCATTAACGATATTTTTGTTATAACATTAACTGAAAAATTTCTTTCGCACATAATTTTATATGCAAATAATATGAAAATTATTTAAATCAATTAAACACATCTAAATTATTTAATAAAGTAAAATGTTAAATAAAACCAGCCATGTTAAAATATATAAAAACTTTTTATTTTTCTATTCTTTTGTTTATTATTTTTCTTTATTTTGTTTATTAGTTTCTTTTCTCTTTTATTTTAACAAACACAATAATTTTCAAACAAAAATGAACAAACTGAACTGAAAAATATGAACAAGAAAATTTGATCACGCCGTGGTTGATTTAAATAATGAAAATTGTTACGTTTTTTAAAATAAATTGACAATGCTACATTGGTTAAAATAACCACGTTCGTATTAGACGCAAAATCAAACAAGCTTTGTAGTTGATTCTACCAACGTTTTTTTTTTTCGGTGCACTAATTAAGAATTTGACTACCCGTAAACACATCACACCAAAATCTAATTTGTGCAAATTGATTCATTTCCATTCTTGGAATAAAAATATAAATCGCAAATGATTGGAGATATTTTCATTCAAAAACTTTTTTATTTCATTTGCTTAGCTCCTTCATTGGAGCCATATCGCCGAACCTTCAAATACTTAAGGAAATTTTAAATATGTACAAAGCGGTGATAATGATCCGTTCCGTTGTAAGTTCTCGACCGTTCTCAACCGTTTCTTATAGGAATATGAATCAAACAATTTTTTTTTGCATTAGCTTCTATGAGTCTCGAAGGTCATTTGTGACTACCAAGCGAAGTTACTAGCCCCCCCCCCCCTCCCCCAACACCCCCAAAACTTAAAATTAACCCCTTTTATACCCTCCATTTTTTTAAAAAATGGCTAAATATAGTAAAAGTGAAAATTAAGGACTGAAAATGCCCCCTAGTAGGTTTTCGGGGTCGCTGATTACGAATCTGCGATTAGTTTTGAAAAGTTGATTAGCAAATGAAAAGTTGATACCAGCTTCAGTGATACATTTTTTGAAATTTTTGATGAAATTGGATCAAGCTGGGGATGTATCAAAGAGCAAAAAGATAAAATTGGTATCAATTGGTCATTGTATCATGAATGCAGTTCGTCCTCGATCTTTTATGTCTCCGATTCTTCTTAGATTATCAGTTACTCTTCATCGCAAATTCGGAAAGAAAAATATTATTAATCTCTTGAATACTTTTGGTTTTTGTGCATCTTAGAACGAAACTCTTTTATATGAAGTATCTGTCACAAAAGAAAGTGATATTTAAATAAAAAATAGAGCATTTGTACAATACGTTCTCGACAACGCTGATTTCAATACGAACACGCTTGATGGAAAAGGAAAATTTCACAATCTTCTCCGAATTTAAATAATCATTCCTTCAATTGACGTAGCAGATAAACTACCTGTTCCTCGTCTCTCACCAATGCCAACTGCGACTCAAATAACAAAACAAGGAGAAGTAGAATTGCAATTATATAAGAGCTTGAAAAAGAAGGGCCTTGGAAAACTTTGCGTCACAATAAACAACAAACAGTAACAGTAACAATTACAACCGTCAAACATCACACAATTTACTATTTTTGGATGTTCTTGCAGTTTAAAAACGACAACAAGGCAGTAGGCTGGAATGGATTCCACGAAAATTTACCTCGGACAAATAAACGTTACGAAATTTCCACGATAAACTTCCCGAATTTTGTATATTCAGGTCGAAGTGACTACAATACATTATATACCGCAGCCATCGAATCTTCAAAGTTAGCAAAAGAACGTAACATGAATACATGCTTTACAACATACGATCAACCTTTGTATTTAAAATCACGCGACATTGTGGAAATGGCAACATTTGATGTTGTCATTTGGCTTGGAGGATTCTATACTCTAATGTCATTTATGGGCTGTATCGGCAAAGTTATGGCTGGTAGTAGCCTGAAAGAATTAATATGTAGAGTATATGCTGAGAATACTGTCACTCAGTAAGAGGACACACCTTAATACAATTAACGTTGGATCAAATTATTTTTGACTATCTCGTGAATACAAATAATAAGTTTTCTGATATCAGTGATATCGACGAGGTATCAAAAATGTATTTTAACGATGACGAAAGCAATGATCCAGAAATTTTGTTAACATCGGACGTTTTGAACGACATTGTCGAGTTATTCGAAAACGAACTACTAAAGTTAGAGCAAAACAGGAAAATTATGGGTTCTTTATTTCCACAGGGTTTCCATCTTAACAGATTTCATCACTGCGGACAAATCAGCAGATTGGAAGTTGCATCTCCGTATTATTGAGCTGATGATACCTTTCTTCCATTCAGCTGGTCATATGCCGTATGCAAAATCAGCACAGATATATTTGCAAGATATGCAAAATTTAACAAATATCATGAATGAAGATGACAACAAGAAATTTACAACAGGAGTATTTTAGACCATTCGTAGTTTTCCGAAATTTTCCTGGATTTTTGCTTCTTTACATTAGAAACATCATCAACTTCAGATTCGAGCTCAATTCGACACAACGCTAAAAAAGCAGTAAAAAGTCAGAAAATTAAAATTTTTGATCCATCTTCCTATAATAAACTTTTTTATTCGGTCGATTTCCCCGCTTTATTGACTGGACTACATTCAAAGCAAAGCAATAATATATAACTCCGTTGATACTGTTATGAAAGCAAATGAAGCGGTTAGTTTTCTAACATAACTGTTTATTCTTAAGAAAAACTTTATTGTTTTCTAGAAAGCGGATTAGCAGAAGTTTCTACTTATTTATTTTTGGATATAAATAAGCAAACAAAATATCAGATAGTCAGTTTAATTTTGCAATTAAAAGTGTTTACAAGTATTCGCAAGTATAAGGAATAATCGGGTGGTACTTGAGCCTGGGTACTAATAGTGAAAGAATTTGAACCTAGTGGAATAGTAAATACAGATTTTACAATTCCGAATATCATTGATTCAAATTGTGGAAAAGCGGTAAAATTTATCGTACATAAATTGGAGACCCTAGAATTTATTGTAATTAAAATCGGAAGCTGCTGTAATTTGTTGACAAATAAAGTTTGAGGTTTTGTTAACCAAAGATCCGTCTTTTTACCGTCGTATTTGCTCAATAATCGAAAAGAACCGACGCAGAGTCGTTACAGTATGATTGCCAGTATTTAAAGTCCTAGAACGTATTTTTTGAGATTTAAAATATGTGTCTAAGCGAAAAATCGATTAGAAGTACATACGACATATCTTGTGGAAAAATTTCATAGAAACAAGATCATACAAATTAAATCTATATGCGTGAACACAAATAGCAGGAGAATGTATTTCTTGCATTGAAGACAAAGCAGTTGTAACCGATCAAAGACGAAAAGTAGTAACAGATCTAAGGTTGGTGATCTACCGAGCTCATACAGCATTAATCCATCCCATAAAGAAAAACCTTTAAAGTGGTTATGTTTAACCCATGTTCCTATATTGAAGAATCTCATGAAAACCAGTCCAAGTTAGCAGATGACATTAGAGGTAGTAGTGCCATACTTCTAGAAAGTAACTTACACAATCAATAAATAATTGAATAAACAAGAGAGAAACAAATAATTAGTAAAAAGATTTACTTAACGTATTTGGGACTCTGAATATGGTTCTACTACATACTAGAAAATCATCCCACTTTCGTAGAGAAAAATTAGCTCCAAAATTAACCTGACAATAGAAACGGTTTTGGTTCTATGTTGGGACAAGAATGAATTGGACTATTAGGAAGCAACTAGTGACCAAACACAACGCAATAATTATTATTCTTTAGTTTAAAACTAATTCAGACTAGAGTTGCGCATAATGACCAACAAGGAACCGATTTTTAATTCTTAATAATATTTTTATTACATTTCAATTACAGTTTAAGTGGAAGGTTTATCATCAACCTATTTTTTCTACATTTCTATTAATATACATTAATTGATCAATTGAAATTATTGTAATATAAAAATCAATAGTCGAACAAATAACTTGCAACAAATTATATTTTAAAACGCGAAAACAGAAAAGCATTAAAATTTATAAAATCAGACTAAAACTAAATGATTTGCTTTACCTCTCCTTCAGTGTCTACTGTACATAAGTCCATGTGTTTATGCTGGATTTAATTTCACAGACGGATATATAATGTAATATTTATTCATAATTTAAACGAATAACAAAACTATTTAAATAAATTAATAAATTTTATTGAATGTAAGGGGACGATGATTGAGCTACATGCAATATCACATAAAACAATACAGCAATAATTAATTTTTATTATTGAAGTTCAGGTCTTCAATTAGACGATTAACTTTGAAATCCCAACAAATATATTATACCAATTATTTCAAGTCATATGAATACACAAAATTTGACTTCATTATGATTACACTTCGGTTAAGAAAATTATTATTGATTTAAAGTGAATTACCAGTTTGGCTACGATAGGTCAGTTACATTCGTTATAATTTCTTACAATCCAATTACTTAAAAGTTTATTTTTAAAAATATATTCTATATTTATAGGGAAATTAGTGTTGATTTATGCAAAAACGGAAATAATTATAGTTGGAAACAGAAAAAAAAACAATATTAAAGACGTCAAGTGAAAGACTATTACGAACGTGCTAAAAAGTCAGATTGATGGATATAAATATATAAAATATGACGTCATCTGGAATGAATGTGAACAATATTTAATTTAAGGTTTCGTTATAGCAATAAAAATAAATTTCAAATATTATTTACACTGAAAGCCCCTTTGGCTAGTGAAAATTTTTGTCTCCACTTCAGAGACCACCAAAAATACTTGGATGATTCCAAGGCTCTGTAAAACTTAAACAAATCATTGCTTTGTTAGGTCACCATATAGAGAAGACCATATAGAGAAGACTTTTTTCAATCAGACATTTAACTTACCTCATTTGGAATTTCGCTATATCAATATAGTTTTTGTTAATATGGTTACGCAAACTACAAATTTTGGGTTTCGTTACGTATTTTGCAGCTTACAAAATGCTCTGGAATAATTTTAGTGATGGTCTTAAAAAAGAATGGATAGTTATAATTCCAAAGAGTTCTGGGTCTATGGATAAGAGAATCATTAGTATACATTAGAGCATTCAAAACCGAATATTGGAGTTTTCGAATATCCGATTAATTTGGGTATATTTTAAGTATTCGTTATTCGAATATTTATACGCGAATATTCGAATATTTTTTATCTCCCAAAATATAATGGATTTCCATCACACCATTCCATTTTCAAAGTAAAAAATTTCAATATTTTAAGGGAAATAATTTTATTACAAAAAGTGCTTGACTTAGCGAAAAAAATTCAACACTTATGACAGCCGAAGGCATATGCAAATTCTTATTTACTTCTATAACGGAACAGAACCGTGATTAAAGTAAAATTTTATTCAACGAAATTAGGAAACGAATGGATCAGAAAAGAAACAAAACAACCTTAATAACCTTATTTCAATATCTTGACACTGGAGTTATATCACAATCGAACGAATATTTTGATTATGCAAAGAAAACTGCTGTGAAAGCTTTCTCGCCTCTTGTATCTTGTAATATAAATGACGCACTTGCAGTCAACAATCAAAGTAAAAATATATTGCAACAAAAGCTGCAACTAGCGCTCAATTACAAATTCCACGACACGAGATACAGTAACAGTAGGTAATGAAAATCGCGGTTTATAGTTTAAAAAACATTTTACTTCGGTCTGAAAGACCTAAGTATTACATTCATGAGCTCAAAGTGAAATTCTTACCCCCACTTTTTTTGACATTTCTCGACGTTTTAGGACCTCCTGATTCTAAAAAAGCAAAAAAAAAAAAATGTATGTCTGTCTGCCGGCCGTCCGGCCGGCCGGCCGGCCGTCATTACCTACGCTGCAGGGAAAACCGCTGGAGGGATTTCAAAAATTTTTTTTCTAAAAATAGGTATACTCAAGGGACAGGTCCGAAAGGACACTGTGTTCGATAACTGTACCGGAAGTCAAAAAAATCATTATGTGTGTCAAAACAAGGAAATTTGCATATTTTTGGCTTAAAAAACGTTCATTTTAAGTGATTACGAGTAGGAACATTGAATTTGGAGAAATCTTGATGGTCGGGATTGGTATGTGAGATCAAAAACTAGATTATTGCATTATAAGTTTGTCAAAAAAGTGTTGTCAAGTGTGTCAAAAGAAAGATTTTTATTTTTTTTTCCCAATTTTTTGGAAATAAAATTGTTTGTTTAAATGAAATTTTATTATTATTATTGAGAATTATGGCATTATAAGTTTGTCAAAAAAGTGTTGTCAAGTGTGTCAAAAGATTTTTATTTAGTTTTTTACCCAATTTTTTGGAAAAAAAATAAATTGTTTGTTTGAAATGAAATTTTATTATTATTATTGAGAATTATGGCATTATAAGTTTGTCAAAAAATGTTGTCAAGTGTGTCAAAAGAAAGGTTTTTATTTATTTTTTACCCAATTTTTTTAGAAAAAAATAAAATTAATAGTTCGTATGACATGATATTTTATTATTATTATAGAGAATTATGGCATTATAAGTTTGTCAAAAAATAATGTCAAGTGTGTCAAAAAATGATTTCATTTAATTTTTTAGCCAATATTTTGGGAAAAAAAATGTAGCTGTTTTTATGACGTAAATGTAATTTAAAAAATTGGACATGGAAATTTTTGAATTTGTTGTAGTTTTTGAAATATTTTTGGAATTTTGAAAAAGTTTGTATTTTTGATTTTGTAATAATTTTTGCAATATTTTTAGAATTTCGGCAAAAGTTTTAATTTTTGATTTTGTAAGAATTTTTGAAATATTTTTAGAATTTTGAAAAATTTTTAATTTTTGATATTATTATAATTTTTGGAATTTTGAAAAACGTTTTAATTTTTGATTTTGTAATAACTTTTGCAATATTTTTAGAATTTTGGAAAAGTTCGAATTTTTAAGAATTTTTGGCATATCATCAGAATTTAGAAAAAGTTTAAATATTTTTTGTTATTTAAATTCGTTCAAAAACAGAACAGATAAATTAGACATTTTGAATAATGCTCCATTGACTATCAGCCCCACTTCAACAAAAACTAAAAAAGGGGTTTCTCTACGGCGGGATATCTGAAATAAGAAGTAGTCTAAAATTTAAACCTCTTAATACACTTCTCTTTTTTAAATGCTTATTTCAAGCAAATAAATTAAATAAAATGCATAATATGTTAAACCTGTTTGATTTTATTCATAGTTCTTAGTACTTCTTTTACTATTCGAATACTAACCGAATATTCGGATATTTAAAGAAAAAGTTATTCGATATTCGGATAACTCAAAATATCGAATAACTGAATGCTCTAGTATACATTGCCTGCTTTTTACAGACATGAGGGGCGGATGAGATCTCATTCGTCAACAGTACCTATTCTAACAAGATAATATTTCTTGCGATGCAACGTTTTGCTTATTTAAAGGACATCGCATTTGGGGAGAGGAGAGTAACATTACATTATTTTTTTTTTTTTGCTTTATTGAATAAATAAGCATTAAGTTAAGAATTTATACATAGTTCTTAAAATTAATGATTATTCTTGCAAAGACAAAATATGTCTGTGAGCAAGATTCGTTTTTTTAATTTTTGTTTTTTAATACAAATTTGTGTTTTGTTTCTTTTTACCCTAGCCTTAAAATAATTTAGATAATTATTATAGAAGATAATTATTATAACAGTTTAGCAACTTAAAAGTTTCATACAAACAATACCATTACAAGTTATATAAAAATAAATAATAAAATAAAATTAAGTAAGCTAATTTATCATTTAACAATTAACTGGCCTTAATATTAGTTAGTGCTATTCATCTTTGTGTTTTACTTAAACCCTTGATTGAAATTTGATATTTATTTATTTACTAAAAAAGTGATACTGATATTTATTTACTAAAAAAGGAATTTTGATTTGGCTTTATGACTGTAAAAGATAAGTTTGTAATTTGTTTTTAAATATGGAAATTTTGTGAATGATTTTTAGAGCTTCTGGTAAACTATTAAATAAAATAAGTCCTTTGTATAATAGATTTGCTTGACCACCACTAGTTCGGAAAAAATCTACATAGAAATTATTATTTTGACGTGTAGGATAAGAGTGAATGTTATTTATTTCCCTAAGAACTATGTTATTTTTTATAAGTTTGTGTTTTACTTTATAAATAAATAAAATGCATTCATATTTAATGAGATGCTCAATGGATAATTTCTTGATGTATAACTGTTCGGTAGGATAGTCAAAAGGAAAATTATTTATTATTCGTAAGGCTTTCGAAATCAATCGTCTGACGCTAGTTACACGCGTGATTCCAGCTGAGCCCCAAATAGGTAGTAGGTATCTAACTACACTCATTAGATGAGCATTAAACATCATGTATTTTACCTTTAGAGGAAATATATTTGCTGTTTTTTTCAGAATATAACAAATGACTTTGATTTTGTTCCTAACATATCTTATGTGATGTTCCCAAGTTAATTTGCTATCAATCTGAAGTCCTAAATATTTAAAAACCTTAATACGTTCAATAATGTTATTATTCAGCTTAAGTTCAAAATTAATTAAATCATCTAAATTTTTGTTTTTAGTCTCAAAGATCATATATTTGGTTTTCATTTCATTTATTTTAAGATGGTTTCTAAGTGTCCAACTATTAATCTTTTCTAGATCTTCTTGCATATGCATAAAAAGTTCATCTGGACATATTGAGCTATAAAGAACCGCCATATCATCTGCATACATCACAATTGTACCATGAAGCTTTAAACTGAAGATATCGTTCACATATAAGTTAAATAGCAGAGGACCTAGGAGAGACCGTTGTGGTACCCCATATTTAATTTTAAGCTCATTACTAGAACTGTTATCAATAGTAACCCACTGTTTTCTATCTTCGAGGTAGGAAATTAAAATTTTTTTCAGGTTAGAGCTAATATTTAACCGCATTATGCTTCTCTTTAATATCTTATGACATACTGTATCGAATGCTTTTTGAAGGTCAATGAAAATACCGGCAGTCAAAAGATTTTTGTCCAATTTCGTTTTAATCAAACCAACAATTTGTGACGCTGCGGCTAAGGTGTTTGAGTTTTCTGAAAAGCCAAATTGATTTTGATTAATGATTTCTGCTAATTTGCAATGTTCTGCTAGCCTACAATAAATAACAGATTCGTAAATCTTTGCAAATATAGTTAGAATCGAAATTGGTCTGTAATTATTAACTGATAGCTTAGATCCACTTTTATATATTGGAATTACTTTAGCCCTTTTCAATTCTTCTGGGAAAATACCTTCTATCAAGGACTTATTTATGAGATAACTTATCTTATCCACTAAGATATTTTTAAATCTTATTACGAATTTGGTTGAAATTGAGTCATACCCCGTAGCAGAGTGTTTGTTTAGGTTATTAATTATAAGTAGAATTTCCTCCCTGGTGGTATAGCAAATAGGTAATTCGTCATTGATTTTAATTTGAGAACTCAATGGTTCTGGCTCACTATCAGTACTCGGTATCAAGTGTTCAACACAATTGACGAAATAACTATTTAAAGTATTACAAACATCTTTTTTCTCATGATATAATTTATCATTTGTTTGAATTAGATGCTAGTTGCTTCCTTATATTTATTAAAAACTTGTTCATTCACAATTTTCCATAATTTTTGAGGGTTGTTAAATTCTAGTTCATTTTTAAAAAAATTGGTTTTGGCTATTCTTACTAGTTTTTCGATTTTGCATTTATAAAATTTAAATTGATTACAAATGTAGACATTATTTTGAAATTTGACTTTTAATTTGTAAAAATAATCCCTAAGTTTCATTAATTTAGCTATTTCATTTGTCATCCAGGTTTTTTTGTGCTTTACATTCACGAGAGGGAGCGTCACGGTGTGATTATCAATAGTTTCTTTACAACATCGTACTAATTCGCTTATACTACTGCATAAATTTATTCTTGTTGAAAAAGCCGATTCGTTAATTTCATCATACATTAGTACTGTCTTATATCTTTTTTCGGGTGTACTAGGCAAATAACCATTATTAATTTGTAAGATAATACCCCGATGATCACTCAGGTAATTATCTAACACAGAAAGGGAAAAATCACTACCAACTATACCAGTCATAACATGGTCAATTGATGTGGCTACAGTATTTGAAACTCTTGTTGCATGATTTTGATTACGAGAATTGAGGATAACATATCCGTTGGAATTAATTATTTCTTCATATCTTTCAACGCAAGTATCAGTTTGATTTAGAATATTTATATTAAAATCACCAAAAATGTAACATTGTTTGGTCGTGTCTAATATTTTATCAAACTTTTGCAAGAAGAGATTCAGATCAGAGTTTGGCGATTTATAAACAGCAACAATATTAATCTTTAATTCAACAACACCAACACTTAAAACCGAGACACTATCAGATTCCGACTTCGAGACCACATTGGAAACCATGGTATTACAGATATAGATGGCACAACCACCACCTCTGGAAGTAGCTTTATTACAAAAGTATGAATTGTAACCTTTTATGGAAAACAAATGAATCTCATCATCAAAAAGCCAAGTTTCAACAAGTATTATTATATGTATCTTACAATCATAAGACGAAATTAATTCCTTTAATTCATCAAATTTATTTCTAACACTACGAGTATTAAAGTATAAAACATTTAATAAGTTATTACCATTCTTTATTTTATTTATAGAATGCGATATATCTAAATTATTAAAAAAATCATTGAATGAATCCATCATAAGCGATTGGAGATTCAATTCAAGTTTTATTTCGTATTTATTTAATAGAAATTAAGTTCGGTTTGTTCTTAGTTAAATATTATTATTATTTTTTAATTAAATTATTTAGTTTACCTATATCATCTTCACTAAATATGGTAATAGCTTCCGATTTTTCATCTTTTCTTAGAAATATTTTACCATCTTTATACCAAGCATATTTATAGTTGTTGATGTTTTTGAATTGACGAACTTTCTTCATCAAGTTATTATTATGCGCAGTCAAATACTCATTCACGTAAATTTGTAGTTTGGCATCGGCATCAAAAACTATCGCTTGCGAAAAAAATGGCCCAAAAGTCTTTTTGGCTGCTAAAACTTCTTTCTTTTTTTCCAACTGATCAAATTTCACCACTATCGCAGGCCCATAAATATTATTATTTGAAGAATTAGTTTTAGAATTTTTATTTTCATTAACTCGATACGCGTGGACAATGTTTTTTTTTTTCTATTAGAACGTTCAACTTATGACAAATTTTTTCAACTGTATCAGTAATTATTTCACCTTCAATTTTTGGCACGCCTTGAATAATAATCTGGTTAATCAGCTTTTCTTGTTCAAAATGATTTACTTTGTATTCAAGAGTAGAAATTTTTTTTACGAGCAAATCAGTTATGTTTTTATAATCCAACAGCATTTTATTGAGTCGTTTGTTCTCATTCATAATTTTATTAATTGATAGAGAAATGTTATCCAAATTATTGGAAATAAATTGTTGGGACTGTATGATGTTATTGTTTGCAGTTGTTTGCTCATCATCTTCACTAGACGAAAGTGATTCAATTTCTGAGTTTGTACAAATAGATGAGCAAATCCAGGTAGGATTTTTCAAATATGTTTTGTATTCCGGATTTGTGAGTTTCACACATTCCACATGAAAAATCGCTTTGCATCTATTACAACTGATTGGTTTATCTTTTTTTGTAATAATTTCCGAGCATGATTTACATGATTTTGTAATATAAGGTTTAACAGTTACACTATTATTGTTGTTATTTGGATTTAATTTACCTCTTCTTGTTTTCATTGTCTATTTTACGTTTATATTTTATTAATTATTTATTATGTATCACTCTACAAATTTCACTTAGATAGCACATGAAATTTAAAATCAAAAACTAAAATAGGTACTAGCACATCTAAAAAGTGATAGCATTTGCAACAAAAGAAAATGAACTGTAATAGTTAATTATTGGAAACAGAAATTT
Organism: Diogma glabrata; assembly: GCA_963693315.1. NCBI lineage: Eukaryota > Metazoa > Arthropoda > Insecta > Diptera > Cylindrotomidae > Diogma > Diogma glabrata. Next base: position 25,650,044 of record OY856186.1, on the reverse strand, counting down.
AATTTTTTAATTATCTTTATCTTTAAACTTTTAATTTTATAATTCAAATTTAACTAAACAACATAAACACGTCTGTTCGATTCGATGGTCGAACAAAATACATTACATTACATAACATTACATTACATTACATTACATTACATTACATTACATTACATTACATTACATTACATTACATTACATTACATTACATTACATTACATTACATTACGTTACATTATATTACATCATTACATAACATTACAGTACATTACATTACATTACACTTCAAAACATTCCATTACATTACATTACATTATATTCCATTACATTATATTACATTACAGTACATTACATTACATTACATAACATTACATTACATTGAATTACATTACATTACATTACATTACAACACATTACATTACGTTACATTACATTACATTACATTACATTACATTACATTACATTACATTACATTACATTACATTACATTAAATTACATTACATTACATTGCATTACTATACATTACATTACATTAAATCACATTACATTTTATTACATTACATATTGCATTGCATTACATTTTATTACATTAAATTACATTCCCTTACATTACATTACATTACATAACATTACATTATATTACATTATATTACATTACATTACATTACATTACATTACATTACATTACATTACATTACATTACATTACATTACATTACATTACATTACATTACAGTACATTACATTGAATTACATTACATAGCATTACATAACATTGCATTACATTACATTACATTACATTACATTACATCACATTACATTACATTACATTACATTACATTACATTACATTACATTACATTACATTACATTACATTACATTACATTACATTGCATTACATAACATTACATTACATTGAATTGCATTACATTAAATTACATTACAATACATTACATCACGTTACATTACATTACATTACATTACATTACATTACATTATATTACATGACATTACATTACATTACATTACATTACATTACATTACATTACATTACATTATATTACATCATTACATAACATTACAGTACATTACATTACATTACACTTCAAAACATTCCATTACATTACATTACATTATATTCCATTACATTATATTACATTACAGTACATTACATTACATTACATAACATTACATTACATTGAATTACATTACATTACATTACATTACAACACATTACATTACGTTACATTACATTACATTACATTACATTACATTACATTACATTACATTACATTACATTACATTACATTACATTACATTACATTACATTACATTACATTAAATTACATTACATTACATTGCATTACTATACATTACATTACATTAAATCACATTACATTTTATTACATTACATATTGCATTGCATTACATTTTATTACATTAAATTACATTCCCTTACATTACATTACATTACATAACATTACATTATATTACATTATATTACATTACATTACATTACATTACATTACATTACATTACATTACATTACATTACATTACATTACATTACAGTACATTACATTGAATTACATTACATAGCATTACATAACATTGCATTACATTACATTACATTACATTACATCACATTACATTACATTACATTACATTACATTACATTACATCACATTGCATTACATTACATTGCATTACATTACATTATATTAGATTGCATTACATTTTATTACATTACATTACATTACATTGCATTACCTTACATTACATTACATTACATTACATTACATTACATTGCATTACATTACATTACATTTACATTACATATCAAAACATTCCATTACATTACATTACATTACTTTACATTACATTACATTACATTACATTACATTACATTACATTACATCACATTATATTACATTACATTACATTATATTAGATTGCATTACATTTTTAACATTACATTACATTGAATTACATTGAATTACATTACATTGAATTACATTGAATTACATTACATTACATTACATTACATTACATTACATTACATTACATTACATTACATTACATTACATTACATTACATTACATTACATTACATTACATTACATTACATTATATTACATTACAATGTAATAAATATCAAAACATTCCATTACATTACATTACATTACATAACATTACATTATATTACATTACATTACATTACATTACACTACATTACATTACATTAAATTACAGTACACCAAATTACATTACATTACATTACATTACATTACATTACATTACATAACATTACATTATATAACATTACATTACAATTCATTCGGTGAAAAACACGTAAAATCAGCAAAAAACATGAAATTTCGGAAATGAGGTTTTAATTTTGTATATTTAGGTATTGGAATTCATTCACATCAATAAAAAAAATTTTCGGCGTTTTTAGTTTTTTTTTTTACCCTGTCTTAAAATACAGGGTGTTGAAAAATCATGAAATTGCTCGACCCTGGTGTATTGAAATTGCTCTACAGTCAAAACCACTAAACCGATTTTAATGTTATATAGCTCAAAATGTAGGTATTGAACAGAGCTAATCAAAATAATAATTTACATTTTATGACCTTAAACACTTTCATTTAGAAAAATAACGATAAAAAATTCAAATTCGATTTTCTAGAAATGCGTATTTTTTAAATTTTTGATTTTTTAATATGTGAAAGGTACATATGTTACTAACATTTTATAAAAATTCAGGTGGAGAAAATTTTTTGTTTTTTTTTTATTGGTTTTATTGCAACACGCTTTAAAATTTTTCATCATAAAAAAAAGTGGAATTAAAAAATGAACAGTTTTTTTGGATTTCTTTCAACTCAAAATAAATATTTTACAAATTTTTTATCATTTATTCAATTTTACATTACTAAATTCCGTAGAGTTAGAATAACGTCTAGCTAAGTTTGATCCATCATTTGTAGAAATGTATGAGTGATATCCTCGTGTTCCAGGAACTGTTTTTAATTTGGCGTATCTATCAGCTAGTTGATTTCGTTTTGCAAACAAAAAACTCCCTCTGCATTATGTCACTATATGACAGTGGTGAGTGAGTGATCTCACCAGTTTGACTGTTTGCAGGCATAATGGATTTGATTTCATCCGAACACTGCTGATGAAGATATTGTTACGATTCAGAAAAATCTAGACGATTACGGTCACTTCCAGGAAAATAAAATCAACAAAACACAACAGAAAGTGAATGAAATGAATAGTGTTGTTGTTGTTGTACATGTTCTTAGAATTAAGGTCTATTTGTTTTATGTTTTTATGAATCAAATCAACGTAACGTAAAATAATCGAATATTCTAAAATTTTCTCAAGGTTTCTAAAAAGTGACCTAGAAATTTCTAGAGATTAGGCAGAGTGTATATAAGGAAATTGCTTATTGTAGTTTTGAATTAGTTTTATTTTAGATCTGCGACAGTAAAGTGAAATTAAATGTAAAATTAGTTTTATTTTAAACCTGCGATAGTGAAGTTAAAATTATAAAAGTGATCTTTAAATTAGTTTTGTGTAAAGTTATAAGTGTAATAAAGTTATAAGTTTTATTGAGTAGAAATATTTTGTGTATTATTTTCAACGTGTGAACTGGAAATTTCTACAATAAACCGTTGGAGTTTCGAAAGCTGTTGAAAGAATATTCTAGTTAGGAATATTGTTTGCTGTATTGTTTTCCTGTTGTTGTGGAACAATTAAGGTGTTGAATACTTAATAAAGCCTGGTGTGTTTGCTAACTAATCAGTGATCGAACTCGGAAGAGATTGGGAATTGCGTTTATCGAATTGTGAGTTAGGCCAATTCGAAGGAAGCTTAGGAAAACGTAACAATATTTATAAAAAACAACGAGATGAGAAAAAATTAACAATTTGTATAGCCCGCTGTTGAACAGAGTCTAAAAGAGCCATTATAGTAACAGATGCAGCCCCCCAAACTTGGTAACAATACTCTTTTTTGTTCACTTAGATATAGTGGAAGTTTTGTTTTTGTTTTATGGAGAAAAATTGACTTTTAGTTAATTTTTAATCACAATATATGTTTTGTTGACTCTAAAAAATAAAGCTGGGCAATTTTAGTCCAGAGAGATTACTTAATATTCGATATAGTATATTTTATCACAGCAAATGTTACATTATTTTTAACACAAAAATATATATTATGTGTACTTCAATTACCAGATAAGATAATAGCTTAGATCAGAATATAGTGTGGCTACAGTACTGCGATCAAAAAAATCATTTGTACGTCTTCAACTAACTACTCCTTGGTGAACTGTACCTCCTCGTTACCTGATTAGAGCAGTTCTGATGTGATGGAATTGGAGGAACAGTAAAAAGAAAAGCAGCTCCAGAGCGAGTCTTAAGAAAGAATACGACAAAGTTATATCACCACCTCTGGAGTTATATAACTGGGCAGCAGCTCCAGGCAATTTTCAAGATAACATGTATTTTTTCTATGTAACGGAGGCAGGTTACATTGCAAAACGAAATCAACTAGCTGATAGATACGCCAATTTAAAAACAATTCCTAGAACATGAGGATATCACTCATACATTCCTACAAATGATGGATCAATCTTAGCTAGACGTTATTCTAACTCTACGGAATTTAGTAATGTAAAATTAATTAAATGATAAAAAATGTGTAAAATATTTATTTTGAGTTAAAATTAAAAATTTATTATAAAAACATTCATGTAAATCCAAAAAAAACTGTTCATTTTCGTCAAGTTTCATGTGGGAAATCTCGAAAAATTCGATTTTCTAAATTTGGTATTAGCACTGTAAAAACCTTGCCTTTAAAGTGTTATGTCTGGAGATAGGTCGAATTGATGACAATGATCTATAGCTATCTCTTGGAAAAATATTGGGTCAAGTTTCATGTGGGAAATCTCGGAAAATTCAATTTTCTAAATTTGGTATTAGCACTGTAAAAATCTTGCCTTTAAAGTGTTATGTCTGGAGATAGATCGAATTGATGACAATGGTCTATAGCAATCTCTTGCAAAAATATTGGGTCAAGTTTCATGTGGGAAATCTCGGAAAATTTGTTTTTCTAAATTTGGTATTAGCACTGTAAAATTAATGCCTTTAAAGTGCCTTTTCTGGAAATAGATCGAATTGATGACAATGATCTACAGCTATCTCTTGGAAAAATATTGGGTCAAGTTTCATGTGGGAAATCTCGGAAAATTCGATTTTCTAAATTTGGTTTCAGCGCTGTAAAAACCTTGCCTTTAAAGTGTTATGTCTGGAAATAGATCGAATTGATGACAATGGTCCATAGCAATCTTTTGGAAAAATATTGGATCAAATTTCATGTGGGAAATCTCGGAAAATTCAATTTTCTAAATTTGGTATTAGCACTGTAATACCCTTGCCTTTAAAGTGTTATGTCTGAAGATAGATCGAATTGAGGACAATAGTCTATAGCTATCTCTTGGAAAAAAATTGGGTCAAGTTTCATGTGGGAAGTCTCGGAAAATTCGATTTTCTAAATTTGGTATTAGCACTGTAAAAATCTTGCCTTTAAAGTGTTATGTCTGGAGATAGATCGAATTGATGACAATAGTCTTTAGCTATCTCTTGGAAAAATATTGGGCCAAGTTCGATGTGGGAAATTTCGGAAAATTCGATTTTCTAAATTTTGTATTAGCACTGTGAAATTTTTGTCTTTAAAGTGTTATGTCTGAAGATGGACCGAATTGATGACAATGGTCTATGGCTATCTCTTGGAAAAATATTGGGTCAAGTTTCATGTGGGAAATCTCGGAAAGTTCGATTTTCTAAATTTGGTATTAGCACTGTAAAAATCTTGCCTTCAAAGTGTTATGTCTGGAGATAGATCGAATTGATGACAATGGTCCATAGCAATCTTTTGGAAAAATATTGGGTCAAGTTTCATGTGGGAAATCTCGGAAAATTCGATTTTCTAAATTTTGTATTAGCACAGTAAAAACCTTGCCTTTAAAGTGTTATGTCTGGAGATAGATCGAATTGATGACAATGATCTACAGCTATCTCTTGAAAAAATATTGGGTCCAGTTTCATGTGGGAAATCTCGGAAAATTCGATTTTCTAAATTGGGTATTAGCACTGTAAAAATCTTGCCTTTAAAGTGTTATGTCTGGAGATAATTTGAATTGATGACAATGGTCTATAGCTATCTTTTGGAAAAATATTGGGTCAAGTTTCATGTGGGAAATCTCGGAAAATTTGATTTTCTAAATTTGGTATTAGCACTGTAAAAACCTTGCCTTTAAAGTGTTATGTCTGGAGATAAATCGAATTGATGACAATGATCTATAGCTATCTCTTGGAAAAATATTGGGTCAAGTTTCATGTGGGAAATCTCGGAAAATTTGATTTTCTAAATTTTGTATTAGCACTGTAAAAACCTTGCCTTTAAAGTGTTATGTCTGGAGATAGATCGAATTGATGACAATAGTCTTTAGCTATCTCTTGAAAAAATATTGGGCCAAGTTCCATGTGGGAAATTTCGGAAAATTCGATTTTCTAAATTTTGTATTAGCACTGTGTAATTTTTGTCTTTAAAGTGTTATGTCTGAAGATAGATTGAATTGATGACAATGGTCTTTAGCTATCTCGTGGAAAAATATTGGGTCAAGTTTCATGTGGGAAATTTCGGAAAATTCGATTTTCTAAATTTGGGATTAGCGCTGTAAAAACCTTGCCTTTAAAGTGTAATGTCTGGGGATAGATCGAATTGATGACAATAGCAAATAGCAATCTCTTGGAAAAATATTGGGTCAAGTTTCATGTGGGAAATCTCGGAAAATTTGATTTTCTAAATTTTGTATTAGCACAGTAAAAACCTTGCCTTTAAAGTGTTATGTCTGAAAATAGATTGAATTGATGACAATGGTCTTTAGCTATCTTGTGAAAAAATATTGGGTCAAGTTTCATGTGGGAAATCTCGGAAAATTCGATTTTCTAAATTTGGTATTAGCACTGTAATAACCTTGCCTTTAAAGTGTTAGTTCTGGAGATAGATCGAATTGATGACAATAGTCTATAGCTATCTTGTGAAAAAATATCGGGCCAAGTTCCATGTGGGAAATTTCGGAAAATTCGATTTTCTAAATTTGGTATTAGCACTGTAAAATTCTTGCCTTTAAAGTGTTATGTCTGGAGGTAGATCGAATTGATGACAATGGTCTATAGCCATCTCTTGGAAAAATATTGGGTCAAGTTTCATGTGGGAAATCTCGGAAAATTCGATTTTCTAAATTTTGTATTAGCACAGTAATAACCTTGCCTTTAAAGTGTTATGTCTGGAGATAGATCGAATTGATGACAAAAGTCTATAGCTATCTTTTGAAAAAATATTGGGCCAAGTTCCATGTGGAAAATTTCGGAAAATTCGATTTTCTAAATTTGGTATTAGCTCTGTAAAAATCTTGCCTTTAAAGTGTTATGTCTGGAGATAGATCGAATTGATGACAATGGTCTATAGCTATCTCTTGGAAAAATATTGGGTCAAGTTCCATGTGGGAAATCTCGGAAAATTCGATTTTCTAAATTTGGTATTAGCACTGTAAAAACCTTGCCTTTAAAGTGTTATGTCTGGAAACAGATCGAATTGATGACAATGGTCAATAGCAATCTCTTGGAAAAATATTGGGTCAAGTTTCATGTGGGAAATCTTGGAAAATTCGATTTTCTAAATTTGGTATTAGCACTGTGAAATTTTTGCCTTTAAAGTGTTATGTCTGGAGATGGACCGAATTGATGACAATGGTCTATAGCAATGTCTTGGAAAAATATTGGGTCAAGTTTCATGTGGAAAATCTCGGAAAATTATATCATTTTTATGATCTCAGCCGAAAGTTTCCAGCCGAAAGTTGATAATGCACATTAGTTTACTGTAGTCAAATAAGACTCCCAATATCAGCCAAAAAATTGCATGATGACAATGGTCTATAGCTATCTCTGGAAAAAATTTTGGGTCATGTTTCATGTGGGAAATCTCGGAAAATTCGATTCTCTAAATTTGGAATTAGCACTGCAAAAACCTTGCCTTTAAAGTGTTATGTCTGGAGATAGATCGAATTGATGACAATTGTCTACAGCTATCTCGTGGAAAAATATTGGGTCAAGTTTCATGTGGAAAATCTCGGAAAACTCGATTTTCTAAATTTTGTATTAGCATTGTAAAATTCTTGTTTTTGAAGTGTTATGTCTGGAGATATATAAAATTGATGACAATGGTCTATAGCAATCTCTTGGAAAAATATTGGGTCAAGCTTCATGTGGAAAATTCCGGAAAATTTGAATTTCTGAATTTTCTATTAGGACTGTTAAAATCCTGCCTTGAAAGTTTTATCCATTCAATCACATATTTCGGATGGTGCGGTTTTGCTTTTATTTGCTCTACAAATATATTAAAAAGATATAAAATACTAATAAAATAATAAATTCCGCTAGATATCAGTATTTTTTCAGTGAATTAATTTTGTGAATAATCAAAAACATTTGTATATATAAATAAAATGGATACAAGATCTAAAAGCAAAAAATGAGCCATAATTCTAATGTTTTTCTAAATAGTCCTGATAAAAAATGTGTGTAAAGTTTGTTCAGAAATAGTGGCCAAAAAAGACAAAAAAGTTGAGTGTAATGGATGTAGAAAAAAATTCCATATTGATTGTATAAAAATGAACAGATCTCAATTTAATGCATATAAAAAAAATCCAATATTTACATGTTCAAAAAATTGTAATCCTGTTCTTGATGAGTCGATGAGTCGATTAAAAATCATAATAATAGTCAAAATAACAACAAAATCATACAAAAAGTTAATGAGTTATCAACTAAAATAGATAAAGTGCTTAAGGAAAACACTATATTGTACGGTGTCCTGGAGGAGTTTTAAACAAAAACTGCTTTTTTACAAAGAGAGGTCGGTTATTTGAAATATGAAAACAATTACCTTAAACAAGAGTCACAAATAAATAAATTGGTAATTTTGGGCATTCCTGAAAAGCCAAATGAAAACAAAAATCAAATCATTCAGAATATAGGGAAAGCCCTAAATATTACCAACACGATGGATGATGTAGATGATATATATAGACCTAATATGGATAAAAGAAATCCTTTGCAGACAGCCAAAAAAAAATAAAAAACCAATACTAAACAAATTATTGTGAAATTTCTAAGACGTAAAACAAAGGAAGCAGTACTGGAGAGTAAAATAAAGATGAAAAATCCACTCTTTACCCATAAAATTATTGATACTGAAGATGAAACCATGGAAATCTTTTTAAATGAATTTCTAGCACCAATCAACATGGAATTGTTTCGCATAGCTCGTTAGAGTAAAAAGGACAAGACATATGAATTCGTTTGCTTCAAAAATAACTCAATATATGTAAAAAAAACCAAACGGTACAGCCAAAATAATTCGAAGTGTAAGTGAAATTGAAATTTGAAATAACGCAAAAATAATAAACAAAAACACGTCAATTGCATAATCAATTTTTAATTTTATAATCACAGCTGTTCTGTGTTTTTTATAACATTTTTTTTGGTACTCATATCTGTTCTGATATTGATTTTCTTTTTCTTGTTAATTATGGATAATTTGAATTTAAATGAAAATATTGATATTAATTATTATTTAAACAGAACCAAAACATTGAATTCAGGTAGTGATTTAGAAAATCTAGATATATTGTATATTAATGTTGAAGCCTAAAAAACAAAGTTGATCACATAGAATCTTATATAAAATCTTTTGAATTTGAAATCCATGTCTTAGCAATAACTGAGACATGGCTATATGATGAAGAGATGTCACTGTCTAATATTGAAGGTTATAACGCTTATTTTTCAAATAAAAAACAACCGGTGCGAATTGAGGACAGAACCAGGGGCTGTGGGTGGCTATTTATATAATAGATAAAATAACATATAATTAGGTAACAAGCTTTGGATCAAATAGTATAAATATGCTTATCACACAGCTTCCTATCCTAGATATAAGGGAGAGCTATAGACCATTGTCATCAATTCGGTCCATCTTCAGACATAACACTTTAAAGACAAAAATTTCACAGTGCTAATACAAAATTTAGAAAATTGAATTTTCCGAGATTTCCCACATGAAACTTGGCCCAATATTTTTCGAAGAGATAGCTATAGACCATTGTCATCAATTCGATCTATCTCCAGACATAACACTTTAAAGGCAAGGTTTTTACAGTGCTAATACAAAACTTAGAAAATCGAATTTTCCGAGATTTCTCACATGAAACTTGACCCAATATTTTTTCATGAGATGGCTATAGACCATTGTCATCAAGTCGATCTAGCTCCAGACATAACACTTTAAAGGCAAGAATTTTACAGTGCTAATACAAAATTTAGAAAATCGAATTTTCCGAGATTTCCCACATGAAACTTGACCCAATATTTTTCCAAGAGATTTCTATTGACTATTGTCATCAATTCGATCTATCTCCAGACATAACACTTTAAAGGCAAGGTTTTTACAGTGCTAATACCAAATTTGGAAAATCGAATTTTCCGAGATTTCCCACATGAAACTTGACCCAATATTTTTCCACGAGATAGCTATAGCCCATTGTCATCAATTCAATCTATCTCCAGACATAACACTTTAAAGGCAGGGTTTTCACAGCGCTAATACAAAATTTAGAAAATCGAATTTTCCGAGGGAAACCACATGAAAATTGACCCAATATTTTTCCAAGAGTTTGTTATTGACTATTGCCATCAATTCAATCTATTTCCAGACATAACACTTTAAAGGCAAGGGTTTTACAGTGCTAATACAAAATTTAGAAATTCGAATTTTCCGAAATTTTCCACATGAAACTTGACCCAATATTTTTTCCACGAGATAGCTATGGACCATTGTCATCTATTTAATCTATCTCTAGACATAACACTTTAAAGGCAAGGGTTTTACAGTGCTAATACAAAATTTAGAAAATCGAATTTTCCGAGATTTCCCACATGAAACTTGACCCAATATTTTTCCAAAAGATAGCTATAGACCATTGTCATCAATTCGGTCCATCTTCAGACATAACACTTTGAAGACAAAAATTTCACAGTGCTAATACAAAATTTAGAAAATCGAATTTTCCGAGATTTCCCACATGAAACTTGACCCAATATTTTTCCAAGAGATAGCTATTGACCATTGTCATCAATTCGATCTATCTCCAGACATAACACTTTAAAGGCAAGGTTTTTACAGTGATAATACAAAATTTAGAAAATCGAATTTTCCGAGATTTCCCACATGAAACTTGGCCCAAAATTTTTTCAAAAGATAGCTATAGACTTTTGTCATCAATTCGATCTATCTCCAGACATAACACTTTAAAGGCAAGGTTTTTACTGTGCTAATACAAAATTTAGAAAATCGAATTTTCCGAGATTTCCCACATGAAACTTGACCCAATATTTTTCCAAAAGATTGCTATGGACCATTGTCATCAATTCGATCTATCTCCAGACATAACACTTTAAAGGCAAGATTTTTACAGTGCTAATACCAAATTTAGAAAATCGATTTTTCCGAGACTTCCCACATGAAACTTGACCCAATATTTTTCCAAGAGATAGCTATAGACTATTGTCCTCAATTCGATCTATCTTCAGACATAACACTTTAAAGGCAAGGGTATTACAGTGCTAATACCAAATTTAGAAAATTGAATTTTCCGAGATTTCCCACATGAAATTTGACCCAATATTTTTCCAAAAGATTGCTATGGACCATTGTCATCAATTCGATCTATCTCCAGACATAACACTTTAAAGGCAAGGTTTTTACAGTGCCAATACAAAATTTAGAAAATCGAATTTTCCGAGATTTCCCACATGAAACTTGACCCAATATTTTTCCAAGAGATACCTATGGACCATTGTCATCAATTCGATCTATCCCCAGACATAACACTTTAAAGGCAAGGTTTTTACAGTGCTAATACCAAATTTAGAAAATCGAATTTTCCGAGATTTTCCACTTGAAGCTTTACCCAAACTTTTTCCCATAGATTACTTTTGAACTTCTAAATTTTGGCTATTTTTTAGTTAGTGTTGTCTCTTTCGGATGACATTTTATTAAAAATCTGCATTATCGATTTTCGGCTGGAAACTTTCGGCTAACTTTAATAGGGTATATAAGGCATGTTTAAATAGATTTTGGTGTCTAGGTGTCTAAGTCTTTATTTAGTTATCACCCACACTCCCTCATCCGTTTTCACTCAAACTCATATATTTTCCAAGGAAAACTACAAATTCAAGCAAACTATAGTAAACAAAATACAATTCTTAAAATAAACATCAAGTCAGTATCAACCTGTACCCGAAAACTTTAAAGAAAACGTTAAATAAAATTAATTTCCTTTCGAAGTCATACCATTGCATGTTCGCGATTCTTACTCTGATTGGTAATGAAACGAAAAAAAAAACTTTCAAGGTTCTATTTTCAAAATCGAGGTTGAAACATTCAATTGATATATTTTTGATAGGAAATTATGTTGTGGAAAACTATTTATTTTTGTGTTTTCGAGTTTTTTGTTATGCATAGTTGTTGTATTGTGGTATATTGATAGGAGAAAATAATTTTGAATCGGAAATGAGATTTTGGAAATGGTATAAGTTTAGTGGGTTGTTCATAAAAAAGGAAGAAAAACAGCAGTTTTAATTTTAACGTCTATGGCTTTGTTGATATAAGAGATATGAATTTTTATTAAACTGTTCTTAGTTCTCAGAAAATTTCTTTATTCTTCACAAAAAATAAATAAAAATTATTTTAATTGTTATTTTATATATTCTTCGTTATTCTAATTAACTGTCCGTCAAATACTGATATTTTATTTTAATTTAACAAATGCTCTAGCTAACATATAGCTTATGAGGGTAGGTCATTGCTGAAGAAATGCGCATGTACAAACAGAAGCTCATAATTTAGAATTTCTCTTTTGATTTTCTTTAATTCATTAACAAGGAAACTATATATCTGAAGAATTTATATCAACAGTTTTCTTTGTTTAATTTTCTCTTGATACAAATATTTCATTTGAATTCCAGTGGAAATAAATAAATTTTTGCAAGTAAAGTTTTTATAAGCTTCGATTAGAGGCTTTCCTGTAGAATTTGTTGTTTATATTTTAAGTAAAATTTTGTATTGCAATATCTCACAACAATATGTACGTGTATGATCGTTTTGTGATTCTTCGCCAATCGTCACTATTGAAATCTTTTTGAATATATTCTGATCAACACGTGTCAACTAGAATCAATACCCGTCAACAACATCTGTTTATAATAATCATAATACAAACATTTTTAACACCTTCCCTGATTCCTCGATAATTATAGTAATACTAATCCTCAAAAAAATTAAAAACCACCAAATTTTTGTAATCACCCAACTTACCTTTAACCAAATATTATAATTAAAATCTTTAATGATCTTTAAATAAATCATAAAAATTTACTTGTTGCAATTTATTTTAAAAAACTACACAGAGACAAAAAATCGGTTAATAGTAAGAATGTTCACTTAAGTTCACGAAAAAAATTAATTTAATTTTATAATTTTAATATGACATCTAAATGTCAAAAATACTAAAACAAAACAGATCAAGTTGAAGTTTTTAATTTTATAATTTTTTTGATTTTTATCATTCATACAAGATTCTCTAATTTGATCTAATTTAGACACTGACAAACTATTTACGAAAACTTTTAATTGAAGAAATCCGTGTCGCAAATTAAAATAAAACTATTTTTGTCTAATGTATTTGCAATTTTCTCACTTTTAATTTAACAAAAAAAATAAACTGTTGTATATGTACAAACGAATATGTACAACGAACGCTTTCAATCAGCTGAAGAAAACTAAATTTCAAAATATTTGAATTAGTTTTTTTTGCAACTGCATTTTTTTACGCTAATACGTTTTCGGTGATCATCATTTTAATTTGATTTTCTTTTTTTCTATATCATGATTTATTTATATATTTATAAATTTAAATATAAAATAGTCAATTAATTTAAGTCAGAAAACAAAAGGGGTTTAAATTTTAAAATCGTTGTGCATTAGAAATACTGCAAAACCCTTGTCTGAGCAAGTTGAAATGTGCAGATCGAAATGATGAGCACTAGTTTTAGTAGCTCCTATCAGTACAGATCAAGAGTCGAAAGCAATTGCCGATTCACAAAAATCTGCAATCGAAACTAATTCTTCGTCTCTGGTAAACTGTATCTGGTCGACTGTCTCTGGTCAACTTTCTCTGGTTTACTGTCTCTGGCCAGCTATCTCTGACCAACTGTCACTATTAGACTGGCTCTGCCGTCTTTTTCTGATCGGCTGTCTCTGGTTGACTACCTCTGGTTGACTACCTCTGTTTGACTGTATATGGTTGACTATCTATATGAGGGACTGTATTTGGTCCACTTTCAATGGTTCAATCTCTCGTTGACTGCCTCTGGTTGACTGGCTCTGGTTGACTATCTCCGTTCGATTGTCTCGGGTCAACTATCTTTCATGGGTAATATCTGGTTGACTGTCTCTGATCGACGATCTCTGATCAACAGTCTCTGATCAACTGTCTAAAGTCAACTTTCTCTGGTCGACTATCTGTGAGTCATTATCTATGATCGACTGTATCTATGCGACGACTGTGTCTGATCGACCATCCTGGACTACTCGAATCGATCTTGTCGAATATATGTAATAAATTTGTAAGAGTGCCACTATGGGCTTGAACTTTTATAAATGATTATATTAATTATTACGCCAACCAAAAAAACACAAGCACGGGATAACACTTATCTAACAGGCGTATCCTGAATCTGGGAACCTCCTATCAAAATAATGAACTTTAACCTACCATTTTATGTATTGGTTACAAAAATAATCTAGCAATAATATTAAAAATAAGAAAAAAAAATGAACTTGCTTGGTTACAGGGTTGATTGCAGTCCTCTGATGGTGACTTTCGTCCATGTATGTCTAGTTGAAACTGATTATTCTCCCCCCTTTCAGCAACTTGCTTTACATGAATATATCCAACTATGTATTCATACAAATTCCAATTCAGTTCCCTTGTTTTGTAACTTCTGAAGCATATTCCAAAAAGTTGTGTTAAATTGTTACAATTTAAAGTTGATAATCCATGATTGCATATTTTGAAAAATATAAATATTTGCTGTAATACGTTTGACATTTTATTTCATGTTCATCTTTTATCATTTTCTGCTCTCAATTCCATTACCATTCACCAAAAGAAATCAACACAATTTCTCTTTGGTTTATTTAATTATAACAACTTATAGTTATATTTAAAACATTTTATTTTCATTTACAACACTTTATGTTTTAAAATTAGATAAACTAAAAATATATTTAGGATTTTTTCCTATTTTTAGTAGTTATCACAAAAACTGTTTGCAATCAAATTGAAATCTCAATACGGAATGAAAAAAATTATCTTTTCAGATTTTTAACCTCGAAAAAAAATTGATTTTACAAAAAAATGTGATCTTTTTCTTTTACATCTTCCAAAATGAAAAAAATCAAATCGGATAATACTGAAAATTCAGCAAAGATTAATAACGACAACGACATCTGTTCGCTAGAATTGGAAATAAAATTGAGTACGTTCGTTTGCTTTTTATAGTATATTCAAAATTTAACTAGCAGTTAAGTTTTAGAAAATTTTAAAATTATTATTAATGTAAAAATGAACGGAAACTAATGAAATACATTTTTATTGAATTGAAAACAAAGAGGAATTTGGTTTTATTTTTGTTTTGCGATTATTGCGATCGTTACACCATGAATTCAAGGTAAAAATCAAGATTTCTACTCTTGAAATCACAAAAACGTCGCCATCCCCTCCATGACAGAAAACCACCGAACTACTTCCACTTATTAAACTGTATCTGGGATCGAGATACCCACAGTCACCGGCGTCAAGACCGATGACCGGTTCCAATACTCATGAAGTCCTTAAGAACTTCACTGAGTATTGAGACCGACCATCCATCCGAACGTCAGCACCATGGACACCCCGATACAACCAGTAAGTATGACCTGAAGATGTGAACCCCAGAGACGACAATCAGCCAGAGGAACAACCCTACCTAACGAAAAGACATCATTCCCTGATGTCTTTCGCATGATGGACTCCAAGATTCTTACCGCTCATATCTGTGCACTCATAGAGTACATTTCCAATCTTAGTCTTAATCATTGCAGGTAAGAACTTTGGAGCCAATTTTGCCGAGAATTTCTTTGTAGCGTCACTCAAATGATGTTGCCGTACAAACACACGTTGTTGTGGTTGAAAAGTCCGTAGTTTAGATCGCAGGTTGTACTGATGTTGCGATTTTTTGAAGGCTGCTTTTAAATTTTGTTGAACCCGGTTCCTAAGCAGAGTCAAATGATCAGTGCGTTCCATTTCCTCACCAGCATCTTCACCAAGCTGGTGTAGTGATCTCAACAATTGGTAAGTATTTCCATCCGATATTGGATGTTGACCAAATAATAGATAGTACGGTGAGTACTTGGTAGCTGAATGTACTGCTGCCCGCAGTGCATACGCGATTTCACCAATTTGTGAATCCCACTTGGTATGTTGACCCTTTATGAACGCTCGAATTGCTGCTAGAACTGACCTATTGACCCGCTCTGACGCGTTACTTTGAGGACTATAGACACCGGTCCTAATGTGTTTAATGCCGAAATCTGACAAAAGATTTTGAAAGTTCCTACTAGTGAACTGTTTGCCATTGTCACTGTGCAGAAACTCTGGTACCCCATATGTAAGAAACACTTCGTTCTTTAGAAAAGCATTCACCTTCGGTGAAGTTGCGTTTCTAAGTGGTTTCAGTAGTACAAACTTCGTAGCATGATCCAGAACTATCAGTAATACCGTATTCCCAAGTGTAGAACGAGGGTACGGTCCCAAAAAATCTATATAGACTCTCTGCCATGGACGTGCTGTTTCGAATTGATATTGCATCGGAGGACGCAATATCTGATTCGTGGCTTTTGTTTGTTTACATGTGTCGCAGGACACAACATAGTTGTGTACCTGTGACGCCATGCCCGGCCAATAATAAAGACGTCGAAGTAATTCTAAAGTCTTTTTAACACCTCCATGAGCAGCAGTACTATCATCATGATGTTTCTGAATCATGTTGGAAGTCATCGGTTTTGGTACCCAGAGTTTCCACACAGGAACATCGTTGGGTATTGCATCAGGTCTTGGCTCAATACGTATGTATAGCTTATCATCCACGACTTTAACAGATGGAAAGTCCTTGGGAGATGATTGAACTTTAGCTATCATATCCGTATATTCCTTGTGCCGATAACCTTCATTGTCGATTTTAATTTCATTAATGTGATGTACTAATGCTTCCGTCAATTCTTCGTGTGTATCGTCATAAAGACGAGATAGAGCATCAGGGACTATATTTTGGGTACCTTTTTGGTGGACAATGGTAAAATCCATATGTTGGAGTTTTAGGCTCCACCTAGCCAGACGACCACTCAAGTCTTTCTGTGACATAAGCCACTTCAGACTTGAGTGATCAGTCACAATTGTAAATCGGTGACCTTCAACATAGCCCCTGAATTTCTTCACACTCAGAATTGCCGCAAGACATTCCAGCTCAGAAACAGAATAATTTCTTTGAGCTTTATTTAGTTTCTTCGACATGAAGGCTATCGGACACTCTTGTCCGTCAGTATCAACTTGATACAGTACACTACCTATCCCTGTCAGACTCGCATCGCATCTAATAAAGAATTCTTTATTATAGTCAGGGTTAATTAATACCGGTGCTGTAGTCAGCAATCGTTTTAAATTTTCGAAAGCAGCTTGCGCTTCTAATGTCCATTTCAGTTTCCCCGAACTCTTCTTCAATAAATCTGTAATTGATGATACCACGCTTGCATAGTTTGGTATGAAACGTTGGTACCAACCAGCCATTCCCAATAGTCTACGTATTTGTTTTACTGTAGATGGAGCTGGATACTCTGCTACAGCTCTTACCTTGTCAGGGTCTGTTCGAAGACCATCTTCACCAACCAAAAATCCCAAGTATTTCACCTCTCTCAGAACAAATTTGCTTTTCTTGAGGTTTATTGTTAACCCAGCCGCTCTTAACAATGAAGAGACTTTGGACAGCAATTCCATATGTTCCTGGAACGTGGAAGAGACTACCAATAGATCATCTAAATAAACAAAGACATTTTCGTGATATTGATGTGGTATCACTTTGTGCATTAGCCGACACATTGTCTGGGGAGCATTGCACAATCCAAAGGGCATAACCCGGAATTGATACAATGGACGACCAGGCACTGTGAAGGCTGTCTTGTCTCTAGATGCTTCTGCCAGAGGAATCTGCCAGAAAGCATCTTTGAGATCAATACTGGAAATGTACTTTGTGCTATTTAGACGACCTAGTAAGCCATCAATCAAGGGAAGTGGGTAAGCGTCCTTTTTCGTTAGTGAATTGACACGACGGCTATCAATACATAATCTGTTTTTACCAGATTCTTTTTGTACCAAAACCACTGGCGAGCACCAAGAACTGTTACTCTCTTCGATCACGCCCATTTGAAGCATTCGGTCGAGTTCGGCATAAACCTTTAGTTGAACAGCCGGCGATGTGGGATAGTGTCTCTGTTTAACAGGTGCACTATCACCAACATCGATGACATGTTCAACCAAAGAAGTCTTTCCGAGCCCAGACACTTCAAATGACGGGAAAGAATCCTTGATCATATCCAGTTCATGTTGCTGATCAGTGGTTAGGTTATGTGTATTAAAAGTTTGTAGCTCTGTGCGAGTCAGTTCACTAACAAATGAAGGAACAATACCGAATTTCTCCCAGAACTCTATGCCCAGGTAGAGCTCTTCTCGTAATCCAGGAACTATATGGAACCGCATTGGTTTAGTGGAGCCATTCACAGTTATTGGAACTTCTATGTAACCCAAAATTTTAGTTGCAGTACCATCTCCCGTACGAATACACGAAGTGTACTTACGGTAAGTTGTACCTGATGATTCCAATAAATCCAAGGAATTTCTTCCAAGTATTGTGATTGACGCTCCACTATCCAATAATCCTGAAATATTTTTGTCCAAAATCCTAATTGTCAATCGCGGCCGAGGATCCTTTGTTTCTGAAAGGATAGATGAAATACAAGCTTTACGAAATAATTTCCTCATCCTCCAATATCTAATGTTACGTTCAAGACGTCTAAAATATGTGTGATGTAATGATGGGAAATTAAATGTACTAGGTGATTTTATTCTGGTTTCCTGAGTGGTGATCGATCGTCCTGCGTTGCTACATCTCTCGTCGTTTTCTTCGGGCTCATTGGATGTTGAACCGAGGGTACCATCCCCGAAGCATGTACTCTCGGACGGTAGTTTACCGACGGGTGACAATATGAACAATTTGCATATATAACGTCCGGCTTGTTACATTTCCAGCAGTGCAATTTTATCCGATTCTTAGAGCAATCAGGAGCTCGATGACCATTTACTCCACATCTGAAGCACACTATTGGTTGTCTAGACATTGATGGACCAGGTTGACTGTTGTCAAATGTTATGCTAGGTCGCTGCAATATCCGTCTCTGTGTTGAATCCACCGCATCAATATATCCATGTTGTTCTGGTTCAGCATCCACCTCATAATCATCCATTTGTTGTACCTCGCTAATTCTTAAATTTGATGTTCTGGTTGGAACTGGTGTGGACCACAAACGTTCAAACTTCTGACATAGAGTCCGAAGTTCATCAATACAATGTATTGTTGCTGCAAGTGTAGCATTTTTGAGCTCCACACTCAATCCCTCCCGAGCAATCTCTAGCATTTCACGGTCAGCAAATGGACGTGCTAAGCGACGGTTTAACGAACCAATCTCCACTAGATATTCGTATACGCTCTCCTTTGACTTTTGTTTGCGGTTCAGAAGAACGCGCAAGATCGCCTTATCATCAGTGAGCGTACCGAAGGTTTGTAGGAGTCCCTCCCTTAGCACTGGATAGGTCACCACCTCATATTCATGAGTTAAGTTCAAATAGTATCTGTCGGCAGCCCCCTTGAGATACCGTGGAACGATAGACCTAAGGTCGTCCCAATTCACGCGGTCCCTCCTGGCGGCCGCCTCAACTCTGTGAACGAACTCATGAACATCAGGAGAGTGACCATCTCCTGTGAAGGTTGGAACCCAATTTGAGTCATAACGACTCAAATTGTTCCCACGAACCCCTCGGTACTCCACTGGTGCTAACGCTGGAGCCGCGTCACGCCATACCTGAGGAGGTTGGTTGTATGGTGGTGGTGCTGATAGTAGAGCTTGTGGATAATTTAATGATTGTTGTTGTACCAATGCTGGATTGTTGTGTATGTGTTCAGCTTGGAAAGATGGACCCAATAGTGGTATTGCAAGGTCCTCTGCTCTCAAACCTGATTGCTGAAAATATGCCGGTGGTAATTGATCCGACCGTCTCTGTTGTTGATGGTCTGTACGATTCAGACTATTTATTGTCTCAGTTATTGGCTGTACTGGGATCGGTGTGGATCTCTCACCTGGTCGAAAAGCAGGTGAAGCAGATGGAGCAGATGATACTCCTGGTTTATTCTGTATAATTGGACGTGTTGACAGTGATCCTATTATATCCCAAGCGCGTGACATTGCGAGATAGCGTAGGTACGGGCTTCTTGCAAGTCATTGCGAGGACCCAACCTATTCATCCTACCTGTATAATGCAACACTCGATTCGCCAAACCATCTAAGAAGATCTGATTAACCGGTGGTTGAAGTCGACGTACCTGATCTAAAACAACTTGTGCTGCCTGCACCACCGTTTGAGACTCAGCTACCAAGTCTCTCGCATGAGATACCATTACTGGAACTGCACCATGATTTACGTGGTTTCGCAGTTCCTCTGCCCAATTGACCCCTCTAAAATCCACACCCCGAACCAAACATTCGACTTGCAGCTCGGTGGGTTCCAGACCATAGAACGGATGGTCAACGTCTAGTTGGCTTGACATTTTGATGGTAAAATTTGTAAAGTCCCGAATTCGCAAAACACGTCGATGACAATAACGAAACCAATTTCAACTAAAAAATGTAGCTAGTACGCTGTAAAAGTGAAAACGAAAAACGCAAAACGAAAAAAAAACAACGAACGCCCCAAAAAAAGATTTTGTAAAAACAACCTTGTACAAGAACAAAAAAAAACCGCTGTCGCCGCTAATCTTTACTGAATCTTTTACAAAAGTTCCTAAAATATTGTATGTGTAAAAATATAATTTATTTATTTAATTTCAGATATACTGAAATATATATATACCTAAAATTAGTTATTGACGATAGCACCCCAAAAAATATTTATTTATTTTAAAAAAAAATTGAAAAATAAAAAATATTCAAAAGAATGTTTATTTATTGGATGCACCGTCCTAACTTTGAAATATTGATTTATTTTTTTAAAAAAAATAAAAAATATTTATTTATATCTTGACGTAAAGCTTAATTAAGAAAATTTATTTATTTAGTTACCTAAAATTATTTAATTCTAAAGAAAATTATTTTATTTAATAAAAATTTTATTTATTTAATTTTCAAAAAATTTGTTTTATTTATTTTATTTTTTTATTTAATAATTAGATAAGAGATTCCCAAAGTCAAGATTCGTCTGGAGACAATTTAAAAAGTAAGTATGGTACAATATCCATTTTGTTCAAATTTGAATTCCCGCGTTCGCGAGCCCACTCCAACAATGCATGTGAGAACTGACTAGAAAAGCCCCTAACGACCAGATTCTACAGAACAGATTCTCCCCAACCTAATAAAAACAATCACAACTGTCACGATTAGACACTAGGTCCATTTCTACTGACCCAGTTGTGCTTGTTTAACCTAAAAATAAATTACAACTAAACCTAATGCGAAAGTTGAAGAACGCTCCCGAGCACCAGACTTCAAAACCTAAACTCCATGAAAAACTGTCTATTGTAAAGCTAAATGGAAAAAATGGAAAAGTTTATGAATTTGTATGAGGTGAAGCCTCTGATCCTGAAAGCAAAAGTACAATTGGTTCTTCTCCTCATTACACCGAAGAAGCCTCTGAGCAAAGAATGGTACTACTGGTTTGCACCTAAGTAGAAACACAGCAACACCACTCCTCGTCCCTGAGAACTTCCTCGCCGAATGAGAGAAGAAACCAATGTTCTTCGATCGCATAACCCCGGTGGCCATAGGCGATCTAAGAACGACATCAATGTTAAGGGGATAAGCCCCATGGATGGCTTGTTAGGCCTACCGCTGAAGAAAGATATTAATTATAACCTAGTACAATACCATATATATATATATAAAAACACCAATAATTGGCTTTCCAAAAGAAATTCAAAAAAAATTAATCACCAATAAAAAAAATTGAAAATACAAAAATTATATCCTGCACACACCCATATCATGTTCAGTGAGCGAATTCAACGAACCATTGTACTTGTATTTGTATACAATAACCTATTTACAACTATGTACAAGACTGTACATTGATAGTACCAAAAAATATTTACAAAATATGTACAATGTCATTCCAAAATATGTACACGATTATATACAAAAATATGTACAATATTATTCCAAAAAAAGATATATGAACTATATACAAAAGAAAATTATTTACAAAAATATTTGCAACTATGTACAATATGTACAAAAACAATATTCAAATGACAGCACAAAAAAAACAATCTCCAAAAAAAAATTGCTGTTCCAAAACGGTTTTTTTTTCAAACAAACAAAAAATAATTAATTTTAATTAATTATACAATGAGGAACAGGGGCCTCCTGTGGACCAGACCACTCCTCTACCTGTCGCATGGTCGGTGAGGTGGGAACCACCTCAACCAGCTCCTCTATTTGAGTACTCTTGGTCGAGGAAGCTCCCAGCTCCACGACCAAGCGACTCTCCTTCGCCTTCTTCCTCCTCTCCTTTCTCTTCAGGTGTGAGCTCCTGTTTCTGGAGATCCTCCTTCTCTCTCTCCAGCCCACATTCACTTCCTCAGTCACTTCATCCATCTCATCCGCTTCCTCATCCATACGGAACATCAAATATCTGTGAAGATTAATCTCTGCTCGTATTTTTTTTACTGTTCCGCAATTTATAGTTCATCACTTACAATTCAACCGTTTCATGTCATTCTAACCATTTTAAATTTATTGTTTCTGTTTGCTCGTATCAAGATGTTGTTCTCTAGCTAGTTGACTATTTCTCGTCGACCGCCAGATTTTGGTCCACCTTCTAAACAAAGAGAGACCTTATATCGTTTTTGTTAAACAAAAAGATAATTAAATTAATAATATGAAACAAGACTCAAAAGACTATATTTGATTTTTAAAGTGTTTCATTATATAATTATGAATATTTTTGGTCCTTCGAGCCGGTTTTAATTGAAGTGTTTGATATTGAATTAAAAAGTTCTTAAAAGGAATCGGCAAAATATTCCACCGTGTCGTTTTATTTACTGGTAGGGCCTGTATCATTACGTTAGTATTTTTGGCGTTAAATCGTTTTATTTTATTGTTATGTAGAATTAAGTTCTGTAAAAGTTATGTAGAATCTAAACAATATTGCGAATCCGACAAGAACAATATAGTTACTGTCAAAATCACAATTTTGTTTTATGTTTTGTGTGTTGACTTTTTTTTATTTTTATACAAATTATTACATTGAACTTTTCACAAAAAAATTTATCTACAGGCGAATCATGGATTCGGCAATCTCTTATAACCAACGCAAATTAGCCTAACATTTTAAAAAAATTCACATTCGATAATATAAAATAAAAAGAAATACTAACAATAGTATACCAAAAAAAAAATCGTACTTAGCTTAAATATGCTGATAGTGTTCAATAATCCGTTCTTGATAGAATGATTTTTTTGATATTTCTTCGGTAAAATTCGGTAAACTTCAATATATAACTGATCCTTAGTGATTTTTTTCTCGATCATATTTCAGTGGTTCGAAATCCAGTAAAACAATTTCACTCCATGCGAAATCCAAAAAAAATGTTAATTTTTTTTGATTGATGTTAATTTTCTTTTACTTTTTACACGCAAGTCGAAATGTTGCAATCTAATTATATAGGCATGAGCAACCATATGCAAAAAAAATAAATTTTGGTTTATGTCGGTCCCCAAATTATAATGCTATATGTTGTAAAATGAACGTACCTTTTACTTGGCACGTTATATAACGCACCAAGTTCCCCAGCACAAAGTTTTAGATGAATATATTTGTGATTTTGGTTTGTAGCTCCACTGCAGGTCACGTACTCTAAGGTCATTGATTGTAGCGTTTCTGCTAATTGTAGCGGTTGTGCTACCAAACTCCGTGAATATATATAAAAACCACTGGACATTTATTTTACAATAAATATAAATAATTTATTCTTGCAAATTTAGCACAATATTTTATTTTTCTTTCTTAACACAATAACTTGATTTTTCTTTAATAATATATAATTTTATAATGATCATGATTGAAAGTTAAAATCAGAATGAATCTAAAAATTGATTCATCAACAAAAATGAAAAATGTGATTTTTTCTTTTGACATCTTCTAATGTCATCGTGTAATACTAAAGAATAAAACAAAATTGAGTAACGACATCTGTTCGTTAGAATTGAAATAAAATTGGGTACGTTCGTTTGTTTTTATAATTGTTATTCGAAGTTGAACTGACCGTTGGAAAATTTGAAATTATTATTAATGTAAAAATGAACTGGAATTATGGAAATAAATTTTTATTGAATTGGAAAAAGAAGAGAATTGGTTTTATTATTGTTTAGGCGAATATCACGGACGTTACACCATGAATTCAAGGTAAAAATCAAGATATTTACCCTTGAAATCACAAAAACGTCGTCACCCCCTCTACGTCAGAAACCATCGAACTACTTCCCACAACTAATCTGTATCTGGGATCGAGTTATCAATGGTGACCAACGCCAGGGTCGATCATCAATTTCAATACTCATGAAGGTCCTAGGAACTATCAGTGAGCGCTGAAACAGACCATCCATCCATCTAACGTCAGCACCATTGAAACCTCGATACAACCAGTAATATAAGATACTGAAGATGTGAACCCCAGAGACGACAACCAGCCAGAGGAACTACCCTACCTAACGAAAAGACATCATTCCCTGATGTCTTTCGCGTGATGTACTCCAAGATTCTTACCGCTCATATCTATGCACTCATAAAGTACATTTCCAATCTTAGTCTTATTCATTGCAGGTAAGAACTTTGGAGCCAATTTTGCCGAGAATTTTTTGGTAGCGTCACTCAAATGATGTTGCCGTACAAACACACGTTGTTGTGGTTGAAAAGTCCGTAGTTTAGATCGCAGGTTGTACTGATGTTGCGACTTTTTGAAGGCTGCTTTTAAATTTTGTTGAACCCGGTTCCGAAGCAGAGTCAAATGATCAGAACGTTCTAATTCCTCACCAGCATCTTCACCAAGCTGGTGTAGTGATCTCAACAATTGGTAAGTATTTCCATCCGATATTGGATGTTGACCAAATAATAGATAGTACGGTGAGTACTTGGTAGCTGAATGTACTGCTGCCCGCAGTGCATACGCGATTTCACCAATTTGTGAATCCCACTTGGTATGTTGACCTTTTATGAACGCTCGAATTGCTGCTAGAACTGACCTATTGACCCGCTCTGACGCGTTGCTTTGAGGACTATAAACACCGGTCCTAATGTGCTTAATGCCGAAATCTGACAAAAGATTTTGAAAGTTCCTACTAGTGAACTGTTTGCCATTGTCATTGTGCAGAAACTCTGGTACCCCATATGTAAGAAACACTTCATTCCTTAGAAAAGCATTCACCTTCGGTGAAGTTGCGTTTCTAAGTGGTTTCAGTAGTACAAACTTCGTAGCATGATCCAGAACTATTAATAACACCGTATTCCCAAGTGTAGAACGAGGATACGGTCCCAAAAAATCTATATAGACTCTCTGCCATGGACGTGCTGTTTTGAATTGATATTGCATCGGAGGACGCAATATCTGATTCGTGGCTTTTGTTTGTTTACATGTGTCGCAGGACACAACATAGTTGTGTACCTGTGACGCCATGCCCGGCCAATAATAAAGACGTCGAAGTAATTCTAAAGTCTTTTTAACACCTCCATGAGCAGCAGTACTATCATCATGATGTTTCTGAATCATGTTTGAAGTCATCGGTTTTGGTACCCAGAGTTTCCACACAGGAACATCGTTGGGTATTGCATAAGGTCTTGGCTCAATACGTATGTATAGCTTATCATCTACGACTTTAACAGATGGAAAGTCCTTAGGAGATGACTGAACTTTGGCTATCATATCCGTATATTCGTTGTGCCGATAACCTTCATTGTCGATTTTAATGTCGTTAATGTGATGTGTTAATGCTTCCGTCAATTCTTCGTGTGTATCGTCATAAAGACGAGATAGAGCATCAGGGACTATGTTTTGGGTACCTTTTTGGTGGACAATGGTAAAATCCATATGTTGGAGTTTTAGGCTCCACCTAGCCAGACGACCACTCAAGTCTTTCTGTGACATAAGCCACTTCAGACTTGAGTGATCAGTCACAATCGTAAATCGGTGACCTTCAACATAGCCCCTGAATTTCTTCACACTCAGAATTGCCGCAAGACATTCAAGCTCAGAAACCGAATAGTTTCGTTGAGCTTTGTTTAGTTTTTTCGACATGAAGGCTATCGGACACTCTTGTCCGTCAGTATCAACCTGATACAACACACTACCTATCCCTGTCAGACTCGCATCGCATCTAATAAAGAACTCTTTATTATAGTCAGGGTTTACTAATACCGGTGCTGTAGTCAGCAATCGTTTTAAATTTTCGAAAGCTGCTTGAGCTTCCAATGTCCATTTCAATTTCCCCGAACTCTTCTTTAATAAATCTGTAATTGGTGATACCACGCTTGCATAATTTGGTATGAAACGTTGGTACCAACCAGCCATTCCTAAAAGACGTCGTATCTGTTTTACTGTAGATGGAGCTGGATACTCTGCTACAGCTCTTACCTTGTCAGGGTCTGTTCGAAGACCATCTTCACCAACCAAAAATCCCAAGTATTTCACCTCTCTCAGAACAAATTTACTTTTCTTGAGGTTTATGGTTAACCCAGCCGCTCTTAACAATGAAGAGACTTTGGACAGCAATTCCATATGTTCCTGGAACGTGGAAGAGACTACCAATAGATCATCTAAATAAACAAAGACATTTTCGTGATATTGATGTGGTATCACTTTGTGCATTAGCCGACACATTGTCTGGGGAGCATTGCACAATCCAAAGGGCATAACCCGGAATTGATACAATGGACGACCAGGCACTGTGAAGGCTGTCTTGTCTCTAGATGCTTCTGCCAGAGGAATCTGCCAGAAAGCATCTTTGAGATCAATACTGGAAATGTACTTTGTGCTATTTAGACGACCTAATAAGCCATCAATCAAGAGAAGTGGGTAAGCGTCCTTTTTAGTTAGTGAATTGACACGACGGCTATCAATACATAATCTGTTTTTACCAGATTCTTTTTGTACCAAAACCACTGGCGAGCACCAAGAACTGTTACTCTCTTCGATCACGCCCATTTGAAGCATTCGGTCAAGTTCGGCATAGACCTTTAGTTGAACAGCCGGCGATGTGGGATAATGCCTCTGTTTAACAGGTGCATTATCACCAACATCGATGACATGTTCAACCAAAGAAGTCTTTCCGAGTCCAGACACTTCAAATGACGGGAAAGAATCCTTGATCATATCCAGTTCATGTTGCTGATCAGTGGTGAGGTTGTGTGTATTTAAAGTTATTGGCTCTGTACGAGTCAGTTCACTAACAAAAGAAGGAACAATACCAAATTTCTCCCAGAAATCTATGCCCAGGTAGAGCTCTTCTCGTAATCCAGGGACTATATGGAACCGCATTGGTTTAGTGGAGCCATTCACAGTTATTGGAATTTCGATGTAACCCAAAATTTTATTTGCAGTACCATCCGCCGTACGAATACACGAAGTGTATTTACAGTAGGTTGTACCTGATGATTCCAATAATTCCAAGGAATTTCTTCCAAGTATTGTGATTGACGCTCCACTATCCAATAGTCCTGAAATATGTTTGTCCAAAATTTTTATTGTTAGTCGCGGCCGAGGATCCTTTGTTTCTGAAAGGATAGATGAAATACAAGCTTTACGAAATAATTTCCTCATCCTCCAATATCTGATGTTACGTTCAAGACGTCTAAAATACGTTCGATGTAATGATGGGAAATTAAATGTATTCGATAATTTTATTCGGGTTTCGTTAGTGGTGGAAGATCGTCCTGCGTTCCTACATCTCTCGTCGCTTTCTTCGTGCTGTTGTTCGGACTGTGTTGAATCCATCGTTTCAATATATCCATCTCGATCTAGTTCCACATCCACCTCATAATCATCCACCTGCTATAACTCGCTAATTCTTAAATTTGATGTTCTGGTCGGGACTGGTGTGGACCACAAACGTTCAAACTTCTGACATAAAGTCCGAAGTTCATCCATTGAATGTATTGTTGCTGCTAGTGTAGCATTTTTGAGCTCCACACTCAGTCCCTCCCGAGCAATCTCTAGCATTTCACGATCAGCAAATGGACGTGCTAAGCGACGGTTCAACGAACCAATCTCCACTAGGTACTCATACACGCTCTCCTTTGACTTTTGTTTGCGGTTCAGAAGAACGCGCAAGATCGCCTTATCATCAGTGAGCGTACCGAAGGTTTGTAGGAGTCCCTCCCTTAGCACTGGGTAAGTCACCACCTCATATTCATGAGTTAAATTCAAATAGTATCTGTCGGCCGCTGCTTTCAGATACCGTGGTATGATAGACCTAAGGTCGTCCCATGACACACGGTCTCTTCTGGCAGCCGCCTCCACTCTATGTATTAACTCATGAACATCAGGAGAGTGACCATCCCCTGTGAAGGTTGGAACCCAATTTGAGTCATAACGACTCAAATTGTTCCCACGAACCCCTCGGTACTCCACTGGTGCTAACGCTGGAGCCGCGTCACGCCATACCTGAGGAGGTTGGTTGTATGGTGGTGGTGCTGTAAGTGGAGCTTGTGGATATAATGGTGGTGGTTGTACCTGTGGTACTGATGGATAATTTAATGATAATTGCGGTTGTACCAATGCTGGACTATTGTGTATGTGTTCAGCTTGGAGTGATGGACCCAATTGTGGTATTGCAAAGTCCTCTACCCAATTGTTCCCCCTGAAGTTCACACCCCGAACCAGACATTCGATCTGTAGTTCGGTGGGTTCCAAACCATAGAACGGATGGTCAACGTCTAGTTGGTTTGACATTTTGATGGTAAAACCCGAAAAATTATCAACTCGCAAACGACAACAATATCAAAACCAATTCCCCAAAAAAATGTAGTTAGTACGATGGAAAAATGAAAAAACGCAAAAACGGGAAAAAAACAACGAACGCCCAATTCAAAAAAAAAAACCACAAAAAATATTGTAAAAACCAAATTTACTAAAAGAACGAACGAACTTATGCTTGTTCTCAATGTTGCTTCACCTTTCACAAAAATTCCTAAAATATTGTATATGTAAAATATAATTTATTTATTTAATTTCAGATATGCTGAAATTCAAAATGATAAGTACCTAAAATTATTTATTGACGATAGCACCCCTAGGGGAAAATATTTATCTATTTAAATTTAAAAATAAAAATATTTAAAAAAAATGCTTATTTATTGGATGCACCGTCTTACCTTCAAAATATTTATTTATTTTTTTAAAAAAATAAAAAATATTTATTTAAATCTGGAAGTATTTGCTTATTTACGAAAAATTTGTATTTACTTAAAATTATTTATTCCTAAAAATTTAATTTATTTAATAAAAATTTTTATTTATTCTCAAAAAAAATTATTGTTTTGATTTAATTTATTTTCTCAACCAATACAAGATAAGAGATTCCCAAATTCAGACTCGTCTGGAGACAACACAAAAGTAAGTATGGCTACAATATCCATTTTATTTAGTAATTGAATTCCCGCGTTCGCGAGCCCACTCCAACAATGCATGTGAGAATCGACTAGAAAAGCCCCTAACGACCAGATTCTACAGACCAGTTTCTCCCCAACCTAACAAAAACAATCGCAACTGTCACGATTAGACCCTAGGCCCATTTCTACTGACCCAGCTGCGGTTGTTCTACCTAAAAATAAATTACCATTAAACTAATGCCAAAGTTGAAGAAAGCTCCCGAACACCAGACTTCAAACCCTAAACTCCATGAAAATTGTCTATTGCAAGCTAAATGTAAAAGTGGAAAAAAATGTTTGAAGTTGTGTGAGGTGAAGCCTCGATCCTGATAAAAAAATAGATTGGTTCTCCTCTTCATTTCGTTAAAGAAGCTTCTGTGCAGGGAATGGTACTACTGGTTTGCACCTAAGTACAGACCAGCAGTAGTCATCCTCTTATCACCAGAAAACTCCTTCTGAAATGAAGAGAAGAAACCAATGAACTTCGATCGCATGTCCATAATGGACCGAGGCGATCTAAGAACAAAATTATGTTAAGGGGATAAGCCCCATGGATCCTTTATTAAAGGTACCGCTGAGAGAATTTATTAATTACACACTTGTAATCATTATACAACAACAAAAAAAAATTAACAACCAAAAAAACATTCAATTAATTCTAACAAACGCTCAACTGTAGTGGAATGTACAATATTTTCATCGAAATTAAAAATAGTTCGAATCTACCACAACCAAAACAAGATTTTCACCGATTATAGCCATTAGTGGTAAAGAAATTAAAATCATGTATGTTTTTCACGCAGGCCAAAATGCATCGTTAAACGAGCATCAGATTCGAGATCTAATTTATTAATTTATAAATATTTGCCACCGCTACACACAAAAAGTTCAAATGGCCAAATCGTTTCATCGGTTTGGTTTCTAAATTTCATCTCGCCAAGAAATAAAATATTTCGATATTGTAACCTAACATTCTACTCAAACCACTACAACCGCTACCTATTTACAAAATATGTACAAATATGTACAATTCTACAACAATTAACCTACTATATACAACTATTTACAATTAAAACTACAATAGTACCACCAAAAAAAAATTCATAAAAAAAAATGTGGACCCAAATCGGTTTTTTTTTCAAATACAAAAAAAAATACATCTCAAATATGCACACAATTTCCCGGGGCCACTTGTGGTCCCAACCACCGTCGAGGGTTCTCCTTCCTGTGGTTGGATTCGAAGATGGCGCTCTCCTCAGCCAATGTCTCCGCATAAGCGTGCATGACTGTAGAGAACTCCACCTCTTCTTCCAACCACGCCGCCTTCTGTAACTTCCTCCTACTCTTTTTCTCCCTCCACCTTCTCCTATCCCTTTCTAGCCTCCTCAATCGATATCTCTCTCGCGCATCCATCACTTCATCCACACACTCATTCACTTCATCAATTACCACTTCTCCTATCAACTCCTCATTCATCTCATTCACTTCCTCCACTCCATGCACTACCTCATCTGCCCACTCATTTATCTCCTTATTCATCACTCCATCCACCAACTCATTCACTTCCTCATTTACAATCTCACTTATCACTACATCCAACCATTCATCATATTGCTCTTTCGCTATGTCATCCATCAATTCTAAATATATTTGATTTCTTTTCTCATTCACTTCTGCCGTCCTTTTTTCCTTCTCCCTCTCATTCACCACATTCATAACTTGCCTCACAATCTCATGCATCACTTCATGCACCTCATTCACCCCTGGCCCGACCGCTGCCTGACCCATCTCTCCTGGCCCCGGCCGACGTTTGCTCCTAATCGAGCCAAAATTCCTAACGGTGTGCATATTAGGGAAAAAAAAATAAAAATAAAAATAAAAATTGAAAACCAATTCCAAAAAATTCCAATAAAATCTCAAAACCAATTCCACAATAACGCACCTAAATTCTTTGTAAAACTTATAGCAAAGATTTAGATTATCGTTTGACGTCTTTTCCTTATATAAAAACCTTATTCGTAGTCTTTATTATAAGTCTATTTGAATTATGTTTAATACTTCTCCCTTTCTTTAGATTGTTACAAACAATCGGTTTAAACTAAGATAAAAAGGCTTACAATTAGCATAGATGTAAGATATATATAACTACCTAATTAATAAAGAATTTATTCCAATTTTATCTTCATTAAAAATGAATGAAATGAATAAAAGTTTCAGTCATCCATACACACCATTTCACAAAAAAAAAACAACAACTGGTTATCAAAAAAAAATCTATTCCTTATATTGAAAATTTATAAATCAAAAAACCCGGTTTGACGGCTAACGCCCAAACCGACTTTTTATTAGGTTAACAAAAAAACCGAACAGGTTTTCAAAATTTCATAAAACCGTTATTCCAGTTCTTTTCAAGGTCCGTTTCAGTTTCGCGCCAATTTATTACATTGAACTTTTCACAAAAAAATTTATCTACAGGCGAATCATGGATTCGGCAATCTCTTATAACCAACGCAAATTAGCCTAACATTTAAAAAAAATTCACATTCGATAATATAAAATAAAAAGAAATACTAACAATAGTATACAAAAAAAAAATCGTACTTAGCTTAAATATGCTGATAGTGTTCAATAATCCGTTCTTGATAGAATGATTTTTTTGATATTTCTTCGGTAAAATTCGGTAAACTTCAATATATAACTGATCCTTAGTGATTTTTTTCTCGATCATATTTCAGTGGTTCGAAATCCAGTAAAACAATTTCACTCCATGCGAAATCCAAAAAAAATGTTAATTTTTTTTGATTGATGTTAATTTTCTTTTACTTTTTACACGCAAGTCGAAATGTTGCAATCCAATTATATAGGCATGAGCAACCATATGCAAAAAAAATAAATTTTGGTTTATGTCGGTCCCCAAATTATAATGCTATATGTTGTAAAATGAACGTACCTTTTACTTGGCACGTTATATAACGCACCAAGTTCCCCAGCACAAAGCCTTAGATGAATATATTTGTGATTTTGGTTTGTAGCTCCACTGCAGGTCACGTACTCTAAGGTCATTGATTGTAGCGTTTCTGCTAATTGTAGCGGTTGTGCTACCAAACTCCGTGAATATATATAAAAACCACTGGACATTTATTTTACAATAAATATAAATAATTTATTCTTGCAAATTTAGCACAATATTTTATTTTTCTTTCTTAACACAATAACTTGATTTTTCTTTAATAATATATAATTTTATAATGATCATGATTGAAAGTTAAAATCAGAATGAATCTAAAAATTGATTCATCAACAAAAATGAAAAATGTGATTTTTTCTTTTGACATCTTCTAATGTCATCGTGTAATACTAAAGAATAAAACAAAATTGAGTAACGACATCTGTTCGTTAGAATTGAAATAAAATTGGGTACGTTCGTTTGTTTTTATAATTGTTATTCGAAGTTGAACTGACCGTTGGAAAATTTGAAATTATTATTAATGTAAAAATGAACTGGAATTATGGAAATAAATTTTTATTGAATTGGAAAAAGAAGAGAATTGGTTTTATTATTGTTTAGGCGAATATCACGGACGTTACAAAATTTCATCAATTGGCAATTAATTTATAATTCAAAAATAAGTGTTTATTAATATTAAATAATTATATTTTTATATATATCATTAAAAATATTTTTATTTTATTTAGCATATTTAAAGATTAAAAAAATTAGTTGTCAATAAAGTTGCTTAAAAAGACATCTTTGATTCTTTTATTTCAAATTTAGTACAAACAGTGTTATAATCTTTTATAATTTTGTAACTAAGACACTATTTGATACAAAAATTTGGTTTTATGGAATTCCATTTTTGTACAAAGTTGTGAAATTTGGTGAAATTGACAATATTATCGATTGACAAATATGTGTTCGGGAAGCAGGTCCATTGTTTATTTTGACATACTTGTTTGATACTCTGAGAGAAAGCTTCAGAAATTTCTCCGTGGTTTTAATTTATCTAGGATTATTAGGAGTTACGGTTTTTGTGAAAAAATATCTCTATCAAAGTTGTTAATTGCACGTTAACTTTTGCTTAATGTGTCATACAAGTTTTTACCGATGCTGTCGATTGGTTGCCATAACTGAAACCTAACTCTGTTTTAATCCATTCATACGTTTTACGGTTTATTTTTATTTTTCTAAGTTAACGCTTCTCGTTCCTCAGAGCCTATCATGTGTAACAAAATTTCCAAAATCTGTAAAAAACATTGACACTAGCTCTAAAACGGAGAGATTACCAAAAAAAATATGGATGCTACTTATCGGATCATTATAATATGCTGTGTGTTCGTTCGTTTGTATTGGTTTTAATGCCTTTTCCAAATACTTCTACTAAAATCTATTGAAATTTAATAAAATTAAAAACTCTGAAAACAGTAGCGATTTGAATTGAGTTCCTCGATCAGTTACAATTGATTCTAGGCCACCAAATCTAGCAATCCATAAATTATACACAGCGAATTTTTTTTTTTTTTAATAAAATGTGTTGTGTAATAGGGTTTAGAACATGTGTCACAACAACACATAAATACCTTTTAAGACCTAGGTCTAGACCTGGGTCCCACAACAACTGGCGTTCTGAGGTATAGATTAGCGCTTTTTTTAAACATCTGTGGGTTGAAGCCACCTGAGACTAAGTATTCCGGCAAACTATTCCATTTGTACGCAGTTCGGACAAAGAAGTCTCTCTGCGATCTGCCAGTACGACAGCGCGGGATCTTTACCGTTTCACTGGTTGCGGCAGCCGATTGCCGAGTGGAACGGGGGTAAAAATAAGTTTGAGGCATGATGCCGTTGATTTCATCTGAGCACTGCTGATGACGATATTTGTAAAAAACAACGAGGTCAGCAACAGTGCGACGATGTTGTAGGGAATCAAGTTTTGATGTCAAAGTTCGATCACCTACAATTCGTATAGCTCGCTTTTGAACAGAGTCCAAGAGGGCCAAGATGGAAACAGAGGCAGCATCCCAAACTTGACAGCAGTACTCCATACAGGGGCGAATATAGGACTTATAAGCTTGGAGCAATTGGTATGGAGTGAAAAATTTTTTGCATCTATTTAGGAGGCCGAGTTTTTTAGACGCGCTTTTTGCCATCGCCATTACATGATCGTTCCAGAGTAGGTCATTTGAAACTGCGACACCCAATAAACGAATGTTTTTACATTCACCTATTGGTTCATCACACATACTAAATAAAATATCTTTGGGGAACTCGGTCTTTAATCTGGAAACAATCAACAGCTGTGTTTTGGTGGAGTTGAAATTGACAAGGTTTTGGTCACCCCAGTCGGCGACTTTATTCAGGTCTTTGTTCACGTTTATGGCAGCGTCTCTCCGGGCAGGATTAATTCGTTCGTGCATTTTACCTTTTGAAGGAAGGGGCTCGAACGACTTGTGCAGAGTACTATCATCTGCAAAACTATTTATTGGGTTGCTGGTGATTTTCAACAATTCGTTGATTTAAATCAAAAATAGGGTTGGGGACAATACTGAGCCTTGGGGTACACCAGCGTTAATTAGTTTAGACTCAGAAGAATATCCGTCTAAGGTTACCGAAATGTATCGGTCGGATAGAAAATTTTGAATCAGCTTCACAACATTGGGATGAAAACCGTACGCAACGAGCTTGTTGATTAAGTTGGCATGCCAGACTCGATCGAATGCCTTGGAGATGTCTAAAGCGATAACGTATGTTTCACCACCTTTATCAAGTATGCTGTTCCAACAATGCGCTACATAGTTTAATAGATCGGTAGTTGATCTTTTGTTTCGAAAACCGTATTGGCTGTCGGATATTAAATGATTTTCTTCCAGAAATTTTGAAATATGTGTACTAATATAATGCTCATAGACTTTGGATAGGACCGATAGTAAAGCTATTGGCCTATAATTTGAGATATCGGATTTTGGTCCCTTTTTGGGGACGGGCTGGACATTTGCCAACTTCCAGCACGAGGGAAATATACCAGATTTGTAGGATTGGTAGAATATTTTAGTTAAAGTTGGTGCAAGTTCTTTGGAAAAGGTTTTTAAAATAATGGGTGGAATATTGTCCATTCCTGATGCTTTGTTGATGTTTAACCCCTTTAAAAGTTTAGCGACTATTTTGGGTTTGAAGTGAAGTTCATTCATATTAACTCCTGAAGACTGGATTTGGGGTATTTCTTTAGGAGTTTCCAAAACAGTGGAGTTCAGAGCAAAGCGTTCAGCGAACAAGTTAGCTTTTCTTGCGGGATCATTGACGATTAAATCACCATCAATAATAGGGGGAATAGAAAATTTTGTACCAGAATTTAAAGAATTAATGGCACTGTAGAAACTCTTGTCAGAAACAGATATAGACGTAAGTTTTGAGGCTTTCGCTCTGTCAATTTCGGACTTTTCGTTTGAGATAATCTGATTAGATATTTTGTTGGCCTTTAGATATTGGGATCGATTAGTGGGAGTTTTGTTATGAATCCAAATATTAAATGATCTACGTTTGTTTCTAAGTGCCTTTTGGCAGCTTTCGAATACAAGTATTTTTGTTTGGGTTTTACTATGGAGAAAGGGACAAATTTATTGATAGCAAATTGGATGGTTTCTGTAAAGTTTTGAGCAGAAACATTTACATTGTCAGTGTAAAAACAATGACGGTCGAAAGGGAAACCATGGAAAAAATTTTGAAGACCACTCTTATCCATTTTTGAGTAGTGAAATATTTTACGGGGTTTGGGAGCTGTAGTTTTAAGTAAATCAGTTTTGATAACTGATGAGATTAAATAATGATTAGAATTTCCAATACTACCTTTCGCAACATCGACACTCGTAATATCTGGCATTGTGGTAAGATAGAGATCTAGTAGAAAACTATTATCACCGCCATTACGGGGAGTGAAAGTCGGGCTTTTAACAATTTGGAATAGGCCCTGAGACGCGGCAAAAATTTCTGCCAGTTTTCCACTATTGTCAACATCGTCGGTCGATTTGGAGAATTCCAACCATGATTTGTTGTGGACGTTGAAGTCACCGGTAACGATAACTTCACAATTAGGGGACTTTGCTCTAATCTCGTCCACAATTTTTGTCAGTATATTAAAAAAGTTTGGGTTACGTTTGTTGGGGGACCGGTATAAAGCTATTGTAAAAAAAGTCATTTCTGGAAGACAAATCTTTAAAACCATTGTATTGAAGCCGTCACCGTGAAGTTCAAAATTTGGAAAGCGCGTGTACGCAACACTCTCATGAATGAATGCGCATACGCCCTGATGGAGTTTGAAAGCTGATTCGAGCCTATACTTGGAATTAAGCGATTCTATAAAGAGAAAATTTTCAGAAACTTGTGTTTCTGTAAGGAATAGAATGTTCGGTTTGTCGTGCTCAAGATGATGTTGCACGTGGTCATGGTTAGCGTTCAATCCGCAGATGTTTTGAACATGTATTTTAAAATTTTTTATTGATTCATATATGTTTTGTCCCTGCAAATTCCGTGGACATGCCGCTTTATGGGCGGGTGGATTGCGCAAATTTGCTTTACCACTTGCAGACTTATTTTTTTTCGGTTGTACTGCCATATATATATATATATATCAAATGTTTATTTTATTTTTTTGTGTTTTATTTTAAAATGCATAACTAAGTAAAAAATCCTATCATACTACAAAATATGACATATGCCAATATTTCATGATAAGATGAAGAAATAATAACAAAATAATAAGTGAAAAACATATTGTGAGAAATTTGCAGAAAACAAAACAAAATTAAATGCCAATAATCCAGCTGATGCAGCGCACCCCAGACGCACCGCCCACCACCTTAATCGAGGCACAAAGCCCACACATAACTACGTGTTGGTTCGATTCCTCGGAAGAGCTAATGAGCGGTACCGCTACGGAACGCTGCCCAGCTAAGACTGGAAGTGCTGCCGTTGACTAATTAAAGTTCGTCCGCCAGCACCCTAAGATATCATCTTGGCTAATGACATCTCCTGCCATTGCCAGTGGTATGTGATATCTCACGCTAACTCATATGTCAATGGCAGGGACTGGAGTACGCAGGGTAGTCAGACCCGTAGATCAACATTGATCATAATCGATCAAAATCGATCCCTCCTGCGGACAACGAGCACCAGTTATATGGAAATGGAATTGTTAGAATCGCTGTGAAGGAGTTTTAAATGTTCCGAGAGCTGGCTTAAAATTCCTAGACACCTTGGATTTTTGCCAAGCTATACAATCTGGCACTATGATTTATATTTTTACAGTTAACTTTAATAGAAGGCCAAATAATGTGTTTAGTTAATAATTTGGTGGAAGTTTGAACTCCAGGATGAGAAAGACAATAAGATGTATCAAAAACACGAAATTATGAAGGAATAAAGTGCCTGAGTATAATTGTTGACGAGTTAAAATTAACGTTGGATTTTGATCAAAGACATGCTTACAATATCAACATTAGATCCAAAGTTCACCGTTATACACTCATTTAGAATTCGGACAGATACATGTTCTCACGGGCAGATTTGAAGACATCCATATCGATTCCATAGGTCCTTCCCAGCTAGCAATTTTGGCCAAATTCACGTGAAATCAACGTTAAGTACGCGCAGTAAAATTCACGTAACTATGTAAACAATTTAGTAAAGTTTACCGTATTTTCACTTTAAATGGAAATAAAATTCCCACATAAAACACGTGAGTAGCACGTAGTTTTCTTGTAAACAATTTTATGTGGGGAAGTTAGCTGGTAACATAAAACACGTGAATAATACGTAATTTTCACGTGAAGAAGTTAACTTATTTAACGAAAATGCTTGAATTTACTCGTTAAGTGAAATGTTTACTTTTTCGCATTCATTTACTTTGTTTCGTAAAATGTTTACTGATATTTATGTATATTCGGTATATTTTATACTACATATTATATAATGTTTGGTGTTCATATGAAAAATGGTAAACTCTTTAGATATTCCAGGATTATGTTTGTAAAATAAGTAATTTTGAATAATTGAATTTTATGGGTTATATGTATGAAAAATTACATGCGAATGTGATTTTTATGGTAAAAATACACATTGTGCTGAGAAAAATAATAGTTCGCTTCAAAACTAAGTTAATAAAAAAAAAATTTTTAAAAAACTTAAATTTACAAAATAAAAGTTTTTGAAATTTTTTACCTAATAATATTTCTTAAGCATATTGTCATAATCAGCGCTGGAGTTACGCAGGTGCAACAGGTGCAATCGCACTGGGCCCCTTATTTTTGGGGGCCCCAAATAGTAAATACATTAGAAAAACTTCTCCAATGGTCAAAAAACTACCACGAATTCAAAGAAAAAACAAAGGTGAAAATTCAAAATGTTTAACTTTCAAACAAATCTAGTAAAATCTATGATTTCATTTAAAACAAATATAATATAATTAATTCATTTGCATTTTTGCTGTTTGTTTTTTCTAGGAAACAACCATCATATAATTTTAAAACACAACGTTTTAAGTTTTGAACGCTATTCTAGAAAACTATTACTTTAAATTAGTAAAAATGTTTACTGTTTTGATTTCAATCCTTTGAAGTCAATTTTATTTTCGTTCATTTCATATGCAGAAAAGGAAAATTAGTACTTTTTCGCAATCCTTTTTATATTTTTAAATAGCAATTCTTGTATAATTGAAGAAAACATTCATACAAATGACTTATTTATATTTTTAAATCGAAGGAAAGCATCAAATTTTGTGAGCAAATGAAACAAAATATTTACGTACATATTTCCATTTAACGTAATAACGATATTTTTCTATGATAGAAGATGAAAAGCCTATTTTCAAGCAGACTTAATCCCCTGTGAAAGTGGTTTTAATTTGTTCACGAAAATTTGTTCACGATACGGGTTAGCGTCGAGTGGGGCAATTTCAGGAAAAAGAAGCGTTTTCATCTCTTTTTGCAAAATGTTCTATTTTTGAAGTAAAACTTCTTTAGGCGCGTTTTAAGAATTTTGCAACGGAAGATGAAAAAACGAATATAATATTCGGCAAATATACGATACAATTCAATTATGACACACATATAAATGTCGACATATAAATGTCGGAAGTAGTCATTTGAACAGATACATAACCATATATATTCATCTCTATCATACTACAGTCTGATTTTGAATTTTAAACATATACATGCACACAATTCCAAAAAAACTTAAGTAGAAATTTAAACACAATAAAATAAAAAAGAAGCTAGAAGTAAAAAAGGCAAACGAATATTATGTTCGGCAAGT
The DNA here is from genome assembly GCA_963693315.1 of Diogma glabrata. Lineage (NCBI taxonomy): Eukaryota > Metazoa > Arthropoda > Insecta > Diptera > Cylindrotomidae > Diogma > Diogma glabrata. The sequence goes on along the minus strand of OY856186.1, from coordinate 25,609,511 downwards.
ATGCGACAATTCGATTATGTGTATTGTATTTTGTATACGCTTATTCAGTATCGTATTAAACGTTAAATGACCTGGACGTGTCGATCTTAGATTTAAATATCTAATAATATAATATTCGTAATACTTTATTGAGTTTCGTAATTTTTTAAATTTATATTTTGAATTGTTTTAGTTTTTTGAAGTAAAACTTCTTTAGGGCTGGTTATAGTAGTCATTGTGGTCATGGTGGTCATGGTGGTCATGGTAGTCATGGTGGTAATAGTGGTCATGGTGGTCATAGTGGTAATGGTGATCACGGTGTTCACGGTGGTTATGGTGGTCACGGTGGTCATGGTGGTCATTGTGTTCATTGTGGTCATGGTGGTCATAGTGGTCATGGTGGCTATGGTGGTTATGGTGGTCACGATGGTCATGGTGGTTACGGTGGTCATGGTGGTCATGGTGTTCACGGTGGTCATGTTGGTCATGGTGGTCATGGTGGTTATAGTGGTTATGGTGGTCATGGTGGTAATGGTGGTCACGGTGGTCACGGTGGTCATGGTGGTTATGGTGTTCATGTTGGTTATGGTGGTCACGGTGGTCATGGTGGTCACGGTAGTCATGGTGGTCATGGTGGTCATAGTGGTCATGGTGGTTATGGTGGTCATGGTGTTCATGGTGGTCATGATGGTCATGGTGTTCACGGTGGTCATGATGGTCATATTGTTCATGGCGGTCATGGTGGTAATGGTGGTCATGGTGGTCATGGTATTCATGGTGGTCATGATGGTCGTGGTGGTGTCGCGGTGGTCATGGTGTTTAGATTTGACATCCTGGGCTTTCCCGGGCGGGAAAAAATATTTGTGTTGATTAAATTTGTTTTGTTAAATAGAAAAATGAGTGGTGTAATCTTTGCACGCGGTTGAAATAAATTTCTTTGGCTACTGTGGCAGGTATTAATAAAAAGATGAAATATAAAATAAATATGTCATATTGCAATTTAGAGTTGCATTTCATGATAATATAATTTGCAGCATGTGTAATAAAAAGTAATATTTACATAATGTGTTACAAAGTCAATTCAATTATTAACATAATTGAAATATGAAATTAGAGGTTAATGACAAATTTGCTAAATTTTTTGAAAAATGCATCAATTGTTGTACGAATTTTAAATTAAGTGGACATGCATTCATCGTGAAATTTAATTTGTAATACGTTGTAAGACTTTGAAAAACATGTAAATATGGCTTTTTATTACACATTATTGCAAATTATATTATCAAGAATATTAGAAAGAAACTCTAAATTTCAATATGATATATCTATTTTATTTTATATTTAATATTTTTAGTAATACCTGCCGCAGTGGCCAAAGAAGTTTTACTGCAACAGCGTGTAAAGATTACGCACTTCATTTTTTTATTTTCATAATTGTATTTGAAAATATTTTTCAAGTTACTCGCTTTAAAAGAACTTAGTAAAGAAGTGATATAAGGAACGTTTTAAATTCTTGTTTAAATTTTAGTGGGTACCGTTAATATTAGTGCAGTACTACATATTAATTTAAGATTAAACGATCGTTTGTATATTTAATTTTAAGTTGTAATTTTCACTTTTCTAAATAAATTTGTGTTTCCGGTTGCACGGATATTGTTTGAAAACATATATATTTAAATTTATAGAAGGAATACATCAGGAGTCAGGTAATAATATTACTTCTCTGTTAAAAACGGCTTATTTTTTAAAACTGTTTTTGAAACATTTTTTATCTAAATTAGAAATGTCGAAAAGACACTTTGAAAGCTGCGCGCAAAAAAGAGCAAAACAGGTCCGAAAAGCTGCAGGATTAAGTAGTCTTACTGGATCAATTGATAAATTTTTTAAACGAGGCGAAAATTCATCAATTTCAAGCACTAATTTAATTGAACCATGTAATTCAAACATTACGTCTCAACTTGAAAACAATAATGCGGCAGAAAATTTCAATGAGCCACAACTTCAAAATATGGATAACCAGAACGACAATGTAGATGATGAATCAGAATCCAATATAGCGTAAATATTGACGGTATTTTATTTGATAATATTTCAGAAATTGGCAAAAATCCACAAATAGAGAGCAGTATTTTATCTGCCAATTTCAAATATGATATATTAGATCCTGCAACTTGGCCTGTTGAAATTGACAACGCACAACGGATGTTTTTGGTCGGGCAGTCACCAAAAAGTATTAAAGGCATCCATTATAAAAAAAATCCTCAAGGAAGATGTTTCAGTGACACTTTTTTTTATCGACAAATTTTCATTTGTGAATGGTGAAAAAGAATTAAGAAAATGGCTTTTATATTCTAACTCAACAGGAAACATTTTCTGCTTTTGTTGTCGTTTGTTTTCATCGATAAAAATAAGCTTAACTTCAAGTGGATTTTCTGACTATGCACATACAGGAATACGGTTATCTGAACATGAATCTTAGAAGGAACACCTTGAATCAGCGTATAAATGGCGAATTCTAGAATTTAACATTAATCTGCTACAGGAATAGACCACCTTAATGAAGATGTGTTCAATAAAGAAGAACAAAAAGGAGAATTATTTTGAAATGTATTGTAAAAACGGTATTGTTTTTAAGTGTCCGAAATTTAGCTTTTAGAGGAAGCAACGAAAAATTGGGAAAAAACGGAAAAAAAAAGTACCATCATATTTTTCACCGATGGTTCAAAACGAAATTATCTTACAACTAGCTTTTAGAGTTTTACATATATTAGTAAGTAATATTAAATCATCGAAGTACTTTACCGTAATGATAGATTCTACACCGGATGTTTGCAAAAAAAACAGTTGTCCATTATTATTCGGTATGTTAAAATAGCGGACCAAAAGCCAAGTGTACAAGAAAGTTTCTTAAGCTTTGTAAATATATTGTCCTCAACCGGCGAAAATTTAGCACACGTTCTTATTGAGGAATTAAAACTATTAGGAATTGAAATTGCTAATTGTCGTAGTCAGTCATACGACAACGCAAGCAATATGAAAGGAGAACATAAGGGAGTGAAAAGTCGAATTTTAGAAATTAACAACAAAGCATGGTATACGCCATGTGGTGGACACAACATCAATCTAGTGATAGGAGACAGTGTTAAAAACACTATTAAAAGTCAAAATTATTTCACTACATTAAATAATTTATATAAGATTTTTGCTGCATCGACAACGCGGCCCTTCGCAAAATATTTAAAAATTAATTTGAAAGCCCCCAGCCATACTCGATGGGAATATCGCTTTAACAGTGTAAAAGCCGTGAAATATCGGATAAAAGAAATTAGTCTTGCATTATATGAACTTAAGAATAGCTATTCAGATTGCAAAACTCTTGCTGTATCTCTAAAAAAACAAATAAATTCTTATGAATTTATTGTATTGACAACAATTTGGTATCAATTGTTATCAAAGCTTCACATCTTCAGCCAATTGCTTCAACGAAAAGATATGGCAATCAATATTGTATTACAACATACAAGGGCTATGTTATTATCACTTGCTGATTTAAAAATCAATTTTCAAGAGCTTATAAAAGACGCACAGCAAATATCGTTAGCAATAAATATAACAGCACAGCTCACCAAACGGCCTGCACGTGATACCCAAATATTAACAAGTAGAAATAGAGAATGTTTGGATAAATCACCAGAACCTAGCCGAGTACGTATTCTCAAAAAATTAGCTGACTATTGTTATTATACAGATACAAAAAATAAAGGAAATGATAAATATGACAATAGAGATGTTATTAGTACAGATGATATACACCAAATGAAGCAATTGAACTCCCAGAAAAGAAATTGAACCAATTCATTTTTGTGATGATATTGATATAGGTGAGCTCATCCTGAAATTGATGATGAATGTAGCCATCTATGCCTTACTGCTGAAAATAAATTTAAACAGTCTTATTTTAATAAATGAATCGATACAGTGGTAAATTCACTGCAAGAACGATTTGAATCGTATAGTTCTTTAAATGAAATTTTTGGTTTCCTTTTCGATAATAAGAAGCTAAAAAATATGCATACAAATGAATTCAATACTAATTGTGCAAATCTAGTCAAACACTTAGAAGGGGATATTGAAGACGTGGAGTTCGAAACTGAACTTTTTATTTTAAGATATATTTCAGAAGATAATAATACTATTATAGAAAATTTGGAATTCATTCTAGAAAGGAATTTTGGAAGAATTATATCCAAATGTATGTATCATTTATAGAATAATTTTAGCAATACTAATTACCGTTGCTCATTGTGAACGATCGTTTTCAAAACTGAAATTAATTGAAAATTATTTACGGTCAACAATGTCACAAGAAAGGCTTTCTGGATTAGCAATACTGTCAATTGAAAATGAAACAGCCAGAACAATTAATTATAATGACATAATTGATGAATTTGCCAGCAAAAAAGCTAGTGAAATTCCTTTATAATTTCTACATATTTTTTTAAGTAAAAACCAATAAATATGAATTCAATAACATTTAAAAAAAAAAATTTTGTCTGCGACTGCATAGGGCCTCTTAAAGACGCTGTGCACAGGGCCCCTAAAAGTCAAACTACGGCGCTGGTCATAATCAACAATTGCAATATTTATCAGAAATCTTTTCTTTTAAAATAAAAATGTCATTAAAATGTAGAAAATATGTTCGCGTCTATTTTTTATTGAAACATGGCTGCTCGCTAACAATGGCTCTTTCCACCATATTTCAAAATAAAAAATTCAACGTAAAATCAACGTGAATATTTCACTCGATTAGTAAAGTTTACGTCTTCATTTCTTTCAAGTAACATAATGTAGACGTGAAGAATGCGTAAACTATTTACTCGATATTTGAAAACTTTAAATCTTCACCAAACAAGTGAAATAGTAGTACCAGAATTTACTTAAATATTCCACTTGTTTGGTTAAGTTTACTAGTTGAGTGAACAGCTCTCGTTGTATATTTCGTGGAAATTGGGTTACAAAACGCAAAATTGAAAAAAATTGTATGAACATAAACAACATCGTACAAAAACTGTTTTTTATTTTGCATATTTTTGGTTGCCCTAATAATAAATAATAAAATAAATAAAAATAAAAGTTTAATGTTAATAAAAATTGATAAATTATATAGTGTAAAGTGAAGTTAACTGAACTATAATAATTTACTTACAAATTAATTCAAATTCAATTAAAAACATTCGTCATTTCTGAGAAAAATCTTTGTGTCATTTAAATTTAATATGTATAAAGTTATAGAAGCTAAAAGTGGACGAATAACGCTGTGTCCAGAAAAATGGATTGATGGTAATTGTTTATATTGGCCGAAAAAAAATTTGATGGCAGAATTAAAGAATCCGCACTCCGAACCATCGCCAGATTGGATAAAATCTACAATATTTGTTGTTAAAAAAAACAACATTCCAAACTATGATTTAGCCCTCCAATGGGAACAATCATACTTAAGTGATGTTGTTGATACAGATGCCGATGACTTAACACCATTTTCGAATAAGAATCCTATAAGAACGCCGGGTCATCGACAATCAACAGAAGAAAATGAAATTTTATTTGATGCCGTTAACAATGATGACCAACCGTCAGCAATGATAAATATTATGGGTCAATTCGAACCAACTGATGGACAGCCGTCATATCTAATTACTGATGCAGATCCTATCCTTGTTCAAAGTAATTTTTTCTTTTTGTTTTATTGTATTTTCTATAATGATTATCGTTTTCAGAAATTGATGAAATAAAAGAAGATTTAAAGCACACGCGAGCTCGTCTGCAAACATTGCTGGACAAATCTGCTGCACATGAGGTCCTACTCGAAAAAATGTTTGATAGTGTTAAACTATTACATACAGTTAATATTGGCGGCATTACATCATCATTAGCACCACTAACAAGCGCGCAGGCTGAACAGAATGAGGTTGATATGGCGTGGCTTTCTAAGACACTAAAATTACTTCCTATTGACGACCTCGTAGTATTGGATTTGCTCAACTCAGATCTACGCGAAAGAAGAAAGTTCAAAATCTTGCTTAACCATTTTAGCAGTGTAATATTTTACGATGGGAAGCAAGGTGGGATGCCTCGGTAGGATGATTATGTTTATTATTAAATTACCAATATTTTCTTACAGATGGTCGTAAAATCGGTTGGAAAATGTTAGTGCCCCGTTTAATAACTATCCGTTTCATCAATTTTGAACTGACCTGGACTGGCAAATCCAAAACATCCGCTAATAAAAGTGCATTGCAAGATAAAGATGCTTTTGTTGACTTAATTACAGCAATTCTTATTAAAGCTGACGCAAACTGGAATAAGCAAAAGACTGGAGCACTTTTCAAGGATTCAATAATTAAGCATTCGGCAAAATATTTTAAGCTGGAGGAGAAAAAGTCCAAGTTATTGATAGACAACAAAAAGAACCAAGCTAAGCCAATCAACAAGATTCAGACTAAAAATAAACAAACATTTTTCATTTTCATTATAAAATTAATAATTTTATATTTTCATTAATTAATTTAATTAATTTATAATTACATTATACAAAAACAGTGAATTACGTGGATTAATATATGTATATTAAATTTAAATATAAATTATAGACGAGGAAATAAAGCACTAAACCTAAGCAAATTGGCAGAGTAGGATGGATCGAGATGCGGTTTTTTGCATTCGATTCAGGAAGCCGTCAGGAAAGTATGTGAACATAGCCACTTTTCGGCAAAAAACCTATGGAGTACCTAGGGGCCAATGCGGGTTATATACACCTCATCTCCTTGAACTTTCCATAAATTCAGCTCGAAATTGATCGAAGCTCGTTACTTGGGGGTTTTTGGGGTCGCTGAACACGAATATGATGTCGGCGATGACCCTCGGAGTTCCTAGGGCCAAGGGCGGGTATGTCTAACTCATCTCCTGGACCTTTACACTAATTCAGCTAGAAATTGATCGAAGCTCGTTACTGGGGAGGTTTTAGGGCTGCTGAACACGAATATGATGTCTGCAATAACCTTCGGGGTACCTAGGCACCAGAGCGGGTTATATACACCTCATCTCCTGGAACTTTCCATAAATATAGCTCGAAATTGATCGAAGCTCGTTACTCGGTCGTTTTTGGGGTCGCTGAACACGAATGTGATGTCAGCGATAACCCTCGGAGTACCTATGGCCCAAGGCGGGTATGTCTAACTCATCTTCTGGAACTTTCCATAAATTCAGCTCAAAATTGATCGAAGCTCGTTATTTAGGGGTTTTTGGAGTCGCTGAACACGAATATGACGTCGGCGATGACCCGTGGGGTACCTAGGGCCCAGGGCGGGTATGTCTCACTCATCTCCTGGAACTTTCCAAAAATTCAGATCGAAATTGATCGAAGCTCGTTACTCGGGGGTTTTTGGGGCCGCTGAACACGAATATGATGTCTGCGATGACCTTCGGAGTACCTAGGGACCAGGGCGGGTTATAGACACCTCAACTCCTGGAACTTTCCATAAATACAGCTCGAAATTGATCGACGCTTGTTACTCGGGGTTTTTGGGGTCGCGCTGAAGACGAATATGATGTCGGCGATGACCCTCGGAGTACCTAGGGTCCAGGGCGGGTATGTCTAACTCATCACCTGGAACTTTCCATTAATAAAATAAAATAATATAATAAAAAAATAAAATAATCGATTAAATAAAATAATCGAGTTTTAATTATGGAAATTTTCAGGATATGAGTTAAATATACCCGCCCTGCAACCCAGGTAATCCAGGGGTCATCGCCGACATGATATTCGTGTTCCGTGACCCCAAAAACCGCCGATTAACGAGCTTCGATCAATTTCGAGCTGTATTTACGAAAAATTCCAGGAGATGAGGTGTATATAGCCCGCCCTGGCCCCTAGATACTCCGCCGGTCATCGCAGACATCATATTCGTGTTTAGCGGCCCCAAACCCCTCCAGTAACGAGCTTCGATAAAGTTCGAGCTAAATTTATGAAAAGTTCCAGGAGATGGGTTAGACATACCCGCCCTGGGCCCTAGGTACTCCGAGGGTCATTGCCGACATCATATTCGTGTTAAGCGACCCCCAAAAACCCTCAAGTAACAAGCTTCGATCAATTTCGAGTTGAACTAATGGAAAGTTCCAGGAGATGAGTTAGACATACCCGCCCTGGGCCCTAGGTACTCCGAGGGTCATCGACAACATCATATTTGTGTTCAGCGACCCCAAATCCCACCGAGTAACGAGCTTCGATCAATTTCGAGCTGTATTTATGAAAAGTTCCAGGAGATGAGGTGTATATAACTCGCCCTGGCCCCTAGGTACTCCGAGGGTCATCGCCGAATTCATATTCGTGTTCAGCGACCACAAAAACCCCCAGTAACGAGCTTCGATCAATTTCGAGCTGAATTAATGGAAAGTTCAAGGAGATGAGGTGTCTATTACCCGCCCTGGACCCTAGGTACTTCAGAAGTTTTTTGCCGAAAAGTGGCTATGTTCACAAACTTTCCTGACGGCTTCCTGAATCGAATGCAAAAAACCGCATATCGATCCATCTTACTCTGCCAATTTGCTTAGGTTTGGCCTATTTTTGTGCTTTATTTCCTCGCCTATTAAGCTTGTTTTATTGTGTAATTTTTTAGATCGAATTCTAATGTGTGAATTATCGGAAAAAATGCATAGAAAATTTCTTGTCTATTTCCACAGTTTTTAAGTTTCTTTGTTTCATGTCGAATGGAAAACAATTTACATTTTATATCGGATAGATAGTATATTGAAGTGGAATTAATGAAATTATGCTCGTATGTCTTTGGCTCGTCATCATTCGTAATAATCTTTTCTGTTCGAAAGATATCTAATCGCGATGATTTAAATGGTGTAAGAAAAAGATCATCTTGTTTTGCAATTTTCAAGCCAACGATAACAATTTTATTGTTTGCGTACATAGCATAATTCATTGAAACTATCTCTTTTTTTTTGTTAAAAACCAACAATTTTTTTTATCTGTTCCTAAAACGAAATCTTTACCAAAAAAATCTTTTTGTACTTAATAATGCCCGGTGCTGTATTTGAAAATTTTATCTCATTTTTAACGCATATTTCCGGATTATGTCGAGTTTTACAAGTAGACAAATTTAATTGATTTAGCTCTTGAATTCTTTGGCAGCTTGTACTAAAGGTTGATTACCTGATCTCAATAAAGATTTTAAATATCCTAAATGGTTCTCAAAAGGATAAGTTCTATATCCATAAAGATAACCAAGCTAACTTTCTTCTATTAAATGGCATAAGTTGTGAAAGTTACTGCTTATGGAATCTATGCCGTAAATTTGAATACAACCTTCAAGATATTTATCAGTCAAATTCTTTGCAATTTCGATATACTTTTCAATGTAAATTTTACTAGAAAGTATTGTTATTGACATGCTTAATAGTTTAAAATGTTCATAGGCATCTGGCAAGAGTAAATCTAATAGTGTTACTATTCCGGTATATTTAAGAAACGTATTGAATTCAGATCTTTTCCAGTAGGAAATGACTGAAACTCCACGAATATCTCTCTGTATTTCTGCCGGTTTTGTTTTGTTGCAACTTTCAAGTCTGTCTGACAGAAGAGCGCGATCATTTGGAGCTAGCCTCACGTGTCTGTTATTTAGAGATGGTTTTCCACAAACATAATCTTTAACCATTTTTTTCGTAATTCCTGCACAATTAAAAGTAAACATACATATGTAAAAAATGAACAATGTTATTTTGAGTTTTAAAGCGTGTACCTTGATCAATTTCGTGTAAAATATCAGGCGTCGGAAATATCTTTATCATATCAATGGGCAGTTTAGTAAGAAGAGTATTGATCTTGTGGTGAGTATCATCGACTTTGTTGCGAAATTCAGCATCGGTTCTTCGGCGACAGTCAAATTTGGGATAGCTCATGTGTTTATTGGAAAACTCTCCAGTGACGTAGCACTTAAGACAACTACTCTCGTATGACGTATAGTATGGTGTCCCTTTGATTAATAAAGAAATAAAAATTTCACAAGCATTAAATTACATTAGTTATAGTTAGAGTGTCAAAAAGGTTTTGTTTTTGTTGCTTTTACCTTTAAGAAAAACTCGAGCTGGCGTGTCACAAGAAAAGCATTTTATGGTCACTAATACTTTTTCTTGATTTAAAATTATTCCGTGCTCTAAAATTACTTTCATTTCGTCAACAACAAGAAAGGATCTAAAGGTGGTTTTCCCTTTCCATAGTAAATGGCGGTTGTAATAGGTTTAATTGCTGGTAAATCTGCAACCAAAATCAAAATGGGCCAAAACTCCTTTGCGACGCTTGAAAATGGTGCTATTCCATCAACATTAATAATTAACTCAATCGCTTTTGGAAGCGGTTTAATGTTTTCAAATGATTTTTCCAGATTTTTTTTTGACAAAATCGTACCAAAAATGACCATTTCCAATTGAAACAATGTTAATTCTAGGTGGAGTGTTCAATAATGTTCTGGCATCTAGAATCCCCGGATCAATTTTGTGCTTCTGCAAAACTTTGGGCAGATCAGTTAACGATTTCAAACTGGCTTTATTCACCAATGCCCATTCTCTTAGATCCGCAATTAGATCTAGATTTTGTTCCAAGTCACCAATTTCACATTCATCATCATATTCATCATCCATTAACGGGTCCAATACCTCATAATAAGAACATGGAGAGACTGAAGTAGAAAGCGTGACCGAATTTGCGATAGTAGGAATTGTCGATGATGGTTCCAAAGAGTAGGCATCTTGCTTTTTTAATGCAGAATCGGCTTCACTGATTGGAAAAGTTTTAACCAAACGTTTATTAACACCAACCGAACCTGAAATTGTAGTAGTTTTCTGCGCTAATTTTTCCTTTGCAACTAGTTCTTTAAGGTATTGGTCTCTTTTTGCATCATTCAAACGCTTCCCTTGTTGATAATCGCGAAAATACTCATTGGATCTCTTCATTTTTAGAAATGAAACGGTATTTTTTCTTGTTTTCACAACACTTTTACAACACAATGGTTTCAAGTAGCTGGCGATGCACTAATTAAAATGTCAAGCACAAATACGATATATGAGCATTGTAATATAAGTAAAATTAACGTTATAAGTAAATTTTTTGACGTTAATATATTCACGAAGGAGGTAAATGGTAAAGTATTTACGTCACGGTGACGTAACTAATAATATCTAGTGAATACACTGTGCATTCTTTACATATATTTCACGTTAATTATTGTCTGATTCACGTAAAGGGTTAAATGTTTACTAAGTAAGTGAATTCCATAAATGCAATTGGTGAATAAAATTACTTATTTAGTAAAAATGTTTATTTACTACGAATTTGGTAAAAGATAAACGTCTTTTTAATGTGAAATGTTTACCAATTTAGTGAATAAAAACACTCAATCGGTAACATGTTCACCTTTCACGTGTTTAGTAAATTCGTTACGACATGTTAACGTGAAATGTTTACCGATTAAGTGATTGTATTAACTCAATCAGTAAATATGTTCACTTTTTACGTAATTGGAAAATACTTTTCGTCAAGTTCACGTGAAATGTTTACCGATTGAGCGATTGTTTTCACTCAATCAGTAGATTGTTCTCTTTTTACGTATTTCGTAAATGCTTTATGTCACGTTGACGTAAAAAGTTTACCAATTTAGTAAATAAAATCACTTAAACCGTAAATATGTTTACTATTTACGTGTTTAGTAACCTATTTGCGTTTCGTTCACGAAAAATGTTTACCAAGCTTCGACGATCTTTCGGCTTTCTTATCATTTATAACCGCTTGTGCATATAGTGTGGAGTAGAATAATGTGAAGTAGTGCAGAGTATAGCAGTGGAGTGTAAAGCAGTGCAGTGCAGTGTAGAGCAGTGCAGTACCGAGCAGAGCAGTGTACAGTAGAGCAGTGTAGATGATTATTTGCTTTGACAAATGTAGTAGACTGATGTAAATATTTTATTTTATTAGAAAATATTGCAAAGTATGAAATGAAAACGTAAAAAAAATTTAGTGAACTTATTTTTTTATTCAACACAAGAATGCGTAAAAATGTGTTAACTTTTTTCAGAACTGTCAGAATTATTACCTTACCTAGGCGTTACCAGCAATATCTTAAAATTTTCTTAAAGTTACTTCACCATAACACTCCCTCCCTAGTTTCATGATGAGACGATATTGAAATTATTGTGCTACTGCTCGAAGGAAACGAGTAGGGTTATCAGTGGTTCTGCCTGCTGACAAAATCGTGAATGCAGGATGGAATATATGTTGTTGTGGAATGGGATGAAATCTAACCCTCTTAGGTGATACAGTTGCATTAGCGTCACGTTGCCTTGTTTCTGCGGCGGTAGTAGGAGAAGACGGGAATGTTCCCGAAGGAGTAGAATGGACATTACCTGTCGAAGACGAAGTTTTGAAGTAGGCGAGTTTTGAGTTAAATCATCTTCAGATTGTTCCCTAAAGCAAGGTTTTAATCTGTCTATGGAGCCTCGAAGTTGTTGACCTTTACGGTCAATGACGAAATTTTGAACATCGCGACTGATGACTTAGAAGGGACCTTCGTATGGAGGATGGAAGGCTTTACGTACTAAGTTTGTACATAAGAAGACATGCGTAGAACACTCAAGAGCTTTTAGAGACGAAAACTTTAGGAGAAGTGTCTCTTGACGCAATAGAGTGACGAAGGCGTTTAAAATGTTGTTTAAATTGTAGAACGAAATCAGATTGAGGAGGGGATTTAGAATTTTGGCTAAAAAATCTCCGGGGAGACGTATTTAAGTACCGTAGACGAGATCAGCCGATTGGTAGTCTTCACGAAAAGTGGTTCGTAAACCAAGTAATATTGACAGTAATATTCGGGGCAGTCCGTTCTGTCGTAGACCATTATTGAAAATTTAAAGGACGTTTGAACGTTCGATGAGCCCGTTATATTTGGGATTGTAACTTATTGTTCGTTTACTTTCAGAACCGATAAGTTTTGACAACTCATTGATAGGATTGGATTCGAATTGGGATAAATCTCGGATCAATGACGATTTCTGAAGATACTCCGAAGCGAACAATCCAATTGGAGTAGAGAGCTGAAGCTGACGTTTCAGCTGTGATATCCAAGATAGGACTGGCTTCATGCCATCGAGTATAGCGGTCAATAATTATGACACAATAGCGTTTGCCCTCAGAGGTAGGAAGTGAACCAATAATGTCCATATGTATCTCGGTAAATCGTTGAGCAGTGGAGGAATAATTACCTAGAGTAGATTAAGTAGATTAAACCTGACAGTTTTGTGCCATTAGTCGTATATTATTCTTAACGGATATCCAAGTGACTTTTTCAGCAAGGAGTTTAATAGAAATGTTGACTCCTCGGTGAGATAAGTTATGGAAACTATTGATAACAGCTTGTCAAAATTGTTTTGGAATAAATGGGCGAATATTGCCTGTCAAAGTATCGCATAGAAGAGTTTTAGAAGATTGCCTAAGCAATACTGGCATTGGAAGGAATTTTAGCGTGGAATTTTACTTTGCTTAATTTATTTTAGGAATTTTACTAGTCTCTACTAATTCCTTGAGTTCGACATCATTGAACGCGTCAGCAATTTCGTCGTAGGAAATATTTTCTGGGAGTGATATTTGCTCAATACGAGAAAGTGTGTCGACAACTATATTATCAATTCCAGAAATGTGGCGAATATCAGTCGTCAGCTGACTGATAAAATCTAAATGACGGAATTGTCAAGGACTTGCTTTGGTAGGTGTTCACGCCTTGCGTTGAATTTATCTAAAAACATTAACAAATATAGTTGAGGTAAACTCATTAATTATCATCTCAGCTTGATTTAATTTATATTCACAGTTGATCCCAGGAATGTATAGCCAGCCAATAGTCCATATGAGGTTTGAAAATAATTATTATAATGATTGTTAATTAAGTTAAGCAATGTAAATGATTTAGACTTACCTTGTATTAAATTTCCATGAAAACAAAACAACTGTCATACTTCGAATATCACATAGGTAATGCAGAGCTATTGGATTAGATGCTATTGTATTCACTTATTTTTGCTCAGTTAGTGCGTTTAGTTTTTTTTGTCTAACATTAAATCTCTTTTTAATATTATTAGTTTATCAGTTGTGGTGGTCTTCTATCACCTGATGAGATAAGGAATTTCTATATTGTGCAAACAAGTTAAAAAATAAATAAAGAAGTTATAAATCAAAGTGAAAATTGGTTCTTTTGTACTGAAATTTTAAGAACTATCACTATATGAAAAGTTTGGTTATGATTGTCGAGATCGGCGTTGGTGCTTAAAGTAACATGTGTTCTTTGTTCCTAACACATTTTTTTTTGTAAATGATCGCGTACGATGACATTATTATCATCCAAAATCACTTAACGAACATAGCCTGTTGAGGCGGAAATTAATTTATTATCATCTAACATAGCCTGTTGAGGCGTAAATTTAATTCAATATCATCGAGCATAGCCTGTTGAGGCGTACATTTAATCCAATGTCATCGAGCATAGCCCGTTCAGGCGTAAGTTAATTTAATATTATTTATATCATCGAACATAGCCTGCTGAGTAATTGATTGTGGTTCCGGTATTTTCAAATTTTGTCATCGACATTTAATACAGTCCACTGCTAATATGGAAAGCTTCATCAGTAGGGTTGTGCGACAAAGCGTAGATGAGAGGCTTATGAAAAGAGTGAAGATTCTACCTTCAAGGAGATATCGAAAATGTTTAATTGCAGACTATGCTGCAAGGAGTTCACGATCATAAGCGCTGTTTGTCTGTTGCGTCTCATTAGATCGTACAGAGAATCGTTAATTTTTTGTTGGACAACGGCACCAAGGGCCTTGTCAGAAGCGTCGACCATTACCGCAAGTTGGTCAGAGTGTGAAGGGTGAGAAAAAGTTGTTGCCTCACTAAGTTGCAGCCTGCATAAGTCGAAGGCTTGAATGGCGTCTTCGAAAAATCGTTGAGAATAGCTTGATTTTTAACAGCGTGAGGAATATATCTACGGTAGAAGTTTATCATTTCAAGGAAACGGTGACGGTCCTAACGCGTAATAGCAGGGACAGGTTAGATTCTGGTTAAATCGATAGAATTTCCGAGAAAGTCAACGTTGGTTTTAGCAAAGTTGCATTTATCAACGGTAAAGATGAGACCTCAGAAAGACGCTCGAAAATAGTCCTAAGATGTTTGTGGTGCTCCTCAAAGGTTTCAGAAGCAATTTATAGGAGGTCATCAATGTAAAAGAAACAGCAATTTAGGTCTCGGAGAAGGGAGTGCATGGGGAGTTTGCCAATCCAAATGGCATTCGAATGAATCCGAAGAGTCCAAATGGAGCAGATATTGCAGTTTTTGTAATATCGCGCTCATCAATGGGAATTTGATACTATGCGCGAACGAGATGAATTGTGGAGAAAAAATTGCTTCCATGGAGTTGATGTGAAAAATCATGAATGTGTGGAATAGGATATTTATCAGAAATTATGATGTTATTTAGAAAACGGCCGTTTTTCTTTTTAACAAGATGGAGAGAAATGTGCCAAGAACTGTTAGATGGTCGAAAACGCCTTGGGATAACATTACGTCAAATTCTGCCTTTGCAATGGCCAATTTGGTGAAGCAAGTCGGCGATAATTATATGAAACGGGAGGGCCATGTGTTTCGATAACGTGAGTCCCGTTATGTTTCACAGGTTTAGCGAAATCATTTTTAGACCTTAAGTCCTTAAAGTTTTTGAAAATATCGAGAATTTCGATATTAACAGAATCGTTGATTAACGTTAGAGAAGGTGCTTGAAAAATGGAGAGTTAAGCCAAAGTGAATAAGGAGGTTAGTGGATCGACAAGACGTCGATTTTAATGTCCACTAAAAACCCCTATCTGTAACGGAAATCAGCTCCCAGCATAGTGATGGTAACATCGATGATATAACAAAGGTCTGACAGAACGGTAGTCTGAGACCAATGTTCAAGTTTAGAGACCGTGTACCCTAAGTGCTAACTTTAGTCGCGTTAGTGGCGAAAAGGAAGAAGTCTGATTTTCGGGAGAGATTTTACTCTTCACAGTTGCGCGGATAAATGATGATTCGTCACTTGTATAAATGAGGAAATGTTTTCGCGAAAAAGTATCGAGGACCTGCAGGAAATGAAGTTAGGAGTGAGTGTTATTACTGTAGTGACCATATGGGTATCACTGTACCCAAATCATAAAATATATTGATAATCATAAAATGATATTAAATTACAAGCCGTCGAGTCAGCGAAATATATCATTAAAAATAAATATATTAAAATGTTATGTTAGAGCCATACAAGCGTTGGTTAGGTTTTAATACGTTCTATTAAATAGATGTTAATGTGGATTAAATAATAAATAATTATGTTTTTATTAAATAGTAGTTGTGAATTGTGAACAAGAAGGTTCTCCGGAACATCATCTAACCGGCCGGCTCTCCAAAAGAAACCGACAACATATAGTAACCTCTGTTACTAGTCCTTTTGGTATTCGGAGTAAAGGACAAAACATTACGTGCCGTCACATGTGATGAGTCTACGTGTTCTTGAAGAATTTGAGGCAGAGGAATTGGAGTGCTTGGGAAATTATTTGCACTCTGAGTCACATTTTCTGGCTCTCTTCTTGAAAGTGTGATGGTAGTGGCAGATACCATCAAACTGTTCTGTATTTTTTTCTAACATAGGCTTCGAAAAGTACCTTAAGCTGCTCTTTGGTAGCTGTGTAGGTTTCGATAGCCGAAGAGACAGTACTTTCCTTAGGATCTGGTGGACCTGCTGAAACTGCTGCAAACATGAATGAGTGGCGGAAAAGCCTATAGTTGTGACGGCTACTAGGTTGGGTTGCGAATGGTTGCGTCGAACAAAATTAAAACCGAGAGTTGTGTTGAAATTGAAATTGCAGATGTTGCAGCTAGTAAAACCCCGCAACAATAAATAAGTTCCCTAAATATGTAAATTATTTTTATAGAGTTATTTAAAATTGAACAAAATAGAATTATCAATAAAATATTTTAATTAAATTATATATATAACGATATTAAAAATTGTATTAATTAAAAAAAATACTTGTGCTCCGAATCCCAAAATTGTGTTAATCGCTGTGCTAATAGTCGGATGGTCACCAGTTTATAGCCGCTTGTGCTATAGTGTAGGGTAGCATAATGTAGAGCAGTGCAGAATAGTTCAGTATAGAGCACTACAGTGCAGTGTAGAGCAGTGCAATGTAGAGTGGTGTAGTGCAGAGCATTGTAAAGCGGAACAGTGTAGATCAGTGCAGTGCAGAGCAGAGTAGTGTAAAGTAGAGCAATGTAGAGCAACAGTACAACAATCAATTTAACCGTCTTTTGTCAATTGTAATATGGATAAGATTATTCACAAATTTATTTAATCAAAAACAAAAAATTTTATTCAAAATAAACAAATGAAAAATCGATTAAATCAAAACAAGCAACATAAAAAACGAATCAATTTCACCGTTTTCCTAATAATATATCACAATTTCATCCAAATTACGCAAATTCGAGTCACACCAATAAAATAATAACCGAAAAAAAAATTATTTCAAATGTGTTGAAAAACAAATAAAAGTTAGAGAGTTACTCTAAACCTTCCAAGCCTCATCTACTCACATACAGATGACTCTTCTTCTTTGAAATATCATTTCTTCATTGAAAAAAATCACATTAAAAAATAATAGTTGAATGAAATAAAATGAGAGCTTTATGTCATAATATTCTAAAACTTAATAAATTAAACATTAATCCTGGATTATATCCATTTCTACGATACTGTACAAATGTTACCGGTAGTTACTTAAGTTATGGTAAATTAATACAACAATTATTTGTTTTGTAGGTTAAGATTTTTTTTTGTTTTAGAAAAAGATCCTGGACCTTTATTTATTAATCCCGAAACGCAAAAACTGTTAAAATCAGTAACAAGAGTTAATTTAGAAAAAATATTTAGACGGAGAAATGTTATTAATAACTTGGTTACTTATAAGTATGAAGATTCCTGGATCTACAACTCCCTACACAGCAATTCATATATTTTTTTTATTACTTTAGGTTTATGACAACAGAAGAAGTAGAAAATGAAATCAATAAATTAACAATAAAAGCAGATAAATATTTGCAAATGCCACCAGTTGTTCAGATTGTAAACGACACACATCAAATAATATCCAATGATCCTGAGCTAAAAAATTACTCTGATTCATCGATTGTCTTCACAGACATTACGTACGGTTTAAAAAGTGTGGAACGTAAAATTGTTGTTCGTGATATTGATGGAAAGTTAGAAAAAGCTCCATTAAGTGTTCGTAAACGTATGAATCAAATATATTTTCCATTAGAAGGACGTAAACTTACACTTCCAAAAATATTCGAACCTGAATACTTGGAACAAAGTATTAATAATAAAAACTATGAATTTCTGCTCGATTGGGTTTGTGTTCAATTCGAACCATACGACCGTGAATTTCACGAAATTTCATCAAAAGTTTACACAAAAGTGAATGAAACTAAAGATTTTCATGACTTACGTTCGACACGACATTTCGGTCCGTTAGTATTTTTCTTAGCTTGGCATAAAATCATCGATAATTTATTGATCGATATGATTCAAAGAGATTATCTACAAAATGGTGTTGAATTAATAGCATTAACATATAATTTAAATAATATTACTTACGATAAAAATGTTCTGTCGAAACTTCCACAAAAAGATGAACTTCGAACACAATATCAACCCTTTAAGTCTCAACATGATGAAATCATTGAAAACTCAATTGGAAAAACATCAACCGATTTTAAAATTGATGATTTTTGTTTGGAATTTATAGACAGCTATGTAAAGGAATATTCAACAAAAAAACCACAATTGGAACTTGTTCTACAAACGTATAAAGAGAGTCATGAACATAAACGAAAATTGTTGGATGGTTTGAATAAGGCACATGGTATTAGTAATTAATTAATTTAAATATGAATAGAAAATTTGATAAAAAAATAAAATTTTCAATTTATCTACATTAATATATTTGTAGTTGTATCTAAAATTTATTTTATTTTTTAAACAAATAACTCTCATTGATTTTTCTTTCTTTTTTTCGTTTTCTTTTCTTCATCTGTCATAACTTTATCTTTACTATCCGTTTCGGCCGCTGGAATATTTTCCTCTATTTTTATGTCATCATCAACTTTGTTTTTTTGTGGTAATTGAGTTTCATTTAAAATTCGACGTATTTTTTCCGTTAAATTATTGGAATCATCTAAGTTTATTTTAGATCCTGTGAAAGATAAAAAAAATTAAGAAAAATTATTTTATTAATAAAATAAAAAAAAAGTTATTAATTATTAATATGATTTTATTAAAATAACTTTACAATAAATACAATCAACATTAATTTTACTATTTTTTGTTTTTTATGCATCAGAGAAAATATTTTTTTTATCAATATTTTCATTCTCACGTCTACGTAAAACTTCTTGTCGTTCTTGCTCTAAATAATCATCTATATAGAAAATTGAATAATATGCATAACAACCACCAAAGAATAATAAAAATCCTACAGCAAAATAAAATGTAGAGTTATGTCGTTCTTTTTTATAATCATGCGTTTCAGTATTATCAGTTGGACTGTAATGAAAATCTTCAGTTTTTGGACGTTGCGTATAGTCTTTAGATATATTTTCATCGAATGCTTTTGACGATGAAAATGTCGATGACGAAGTTGTTGAAGATGATTTCGATGACTTACCATCTTTTTTAAATGTAACTCCAAGAATTTGACCCGGGGTATCTTCTTCAAGTTCTGCATATGCCTATTGTAATAAATTAAATAAAAATTTAATTAGTAACATTGTAACGAATATAAAAATGATCGAAGATATACAAAATAATATATAACAAAGGTGGACGTGATTTTCACTAATAACGACCTAACAGACTATCAGGAGGTTTTCCACTCCTTTAGCAACATACCTTTGTTGACCAAAGGCTCGCGATAATTATGAGGTTATCGAATTGGTTAGATAAGACTACCATAAAATTTCGAAACCGCTAATCTAAAATGTGATAGACTTAATTAGGTCAGCAACGCGAAGAAAGAGCTTAGTGAAATTTCCCAGAGCGATTAGGACTCAATGCTGACTGTTTGATATTATGCTAAAAATCGAACCTTTACTGCCTAACGAAGGCTCCTTTACTGCCTAACGAAGGCTCGCGAAGGATCTATCAATCTAATGAAAAGGAGCAACGCTTTCAATAATTAAAGTCTAATATTGCCTATTAGGCGAGGATATAAAGCATAAAAATAGGCCAAACCTAAGCAAATCGGCAGAGTAAGATGGATCGAGATACGGTTTTTTGCATTCGATTCAGGAAGTCATCAGGAAAGTTTGTGAACATAGCCACTTTTCGGCAAAAAAACCTCTGGAGTACCTAGGGGCCAGGGCGGGTTATATACACCTAATCTCCTTGAACTTTCCATAAATTCAACTCGAAATTGATCCAAGCTCGTTATACTCTGGGGTTTTTTGGGATCGCTGAACACGAATATGATGTCGGCGATGACCCTCGGAGTACCTAGGGTCCAGGGCGGGTATGTCTAACTCATCTCCTGGAACTTTCAATAAATTCAGCTCGAAATTGATCGAAGCTCGTTACTCGGGGGTTTTTGGGGTCGCTGAACACAACTATAATGTCGGCGACGACCCTAGGAGTGGGTATGTCTTACTCATCTCCTGGAACTTTCCATTAATTCAGCTCGAAATTGATCGAAGCTCGTTACTCGGGGGTTTTTTGGGGTCGCTGAACACGAATATGATGTCGGCGATGACCCTCGGAGTACCTAGGGCCCAGGGCAGGTATGTCTAACTCATCTCCTGGAACTTTCAATAAATTCAGCTCGAAATTGATCGAAGCTCGTTCGTTACTCGGGGGTTTTTGGGGTCGCTGAACACAAATATAATGTCGGCGACGACCCTAGGGCCCACGGTGGGTATGTCTTACTCATCTCCTGGAACTTTCCATTAATTCAGCTCGAAATTGATCGAAGCTCGTTACTCGGGTTTTTTTTTGTCTCTGAATACGAATATGATGTCTGCGATTACCCTCGGAGTACCTAGGGGCCAGGGCGGGTTATATACACCTCCTCTCTTGGAACATACATGCAAAATAGATTGTGGTAAATGCTTGTGGATGCCGAAAGCACGGATTAGCTTGCAATATTGCATGTAAAAATTGTGCAGGGTCAAACTGCACGAATATGGAAAAATTTACGGAATCACAATCTTCAGAAAATCTAGACGAAGATTTTCTGGATGAAGAAAATAAGTGCACGAACTTTGAAGAAAATGAATAAATTGTGTAAATCGAAATAAATAAAACATTTGTATTATAAAGACTTAACGGCTTTTTTTCCTTTATTATATTCGTCGAATAAATAAGATTGTAACAAACAGATGGAAACTCTTTACTCCAGGATTTTTAAGGTCAATAAAGTTCGAGTCCTAGGTACTCCGGGAGTCATCATCGACATAATATTTGTGTTCAGCGGTCCCAAAACCCCCCGAGTAACGAGCTTCGATCAATTTCGAGCTGTATTTATGGTAAGTTCTAGAAGATGAGGTGTATATAACCCGCCCTGGCCCCTAGGTACTCCAAAGGTGTTTTGCCGAAAAGTGGCTATATTCACAAACTTTTCTGACGGCTTCCTGAATCGAATGCAAAAAACCGCATCTCGATCCATCTTACTCTGCCAATTTGCTTAGGTTTAGTGCTGTATTTCGAATCTTCGTTTCGAATCGAATCTTCGTTTATGTTTTGTGGGGAACACATCGAAGAAAAAACAAAGCGAAAATAAAACATAATTAAAATAAAATAAGCCAATATACCTAAATTAAATAATTTTTTAAGTTAAACAATCTATCATTAATTGAGTGCAAAAATTATTAAAGTTTATTTGGACTACTGAAATACCGCCCGTGTTGAAACAACAGATTGTGTTTTTTATTAATAAGTTTGAAACTAACAATGGCGGTGTGCTCTGTTTGTGGTCAAAAAGTTAATCGTGATTTAGATCAAAAAATCTGTTGTACGTTGTGTAATGGTGTTTTTCATATTAGTTGTGTAAAATTAAATCCAACAGAAGCTGAAAATTTATTTCAAGGGAAATCTACATGGTTTTGCATAGCATGTACACACTCAAAAACTACTACAATACGTTCTACAGTTACACAACCTTACGCAAACAAATCGCAATCAAAACCAGTAGCTGTGTCAAACTATGATACTATTTTAAAAAAACTGGAATCAATGGAAAAGGATAACAATCTCAACTTTTCGTCAATCATGCAGCGGCTTGAAAATCTTGAATCTACTTTAATTCGGGTGAAAAATCTGGAAGAAGAAAATAAACATCTTAAACAGGATATCACTCAAAATATTAAAAGAATTAATCAACTTGAGCAAAACTTTCTCCAAAATTGTATTGAAATTACCGGTGTACCAAAAATTGATGACGAGAATATCACAAATACGGTTATAAATATTATAAAAACGAGTCTTGATATATCTATTACGTCAGATGACATTGATAATTGCTACAAAAAAAAAACAAAAAGTGAATCATATGCGGATATCTTAAACAACATTACTACCGATAAATCAAAAAATATTTTACAATCAGCTGGGCAATTTAATAATGCAGTTAAATCGTCATCAGACATATTATTTGTTAAATTTGTTCGGAAAATAACAAAAGACAAAATTATGCATAAAAAAAACACTAACAAAATAAAAATAAAATCGAATACATTCAACAATTCTGCTGCTGATAACGAATACATCTATATCAACGACAGTTTGTCTAGCCATAAAAGATATCTATTTAACCAAGCCAAAAAAGTAAAACTAACTGCCAAGTACAAACATCTGTGGGTTCGGAATGGCATTATAAGGATGAGGAAGACTGACAATTCAAAAATCGTGATTATTGAAAGCCCTGATGATCTTAAATTTATAACATAAGTATATACACCGATTAATCTAAATAATATTACTTTGTTTTATATAATAATCCTAGAATAAGAATTTGTAATTCAAATATGTTAAATCTAAATAATTCTCAGAGCTTTACATGTAACAATTTACTTTCTTCTTATAGTGCAAATCGTCGTCTTCTCCAAAGCAACCCTGGCATATTTAGCAGTATTAATTTCTGTGTGCAGAACATAAGAAGTATGAGAAAGAATTTCAATCGATTAATTCTCGAGCTTAACACGGTTAGCAATATTCCATCGCTAATCTTTCTAACGGAAACCTGGATTAGTGAATCTGAAAACCACCACTACAAAATACCCAATTACACCTTGTATGGTGAATATAACGAAAATTATAGATCAGGCGGTGTTGCTGTTTTCGTTGAGAATTCGCTTAACGCAAAATTCTCTGAAATTAAAGCCAACAGCGCCGACATCTTGAGACTTGATATAAGAATTAATAAAATTGATTATACCTTCATTTGTGTGTATCGCTTCCACTCTGTAAGTATAGAAGTCTTTCTTGATGAGCTTAAAAAAGTGCTTTATTCAATTAATACAAAAAACCTCTTTTTTTTAGGCGATGTAAATCTGGATATCTTAAGTAAATCTAGTGACCGCGATAAGTACATGTTTTTGATGTCTTCTTTTGGCCTAACGGCTAGCATAAATGAACCCACAAGGGTTAGTAATACCACCTCCACATGTATTGACCATATTTTTGGTAGAACCAATGCTAACTATAGTTTTGCCAATCTTAGTTCAGTGATTGACCTGAATATAACTGACCACCATTTTATAATATATTTTATAAATATCTCAAAGCAAGCAGTGCCAGAGAAGCCTGCAAAGACCGCTCAGTATCTCATTGACTATTCAAAACTAAAACAGTCTTTAACAGCCGAAACATGGTATTCAGTTTATACGGAAAAAAACGCATCCCTAGCATTTGATAATTTTTTGATCATATTAGCTGACCACATTGCAAACGCAAAGTTTGTGAAAAATAGAAATTCCAAGCATAAAAACTTAAAACCATGGATAACCCCTCGTTTAGTTAAAAAGATTCACAAAAAAAATTTTCTTTGTAAGAAATCCAAATTACATCCCACTAATAGCAAATTGGCCACTTATCTACGAACGTACTTAAAGAAATTGAATACCAAAATACATGACGCGAGAGAACAGTACTTTAAATATAAATTCAACAGCTGTCAGAATAATATAAAAAAGCAATGGGAGTTAGTCAACGATCTAACTGGTAATACTAGTAATAACAAACCTATAACTGAGATTCTTAGTTCAAAAGGGGAGCTGTTAAATGACCCAAAAAGTATTTCAAACGAATTCAATGAGTTTTTTACAAGTACTCCTGCTAATCTCAGTAGCCAGTTCTCTAACCTTCAAAGCACTGAATCTGATTTTCATCAATATGTTTGCCCTACTGAATACGACTCGCAATGTATTTTCGCCCCTATAACTGCTTTTGAGCTGTACCAAATAATAAACGTCTCATCAGGTTCCAATAGTTGCGGCTTCGACCAAATTAGCAACAAGACACTAAAAATAATTTCTCTATTCTTAGTCGATGTTCTGTCACACATTTTCAATCTAAGCCTGGGAACTGGTTGCTTCCCTGAAACTTTAAAAAAAGGTATAGTTATACCCATTTTCAAAAAAGGTAACAAAAAAGACTTAAATAATTACAGACCTATTGCATTACAGTCAGTGTTCTCCAAGCTATTTGAAAAGTGTGTTAAGAACCGGCTTATGGAATATTTAGATATAAAAAATCATCTCAGTGATAAACAATATGGATTTCGCATAGGGAAAAACACTGAGTACGCTCTATTGAATTTCTTAAATGGAGTCCACGAAGGCATAAATTTGAGCAAATCAGTTGCAGGTCTGTTTGTTGACATAACGAAAGCCTTTGACATGGTAGACCACAAACTGCTGCTTAAGAAATTGAAATCAATTGGAATTCCATGTATTATATTGAAATGGTTTGAGTCTTATCTTAAAAATAGACCACAACTCGTTAGAATTGATAATATCCTCAGCTCGGTTTTAACAGTTAACACTGGTGTACCACAAGGGTCAGTACTTGGGCCTGTCTTATTCCTTTTATACATAAACTCAATATTTCAACAAAACTTTAAAGGTCAGATATCTGCCTTTGCAGATGACATGGCATTCTGCTACTGTTCCACCTCAATACACAATGTTGTTGAAGATATTGAGTCAGATTTAGTTACCTTAAAAAAATGGTTCTCAGTGCACCACCTAGTGTTGAGTCCTAAAACAAAAATTGTCCATTTCGACCTCACTTCCCTAAAACATAATCCTAAAGCAATTATCTGGCATTCGCATGACTGCATCTCGCATAACTGTACTACAACTTGTATTGAAATCGAATCAGTTATCGAAATTAAATATTTGGGTGTGTATTTGGATTCAAAATTAAATTGGTCGTCACACATAGCAAAACTCCAACAGTATTTTTGTAATCTTAATAGATCTTTTTATTTTTTAAGGTCGATTTGTCCTCCGGTAGTTCTCAGAAATCTATACTTTGCACTTTACCAATCTAAGCTGCAATATGGTATTGCTTGTTGGGGTGGTACTTATTTCAGCAATATACAACCATTGTTGACCAACCAAAAACATGTACTTAGAATAATTTATCATAAAAATAGAAGAGAGCACTCATGGCCTCTGTTTGTAATGAGCAATATCCTACCTTTAAGGCATTTATATGTTTTCAGAGTTCTTAAACTATTTTATAATGTAAGTGGTAACCGTCTGACTAGTCGTCACAATCCTAACAATCGAACCCTGAGGTCTTATGCTAACTCATGGTGTCCACTATTTTTTCCAAACAAAATTCCCTGACTTTCCATGACTTTCCAGAGCAAAAATATGAAAATTCCAGAACTTCATTTCAAACTAAACCGACCAGAAAAATAATTTCTAAAAATTCTAATTAACTTAAAATTTCTGTTGCAAGATCGTGGGAAAGTCAAATGATGTGGTTTTTATGATGAGGAACCACAAAACACTAACAAAAATAAATAATGTTCTAAATCATAAATGTCTACTTTTATTAAGTTTTACTATTATTTACAATGGAACATACTCTCTCTGTATATATGCATTGGTTTTTGAAATATCTAAAAATATTCACCATTGGCATGTCTGTAGAAATAGAATCATCGTGCCATTCTTAAATATTTCCTCTTAATGAAGTTTTAATCTCATCAAAGTAGATTGTCAATGTTCGTTAATATTCTAAACATGTAATAATATTCTAAACATAAAATCTAGATGTATTTGCCAAAAATACAGTTTTGCCGATACGTCCAAGTTTTCTTTTATCGTTTCTAACAGCGGGTGGTAAATGCCCTATATATAGCCTTCCCAGAAAATTTTCTTTCAAATGATTTATTGTATAAAGTTTTTTCATATAGCGTGACACATGATTTTTTTTTAGTTTGATGCTATGACAAAATATTTTTTCGAGAAGGTTTTCTGCATTCAAAAAAGTTTCTAGGTAACTTTCTTGTCTCTTCTCTTAAAACGATCTTAAGGGAGAGTCTATGAAGATCTTGACATGGTACGTGACAAGACATGGTCCAATAAATCACCCCATCCGGCCTTTCTGCCTCCGACAGATGCACATTCTAAAACTCGGAGGCAGAAACCATGGGACACATTATCTGCAACGGCTCTGAACTTGCATGGTGCAGATACATTAAGTTCGGTGACGGGAGACTAGCACTCCCTCTGCTACAAATCATTAGTCCAATCCAGCTCACTACGTTAAGAGGCTCGAATTTGACCACATTGCACATTCTACAGTGGCATCGACGTCATCTGCAGTATAACAACAGCAGAGGAGAGCACAATAAAACTTTAGGTCACAGTGCTACTCGAACAAGCCATCTAATTAGTTCAGCTTCGAGACCCCCCCCCCCAATAAAATGAATGGTGGAACATGCTCGCTATAATTGGTATACATTTACACCTTTTGAAAAAGGGCCTTTTCAAAATTTTTTTTTAATAATTTCTCAGCCACTAGGAAATATACTTTCAGTGGTTCGTACATCTTCTATGTTCTCTCTAGTGCTGGCATTAATGCGAATAACACCGATTTTAATTAGATCAGCAGAAATAGAAAGGTTTATATCTTCAGGCATTAATAAAATAATGAAGCACCAACAAAAATTTTTGTTTGTGAAAGTGGCCAAATTAGCTCTTAGAAGTAAACGTAGATTATTCAATACTTTTGATTCAAGAAAAAATCTTATAACACGATCCTATAGTATCTAAAAGCCAACAGAATATCATTAAAATAAATGAAAGAGCAGAAATCCTAAGAGCGAAAGCGACAACAATTTCGACTATGTAAATTTCTATTTAAAGTTTTGACAGTGCTATTCATTCTTTAAATTCTGGTACTAATCATAGAATAACCTCTACCATTACCCTGACGGAGATTTAATCGTCACTGACCGCACAAGATAAGCTACTATATTCGCGGAACGCTTTGCGAGAAACTCGACTGTTCTGAAAACCCCTAAAGAAGTATCCCAAATTCAGGCAAAAAAGAACTTCATTTCAAACCCAAAGTTTTCGCAAATTGTTTTCAGCTTCCCGTCTTTCAGTTTCCCGCACAAAGCTTCCCGTCTTGACAAATTTTGAGTATCATCCAATTTTTGAGTATCATTAAATATCTAAGTACTAAGTACTAAAAGAGAAATTTTAATGCAGTAGATACGCATAAAAAAAAACGACTTACATTGTATAGATAGAGATGCGTTCTATAATTTTCGAAAACCGCATAAATCGTATAAACAAATCAAAATTCACACAGAAAAAAACCTAGACACGTTTGAAAACCGGAGGGAAACATTTTTTTGGGATGACATTAGTTCTTTCAGTTAATTTAATATTTTACAATAAACTTCAATCCTATAAATATTTATCAATAGAGGCAGAAGAGGTGAACATTTATGGAAAATCTACAACAACGGCAGAAGAAAACCGCATAACTAATAAATCATATAAAAAAGCCGCAAAAAAACTGAATAGAAAATCCGCATAACTTTAAAAATCGCATACAAAGATAATCGAGTGTATTCAAATTCAAAGCATAACATTAAGTGATAGATTATATTATGAGTTATATAAAGGAGATATGTATAAGTAAATTATAAAGAACATATGAGAAATATTTTTTATAAAAAGTTTTTGTTAAATAAAAATTTTCCAGAGAAATAACTGAAATTCCCTGACTTTCCATGACTTTCCCTGACTAAAAAAAAATCCCCTGACTTTCCATGACTTTCCAGAATTCCATACCTGGTGGACACCATGTAACTGTGTCTGCTCAATTCCTAAGTTTTATAAAATCCACTTCAAAAAATACTTTCTTGTAACTGCGCCTTTTGTGTTCAACAAATTACCATCCGAAATTAAAGCAAACAACCCCTCTCCCAAACTCTTTCTACAAAATCTAAAAAAATTTCTAGTCAGCTCCTCGAATATCGATTTTCTTTTCCCTTAACTCCAATTATTTCATTTTTTTGTAGTGTTTGAAAATGTTTTTCTAAATTTACCATTAAATAACTTATGCTTAAACAATTATATATGAATAGGTTAATTGTTGTACCCCACAACGCATCTATTTACACAATTATTAAAGATGTATCACATGCCACTAGCCAACTCTAAGCTAAAATGTGATTCTAATTTCGTTTTATTATGTTTAATAATATAATTGTAATTGTAATATGAATAATAATATAAATGTATAATTAAAACGAAATAAATAAATAAATAAATAAATAAATTTCCTCGTCTATATAGCTGGGAATTGCGGGACATAAGGAATTTGAGACGGGAGTTGAGGTTTCAAACAAAATGGCTTGAATACCGTTAGTTGCAATCATATGGAAATGGCGATCATTACAAACTGGCGTGATAACTGTGCTTCGCAGAATCGGTACTAATTAATGCTTCTACTATAAGTGGTTGTTAATGGAGGGTCGAGATGGCCGATAAATCATACTTTTGACTAGCTCAACGGTTTAATAGTTCGTGGTCAGAGACTACATAGGCAAGAATATGGCGTTGAGTTCATGCAAAACCGTATGATGGAATAAAAACCTATATACAGTTCTACAAATTTCCAAGATACTTCAAAATAGAGTACATATTTGTATTTGTATTCTGCCCTATTTCTACGACCAATATCGAACAAAATATAAATTCTAATTCCGTAACATATTTACAAGGTTGACAAATATCATGATATTTATATAAATATCAAAATATCCGATATATATCTGATATATATCAAGTCCTGATATTTATTTTTGAATTATTTGTTTATCTATATTATACAATATGTAGTAGAGGGCGCTCTAACTTTACGTAATCGAACTTCCTTACGACTTTCGAACCGATTTTAGATCCCCACGGCCCACCCCCATGTATAAGCAAAACGTTTTATAATCTTTTTACCTTACGTAAGAATTTTGATATCCCTCCTATCCTACCTTTTGTTAGCGAAAATAAGAAAAAATCGAAGAACCCGAAGAATAAAAGAACGTCAATTTGCCAGCGTTTCGTTTCCAAGCGTATCAATTAACTTTGATTGCACAGGTCAAAAAGACGACAACATTTGCTTAAGAAATGCTGTAGCCGGAAATGCACTAAGCAGCTGTAGTTAGTTGAAGTTGTTTCTAATTCTAATCTCTAATCCGAGTGACAAAGTTAGTATTTCAAACATGTAGAACACCTAATTATTTGGAAATGTTTTTGATGTTTTTTTTTACTGATATCACGAGTTTTTGTAGTAAATAATAAATTTTATGAGCTTGGATTATAATGAAATAAATAATAAAAGTATACCAACTTTAACGATTGATTGAATTATTTCCAATTTTTCTGCGCTCATAAAAACAACATACCCAATAATCCGCAAGATATATAATTTGGGCCAAAGATTTATCTAGGGGGTGTGGGTTGGTTGGGTGAACCTCGCATATTGGCACCAAATATTTTGAGGAGTATACTAGAGTTGGAGTATACTAGAATGTAAAACCCAAATATATGCTCGTCATGTTTGCTATTTGGTCCAGAATCTACAATAATTTGTTTATCGCCTTCAGATGAACTTTCGATATTAAACATGGCTTAGAACTATAAAAAAAATGTAAGTAACAGATTTAGTTCAAGTATCATTGCTTTAATATTAATTTCAAATTTCTTTAATATTAAGATTAATTTCAATGTGATTTTTCAGTATACAAATACTGAATTTATATTGTCTCACTTTTGTTTTATTTAACTAGAAACTAATTTTAATAAAACTATTTTTGAATTAAAATAATTTTAGGCCAGTAATAATAGGAGAAAAAATTAGAAAAAAAAAAATAATTCGTTACAGCAAACTGACAGTGGGATATTGTAGAACACGATATTGTAAAAGAGGGAAACATAAATCGAACCAGCAGCTGCTATCCGGGGGAGAATGGGGAGGGTTTTTAGGGGTTGAAAGGGGTTTTTCGTGATTTCTGGCTAAACCGTGCATTCTATCAAAAAGAGTTATATGTAAAAGTTGTAGGGAATAAAAAGATCTACACTTTTTGTACGGACCATTTTTACCCTCACCTCAACATTTTTCGAAAAAAATGCGAAAAACCGATTTTTTCTTTTTTCTTGTTTTCTTTGACAAAAAAAATTTTATGAAGTTCAAACGTTGGAAAAAGATACCCCATTTATTGCAAAAAGGCAGCAATTTTTTCGGAGGGAAATATTTAGACGTTGTTGTTAAAATTAATTTTTTTGAAAAAAAAAACCAAATTTTTAACTGCGATTCCTCTTAAAACTACGCCTCCTAAAGAGTTCGTTCTTACGTCTATTTATGATAAGTGGTAAAAAATGGTACACTGTTATGGAAAAAAGGCGGGAAAATTGAAAAAACCGAGAAAATCGCTTTTTTTTCGTGGTAATTTGCATATTTATCGTTGAATAATCGTTATTAATTAATAAAATCATTTAAATTTTTTATGATAAACGTAAACGACGATCATTTGGAAATAAATTAATGAATAATTATATGCTTTCGTTACTTTTAGTTTATTTAGGTAACGAAAAAGTAAATTTTATTCTTCAAACATGGCGATCTCAAAAAGTACCTTTTACTTTTCTTTCATGTTTTTTATATTTTACAGATTTGTTATTTACTTAAAACATACTAAACCTATAAGGACAATTGTTATTTTTTGTTTTTGAGAAAAACACATTTGAATATAGGTTGATTTTTTTTGTACTTTGTGCCATACACTAAACCCAAGTTTACTGATTCTATTAAACTTATTTTGGGTTTAGAAGGTACTAAATGAGGTTTAAAGAAGGTACTAAATAAGCTTTTTTTGGGTTTTCTGAAGGTTTAATATTTTACCCAAAACATACTCAAATTACAGACAGACGTTTTGTTCGACGATAAAAACCAATTCGAATATTTGTTAGCAAAAATATGCCAGTTGCAGATTTTGCTGAAATTTATCAAATAGATAGTGAATTTTCCTTTCAATTACAATAAAAAATTCATATTAAATTAAAATATATCATATATTAATTATCATATATTATAAACTAAAATAAGCATTAAATATTTTAGAAAAATGAAAATTCTGCCAATCCCATGTACCTTCGAAATCAAACTGCTCAAGAACGGCTTTACCAATTTTATCAAACTTTTTTTTTTTGTAGGTGATTAGTTAATCGTTTGAAAAAAAAAATAATTAATTGTTTTTGTAATTATTTTTAAATTAAAATATTAAAAAACTTTTTTAAAGTTGGCACTTGGGTTGAAGATCAATTGAAATTTAATTTATTTTTTTTTGTAAAAACAGTTCTATCCTTACTCTAAAATATTACAAATTTACAAAGAGGCTAATATTCGTGTTCTTTAGATATTTAATTTTTAAGATTTTTAGTACGACTGAAATTCTAATTGCTGATTATTTCTTCGAACAATTTTTATCAAGTTCGAAAACGAAAGCATCTAATTATTCATAAATGTATTTCCGAATGATCGTTGTTTATGTAATAATAAAAAAATAATATGATTTTATTAATTAGTAACAATTATTCAAGAACGAGTAAATGAGTCAAAACTGAACTCTTTAGGAGGCGTAGTTTTAAGAGGAATCAGTTAAAAATTTGTTTTTTTTTTTCAAAAAAATTAATTTTAACAACAACGTCTAAATATTTCCCTCCTAAAAAAATTGCTGCCTTTTTGCAATAAATGGAGGTATCTTTTTCCAACATTTGAACTTCATAAAATTTTTTTTGTCAAAGAAAACAAGAAAAAAGAAAAAAATCGGTTTTTCACATTTTTTCGAAAAATGTTGAGGTGAGGGTAAAAATGGTCCGTACAAAAAGTGTAGATCTTTTTATTCCCTACAACTTTTACATATAACTCTTTTTGATAGAATGCACGGTTTAGCCAAAAATCACGAAAAACCCTTTTCAACCCCTAAAAACCCTCCCCATTCTCCCCCGGATAGCAGCTGCTGGTTCGATTTATGTTTCTCTCTTTTCAAATATCGTGTTCTACAATATCCCGCTGTCAGTTTGCTGTAACGAATTTTTTTGTTGTTAAAATACTATTTTTCCTGGCCTATTTTCAGAGTATGTAATTTCATATTTCAAAATAAGATTCAACAAACGTTTAACCACTTGTTACGGTGAAAATTTTTGTTTATTTGTATCTGCAAATCGACTAAAATTATGCAATTTGCTGTCCTACTTGAAAAAATTTTGACAGCTATAAAAGTTGATCATTAGAAAAAGTATTTGCATACCCGGGAACATTATTAGGGACAAAAGCGTTAAATAGCACACGCGGTGTTGTTCTAGGGGTCTAGTCGGCACTTTACGGTGCAGTTTTTAATTTCATTTACGTTAGATCGATAAATACATATGTATACATATGTATATTATATTGATATTATATTGATATATGTATATTAATATACATATGTATATTATATTGTTCTACACCTTTTCCAATCGTAATTCAGAAAGCGTCAATGTTAATTCAGAAAGCGTCAATTTTAATTCAGAAAGCGTCAATTGTGATTCAGATTAGTCAATTGTAAGTCAGAAACCGTCAATTGTAATTCAGATTAGTCAATTCTAATTCAGAAACGGCCAAATGTAATTCAGAAAACGTCAATTGTAATTCAGATTAGTCAATTGTTATTCAGAAAACGACAATTTTAATTCAGATTAGTGAATTGTAATTCAGAAAACGTCAGTTGTAATTCAGAAAACGTTAATTGTAATTCAGAAAACGTCAATTGATGTAAAGAAAAGCCGGTCAAGTGAAATAAAATTCGCTCGTCGAGGGTTCCATGAATTTAGAAGGGCAAACTGACAAAAATAATTTACATAAAGCTGTGTTGCAGAGTTTTTATATTGCAAGACCATAGGCACATAACCCGACAGACAATTTCACTATTTGTAACCGTAAAAAGACCGAAATGTTACCGGTAACTGTTATCGGGCACAAGTAGTAACGTAACTGATTTGTTATTTTGGTCAGACAATAGGCGGTAAGGGTTACCGAACGAGAACCGTGTCGGTTACATTTCAACCTTCGTATGGTTATAATTTAAGTTACTTTTCAGTTGATTTTGGTAATTTGACGGGCACAATTACGTTATAATATTTCAGTTATTAGATGGTATTTATGTCGGTTACGTTTTGGTTATGTTTGGTAATTTGACGGATATAATGGTGGTTATATTTCAGATATTAGATGATGTTTTCGTCGGTTACATTATGGTAATTTTTTGTCATTTGACCGACACAATTACACGTTGAACCTGTTACAATGAATTCTGACGCGAACGAAACAAAACGAGCTGAATACGTACAATCCTTGAACAAGTACATACAGCAAGGGAAACAAGTTGTTTGGATGGATGAAACAAATTTTAATTTGTTTTATCGTCGAACGAGAGGCCGTGCAAGAGTTGGGAAAAGAACAGTACAACACCTTCCAGCATCAAGAGGTCATAACATTCATTTAATTGGAGCAATTTCAAGTACAGGAACCGTATACATGGAAGAAAGGGTTCATTTGCTGCCCAGTTAGCAAACGATTGGGTAGTTGTTTTAATGCAAAAGTGGCAAGATGTGGGAAATCAACTGGAAGATTTTGTGATTGTTGTGGACAACGCACCTTGTCATTCAAAAGAGTGATCGATGGTACGCCAGCTTCTCTTTTGCGGTTAGAACCATTTTCTCCGATGCTAAATCCCATTGAGAATATTTGCTGTAAAAGAAAATCGTATGCCAAAAGCAACATTCGTGTTCCAAACGTTGCAGGTCCTGGCGTAATGTAACAAAGATTGATCTACTACTTGGAAGATATTATACATAGATCATGCAACTAACACCATAACCGGGAGTGATCGCGCTCGTGCTATGCAACACTGTACAGTTCCCTAAGCTAGCGCCTTGTTAATGAATAACATAGTGGTCGGTCGGTAATTTATTTAAAAAAATACTAAGACATACTATGTATATACGCGGAACTTCATCCCAATTTTTCGCTATACTAAAATAAAATATAAAGTTAATAAAATGTGTTTTGTTTCTGAATTACAATTAACGTTTTCTGAATTACAATTGACTAACCTGAATTACAATTGACCCTTTCTGAATTACAATTGGCGTTTTCTAAATTAAAATTGACGCTTTCTGAAATACAATTGACAAATCTGAATTACAATTGACTAATCTGAATCGCAATTGACGCTTTCTGAATTGTAATTGTGGTTTTCTCAATTAAAATTGACGCTTTCTGAATTACAATTGACTAATCTGAATTACAATTGACTAATCTGAACTACAATTGACGCTTTCTGAATTACAACTGGAAAAGGTGTAGTTTTTAATTTCATTTACGTTAGATCGATAAATACATATGTATATTATATGTATACATATTCGTTCGAGAATGATCATCGCTAGGATTTTCATTGTTGTATTAAGCAGAGATATACCTCTCCAATTCTTGCATTCTCTTAGGTCACCTTTCTTTGGAAATGTTATGGTTAAACCCTCTTTCCATTTGGTTGGCATTTTACCTCTGTTTTATACATCAACTAATAGTGGTGTTAGAGCTTCCGCTGTTGTGGTTCTGCTTTGAGTAATTCTGCTGATATATTATCGGTAACAGCAGATTTTTTATTCTTGAGTTTCTGTATGGCATCTCTAACTCCCCGTTCCGTTAGAGAATGGGTGTAGATAGTTTCGTTATGTTGTTGGCAGTTGTCTTCAAAGTATTCTTTCCATCTATTTAGCTGTTGTTCATGTGTTGTGAGGGTTTGACCAGATTCATCCTTTATTGGTGGGATGTTTGATATTTGTTAGTGACCTTTCTCGCGCATTTGTGTAGTGTGCGCATATTCCTATTAGCTGCTGCTGTTTATGCAGTCTTGAGAATGTTTTCAGTGTATCTTCTGCGATCATTCCTTGCTATCCTTTTCACTTGTTTCGCTGTACCCTCATATTTGCTGCGGATCTCGCTTGTGTTTTAGTGACAGAGTTGCACCTTCAGCTGACGACGCTCTTCAATTTTCTTCCATGTATTGTCACTGATACTGCTATTTTTCTTGGTATAAAGGCACATCTGTAGCAGAGTTGACGTAAGTTTCTTTAACTTGTTCCCATTTTTAATCAATGCTGGTGGTTTCGTTGTTTGGTAGATTGAGCTGGAGCGATTCCTTGAAGATTTAAATTCTGTTTTGTCGCTCAATCTATTGCTGTTGAATTTCCTCTGACATGACTTGTGTTTTACAGCGGCTGGTTTAATTTTGAATGTTGCAATCACCAGTCGATAATCGCTGTGTATGTCTGCTCCTCGCTTTGCTCTGACGTCTTGTAGTGATGATAGAAACTTCTTGTTTACCAGTACGTGCTCAATCAAATTTCTAGGTTCTTTCATTTGGAGATGTCCAAGTGAATTTATGTATCTTCTTGTGTGGGAACTTGCTGCCTCCTATGAATAGCTGATTTGTGACACAACAATCGATGAGACTATCTACATTATTGTTACGTGTTGATTCTAGTGCTTATTTGCCCACAGTTCCATTCTAGTGTTGTCGGTTGCAATTTTGGCATTGAAATCACCTTGTACTATTTTTATGACATTTCGGTGTGCATTAGCTAGTGTTGCTTGAAGCTGTTCGTAGAATTCATCTTTTGTTGCATCATCGGTTTCTGCGGTAGGTGCATAGCAGTGTATGATAGTTGTATTTCTAATTTTCGATTGGAATCCTGCTGTTATTATTCTGCTGCTGATTGGTTTCCATTCGAGAAGTTCTTTGCGTTGGGTATTGTTAATATTGTTATGCCTTGTTAATGTGTGTTGGATTTACCAGAGAACATCATGTAATTTCCTTTACTCGATGTTATATATCTCCGCTGTTTTTCCATCTTACTTTACTGAGTTCTAGTATCTCGATGTTATATTCTCTTTTATTACTTTCTCAACTTGTGCTAAACTTTATGATTCTGTTACAGTTCTGACATTCCATTTTCCTACTCTTGTCCAGGTACGATAGCCAAGGGTCGATATTTGATTTTTCCGGTTTTGATTTGCTTTGGTTTTTTCCAGTATACGTTTCGTTAATCGTTTGAATTTCGGATTAACGGATGATTGGGTGATCTTGCCCACACTGACATATAATGCGTAGTAAAAAATATAGAATATTTCAACTAACGATTCGATAACGATTAAAATATAAAATATTTTAACAAACGATCACCCTGTTATCAAGCTCTCCTGCAAATGTTCAGGAGTTCGTCCATACAAATAAGTTTCTGTTGTACTGCTCCCTACCTTCCACAATTGGGCCACCAGAAGACAACTTTAAACCGAAAAATCAAAGATGACCAACAGTAAAGACAAATTTGATCTCGTCGTAGGCCACACAGTTCTCGGTTAATTATGAGTATACACAATGGTATGTTGACGTGCTCGGCAAAACCAATATGGTTCTACTAGAGTATGTTTGATTACAATTAGATTTAAATCAGTTGATTTTTTTATTGAAATCATCGATTTACTCAAATTGGTAGAAAGTATAGAAACTCATCCATATGCATTTGAACCCCATCGAAGACTTTAAAGCTTAATTGTGAACATGAATTACAGGGTATTATAAAAGTCGTATTAAAAAACACAGTTGAATGTGTTCACTACAGAAACATAATACAGCTTCTATAATACAGTTTCTAAATATGTGGTAAAAAAACAACCAAAAATGTTTAATAAG
Source organism: Diogma glabrata (assembly GCA_963693315.1). Lineage (NCBI taxonomy): Eukaryota > Metazoa > Arthropoda > Insecta > Diptera > Cylindrotomidae > Diogma > Diogma glabrata. Next base: position 25,572,025 of record OY856186.1, on the reverse strand, counting down.
CAGTTGACCGAATATTTTATGCGGGAAAGATTTCTTTCCGAAAAAATTAACAATAAGGAATTTATTTTATTTTGCAGTATGGTTCGACCGGAATATAAGCCTACTGAGAGGGATTTATCAGGAAATTATTAGAATTAGAGTATGAGGAAGAGTAAATTTATTCTGTTGTATGCTTGAAAATCAGATACTGTATCAGATGCTTTCTCTAACCCTTGACGGATGGTCGAATACCGGATCATATATTATATACCGGATCATATATTATTGAAAATAAATAAAGAAAATATTTAGGCAAGATCTCAAGTGTTGAAACCAATGATGCTCCTAGCATGAAGACACAAATGAAGTTAATTAGTTGAGTGCTCGGGCCATATATTAAATTAACTAGCTCGTGACTTGGGGCAAACATGAACAAATGAATCAGCATATAATAGTGGGACCTATTACGCAAGAAGAAGACATAAAAATATGACATCCTTTGAATCGTGGCAAACGATTTTTGTTTAACACCCAGGATCGACGACAGACCAATATAAAATCTAACAGTTAACAGCTACTGCTTCATCAGCTGTTGTTAAACTTGTGGTTCCCACCTTTAGACTAGTTTGGCAAAATAAATAAATAAAAAAGTAGAATTTGGATTATGAAATAAAGTAGCTTTTTCTGTCATGTGACGTGTGTATGTATGATTATGATGGAAATTTTTTGCAATTTAAATTAGCAATTTCAACGAATTGATTTAAATAAAAATAATTCGATTTAATGATTTTAATTAGATGAAATCTCATGTCTAATCGAATAATTCGATTTAATGATTTTAATTAGATGAAATCTCATGTCCTGGTTGGTCTCTACACCAACTATTATGAAATAAATTACAAACTAAGAACGCAATTACGCGCATGCCAACGATGTCACCTAATGGCAACCATGATCATCACAGAGACTCAAACTCTGCTTACTACTTGATGGCCAACTACTACCTGTGAACTTGTAAGAAAGGATTCTACCAAGATTGACAAGAATTATCATCATTCGAAGAATAATTATGAACGATTCAAACATTAAAAATAAATCTACGACGAAAGATAAATCCAACGAACGTTATAGCGCACTGGCAACGGGAATGTGGTACATATGTAGGCGTGAACATCAAACGCTGTTGCATGAAGGATTAAAATCAAAATATAATATGGCATCCGAAGAAAAGCTAAGAACCATCATCATCTGGGAGGGATTGAATTTTCTGATTCAACAAAAAATATATAAGGTTGTCATGTGTGGTGAGATCGAAACAATGTACTACAAAATCTTATAGAATACCAAACATACATGCTTGCACTGGATACTCAAAAAATCTAGCAGTGAACCCATATGTCAATCTAGCAGTGAACCCATATGTCAACATGAATTAGTAAATATTCGGTCTATTTTCATCAGTTCCAATATTATATCAAATCAGATTGCAAATTCCATCTATCATTCAGTCGTGTCTAATTGAGATATGGCAGTCGTGTTTTGATCTTTATAAAATGCTTTCTGACATATCGACTGATTAGAGCTGATCAAATAATTCTTTTAACTATGATAATTTTTGTGACAGTTGAAGAGCTTACTGGAGAGTTTTAGTCCATGTGAATTGTGATTTTTTCGTGCCGTTAGGTGTACCGTTACCTCGCTTGTTTGGTATGTTGTGGTGGTGATTTTGTCCTAGCTAGAATTGACTATTAACACGTTACAAAACAGTAGATTACTCCAGATCGGTTTTCCGTGTCTACAAAAGGTCAACACATTGCCATAAATGACATAAATGACACATTGCCATAAATGAAGTTTCAAATAAAATGATGCTCGGGAGGCCCTTACTACTCATCCCAATATCGTATAAAGACTAATCAAATCTTTGGCATTCAAATCTCCATTTTTGGTAAAATTCTTATCAAAATTGATTAGTGAACGAAGTTTGTATTTTTTTTTAATACTACACGTGTTGTGTAGTAGGAATTACAATATGTGTCACAATAACACATAAAAACCTTTTAAGACCAAGGTCCCACAACAACATACGTTCAAAGATTTTGGTTAAAGAATGGATAACTAAACAATAAATCCTATCACTGACAAAATATGACATAGGCCAATATTTTATGATAGAATAGAGAAAATAAAAGTAAATTAAAAAGTAAATAGCAAATTTTTACAAAAATTTGCTGAAACAAAACAAAACTGTAGTTGCCAATAATCCAGTCGGTTGCATATTCCTTGATCCTGTGACGCCGTCTTTCTTGAAGATTAAAGCCCACACATAGTTATATGAAGGCTCGTTTCTTCAAGGAAGCAAAAGCGTCTCATCATCAAGGATTATTTCACAGCTAAGATTGGGGGTGCTACCATTGACTGAATACAGTTCATCCGCCACCAGCCCTAAGATGTCACCTTGGCTAGTGATATCTCACTGCTATTGCCAGTGGTATGTATCTCACGTTAACTCGTATGTCAATAGCAGGGACTGGAGTACGCGGGGTTGTCACACCCGTAGATCAAAAATAAAAACATTTTCAAAACAATAAAAACTGATCCCTCCATGCGGGATGCTCCTAACAAACTTTAAAATCATAGTGAGAAAAGTCAGGAGTTGTATGGTGGACCTCCGCCACTTTGGTTGATGGGTTGAAAAAGTTGAACAGTTGAACATTATCTTCTCACACTAATTGAAACCTTTTTCATAAGTTTCATCATAATCACCTCATTATTGTTATCTGTATTGTCAATAGACAATGAAAAATATGCAAAAACTTGGAAATATAATTTTTTTACTGGAAGTGAAAAACCAAAAGTTAGGATGCGGAACTGTTGTGAACCCTACTAAATGCTTATGTACAAAGTTTCATCCAATTCGATTATCAGGTACAGATTTTAATGAGCTATAAAACAAACAGGTGCACGGGGCATTACTTTGTTCAATAGCGCTCAGAAACTAATCAGCTCCTTGCCATACATATTTGCATCTTTTTTAAAGTCACCAAACATTAAAACCATAGTGAAAAAATACACCTGTTGTATGGTGGACCCATAATCCTTTGTCCAATGTACCCTAAAAGCTAATGAAATCTTTCTCATATTGATTGAAATTTCTAACGTTCCATGAAAATCGATTTGTAACTGTAGACCCCCTACTATGGTCCTACTATCCCCTACTTCAAAAAAGTGTTTGGAAGACTTCGCTATTTTGTCCAATTTTGAAACGAATCCAGATCTTCGAGTTGAATAAACTTGGATCATATACGAGTTTCATTGTGGTGAAGTAAAATTGTGGTGAAGTAAAAGAGGGAAAATCCTTTTAGAAAAATTTGTAGGAACATATCTAAATTTGGGTTACCAATATACAGTTAGTGGCATATACCTTAATCATGCGACGTAATTCACCTCATTGATTAAAGTAGAGATGAAGTTATAAGCATGCTATTTTATTCGAGAAGCAATAGTGTGCCATCTTCAAGTAATATTCTACAACAAAGATGAGGGATGCTTTCGTCAACTGATATCCGTCCTTCCCCTAACACCCGTAATATATCACCTTTAATAGTGATATCTCACTGCTATTGCCAGTGGTATGTGATATCGCATGTTAAATTGCATTTCGGGAACTGAATTACGTCACGTACGTCAAAAAAAAATCCAATCCCTCAATGCGGGCGATGTTTGTGAAAACCAAGATCTTGGGCATCACCAAGTATTTATTATATGAGAAAATTTCAGTTCAATAAAGAAATGGATAAACTTTTACGAAATCGAATTTTTGTTATATAAAAATTGTATTTACCTGAATAAGCGCTTTTTGTTGAACGGATAATTTTTTTGGAATAGCAATTTTTAAGTTAACATAATGATTACCATGACCGTATGAGTTTACTCGTTTCAATCCTTTATTTGTTAAACATATCTGTGCATGAGATGACGTTCCGGGAACAATCTGTGCATATAAATGTTAAATTTGTCCATGATTGAGATCGAACTATAAATTGTTTTTATTTACTTGAATAACTTGATCATCATATACACCCTGTACTCTAATTGTTCCGCCTAGTAAAGCTTGAGACAATGACATATCTGCATCTGTATGAACATCAGCTCCATCCCGACGGAAATATTTACTCTTCTCAACCCTTACAGAAACAAAAAAAATTATTCTTGTTACATTAAATAAATAAATAATATATCTACCTAAACGTAATAAAAAGTTCCTTATTCCCTACAGCCATTCGAACCGTTTGTCCATCTTCAACGCCAGCTGGCACTGGAACAGTTATACGTTTCCTCTGCACAGTTTGACCTTTGGCTTCACATTCCGTACATTTATATTTTATAAATTGTCGTGTTCCTTGACAATATCTACACGTCGATCTCATTACAAATGGACCAGTTGATATAGTTTCCATTCCGGTACCATTGCAATACTGACATTTTCCAGGTTTTGTTCCAGGTTCACAACGTGATCCCGCACATTTTGGACATGTATCGACAACATTTACATCAATATCTTTATTTACACCTCTTGCCGCTTGCGAAAAAGTTAAATTCATCATAACTTCCTGAGCACCACCGAATCCAAATGTCGATTCAGCAAAATCATCAAAACCAGTTTGTTTAAAATTATTTCCAAATATACGTCGGAATAGTTCTTCTGGATCAATAGTGGATCGATATTGCCAATGCTGACCAAAATCTTCTTGTCCACCTCCACCGGTCCCAGCTCGTCCCATTTGTTCGGAAGTTTGTCCGTATGTATCATATTCTCTACGTTTTGTATCATCACTTAAAATCTTTAAAAATAGAAACAAAAGTTATCGAATTTATATAAATAATTTTTAAAAATGATCACCTCATACGCTTCCGAAACTTCTTGAAACTTTTTACTTGCATCAGGATCATTTTTATTTGTATCCGGATGATATTTTTTTGCTAATTCATAATAAGCTTTTTTAATATCTTTTGATGATGAGTTTTTAGCTACTCCTAATATTTTATAATAATCCTTATTATTTAATATTCCCGTTGAATGAAAATTTCTTGTTCCATTTTTTTGTTTTCCTAATGTTTCGAGAAATGTCAAAAAAAAAAAATAGGTTATGAGTTGTTAGTAATCGTCTGTCAGTAAATTATTCCATAAAATAAAATTTAATACTAAAAAAACACCGGCTGTTAAAAAAACTATTAAAATTATTATAAATTTTAATATGTATACGTAAAAAACAAAATTTTAGTTTGTATGATGTAATCTCAAGCAATCTATTTACCTTGATTTTGTGTTTTTTCAAAGACGACAGTTTTTAGGAATGACTTATTTTTATAACTACAATAATTACATACACTATAATTTCTAATTTGAAACGATTTTATGGTGGTTTGTCCAATTTTTGTTAAATTAAATGAATTTAAAACTTTGGCAAGTCCTCGAGGTACCGCCATGTTTTTACTAGAAAAAGACAGAACAACAAACGAGCTAAAAAAAAACGTATGGATTTGGATAGATTAGAATTTTAAAATGAATGCGATGTAGTTTTCTATCAATTTTTCGATGTTTTTAAGTATTTTGAATTATGATCGTTTGACATGTAAAATATAAGCCCATTGCAATTACTTGTTTCAGTGTCCGTGTATTTTATTGGTTTAATATTTAAAGATTATAGGTACATGAAATATGTTCAACTATGTAAATAGTTATTATGGTGAATTAAAGGGTGCATCGTATATGTAAAAGGAATGTAAACGCAAGTTGTCATTGTGTAACGAAAATCATAGACAAAACATAAGAAGCTGTAATGTATTCTAATCTAATTTTAAATAATTTAATTTAATTTGCTTAATGACTTGAAAGTAAAAACTTGTTAAATTATGTTAAAAAAATTTTTTATTCATTAATGAATGAAATTAAGGGTTTTATTTCTTAAAATTAGTGTTAACTTTAATTTAAAAATCGCTAAAACTAATCATGATTAAACAAGTCACATTTGTGAGAGACGCTGAAATGGCAGACATGGCATTAGTCTTGGCAAGTTACTCTTTTGCATTTGATATGTACATTTTGTGTTTATTAGAATTAAACTAAATATGCTCCACTTATTTAGGTTGAATTCAAAGTTTAGGTTACTGTATTGTTTAGTATTAGTTTTTAGTTGTAACCCTTGTAAAAAACGAAAGAAAACGCGATAGTAATCATTTCAAACCGGTTGACTTTAGCCGCTTTCCGATGTTGTTGTAGCGACGTTGATAAAGTGCTACTTGTTCGTTTCCGTTTCTAAATTCAGAAGCTCTGCTACTGCCCTTGGACGGTAGCACAGATCCATCTTCGTCAGGTCCGTCGTATTCGCTGGACATGTAAATAAGTATGGAGTGCTTTCACATGCTGGACACATGTCAATAATTTGGGGGTCGATTCGGTTCATGTAGTGATTTAATATTCGTGACCAACCGGATCTTAGTTGAGCTAGAATTAATCTAGTGCTGCGAAGCAATTGGCTTTCTTCTGCAGCGAATTGTGGTGGTTTTTCATTCAGAACTCTATTATAAAAATAGTTGTTTACTGTTTCTTCTACCGCCTTAGTATGAAGCCTTTTTAAACCACTTCTGTACGTAAGCTCATCGATACTTCTGGTTTTTGGATCGTCTATAACATCGGTTTGAAAGAGCTTAGCAGTTTTCCTTATGGTTCTATGTGGTGACACCATTAATAGGATGTCATTGCATTGATGTTGCTCTTTCTGTCACGACCATGTATTGTTTAGATAGCATCTCATTGTATTCACCGACCGGAAAAATATTACATTCTTCATGTAGGTGGTCTCTATGAGCCATAAGGTGGCATCCAGTAGCGGTTCTCAAAGCTGCGTTTTGTGAGGTTTGCATCTTCTTCCAGTACGTATCAGAAACTTGAGATGTCCATATTGGTGCTGCGTAATTAAGAATGGGTCTACCTATGGCTTTGTAAGTTGTAATGATTGTGTTCTTGTCCTTGCCCCTTGAACTTCCAGCTAGTGCTTCCAATGCCTTGTTTCTGATTTTCAGCCTCGTGTTTACCTGTTGTGTGTGGGCATTGAACCTTAGCGGTGGGTCAAATGTCACTCCCAGCAATGTCGGATTTTTAACTGTAGGAAGGAGCACGTTGTCAATGCGGATGTTTAGTTTTGTGTTCACTTTCTTCGTTCAAGTGGTGAAAAGTGTGGTATGTACTGGATTTTCTGACGATAGAATCAGCTTTCTGCTTCTAAACCATTCATTGAGTTAAGATATTCGTTCAACATTTCGGTGAGTAGTTTCAGATTGCTTCCTGTGGCAAGGACCGTAGTCATCAGCATACGACATGATGGTTATACCTTCTGGTGGAGTAGGTAAACTGCTTAGGTAGAGGTTGAAAAGTAATGAAGAGAGAATACCACCTTGTGGTACCCCTTTTCTGAGTGTTCTCGTTTTTGATTTAGTATTTCTGAAATCCACGTATGTTTGGCGACCTCTTAAGTAATTGCAAAACCATCGCTTTATTATGTCCGGCAAGTTGGTATTCAGGATGTCATATAGTAGTGTGGCGTGCGCCACTGTGTCAAACGCTTTTGATAAATTTATTGCGACTAGTATTGTTCTTGCACATGGTTGTTTCTGGTTCAGACCATTACTGATTTGGTTTTGAATTTTGTGAAAAGCGGTGGTTCTGTTATGTCCTTTCCGAAAGCCATGCTGGTGAGGAGCTAGGTAGCAAGTGCTCGATGTCATGGGTAGCAGAAGTGTTTCAATTAGTTTTGCGATATATGAGAGGCATAGCTTAATATATAATTTACATAAATGTAAAAAATATATATCTATATATAAATACGTAAACAATATTTTTGCGGTACAATTTTAAAATATTTGCGTCATCAAAAGTGTGGCAATATGTATATCGTAGGAAAGGTCTTGAGTAGTAAGTAGTTTTGCCGAAAAATATTTATTTTTGAATTTGAACGATTTTTTCAGAAAAAATGTTGTATTTTTTGCTCGGTTATTTTGTTTTTTTCTAAAAGTTATTTGTTTCACAATTCAAAATCAATTATATCAAAAAATCAAACTCGAACCCGAAGTTCGACTTACTCACTAGTTCTCTCCATTTGTTCCTCTTTTAGTCTATATATAATTTGTTTATTTGCTGGTTCAGGTCTCGCATTCTAGGATCGGCTGGATCTGTTTTCCGGATTTCATCTCTAAGCACGGCCATTGCAGATGCTTCTGGTGGGAAATTAGGTTTAATACATTGTATTCTTCCAGCCGGGATGTAGCGTGCTTTGGCTTTATTAAAAATATCTCTGAATTTTTTCTCCCGGAGAGGGCGTCAAGTGGTGAAATTAGTTTACTGAATTTATTTTCAGTAAAATTGGTAAAATTTACCCAGTCAGCTTTGTTAAAATTGGTGAATATTTTCTTCTCTGATTTTACTAGGCTGATGGAGCGGCTTAATGTGATTATGATCGACACATGATATAATCCCAGTGCAGTTTCAGTACTCCATTACTCCAGAATAGGAGTTGTTTGTTACTCTAGTCGGTTGTGGTTTATTGAAAACTCCAAAGTAGGAGCCGTCGATTTGATCTGTAATATTTTCGCCTCGCGCACCGATGTTCAGGTGAGAGTGCCATAGATCGTGGTGTGCGTTCACATCTCCGAGAATCGTTATTACTAAGCAAATTTTCAATGTTAGGTTCATAACCTGTATCAAAGCTGCTTTCTGGTGGTTATGTAAATGTTGACTAGCGTTATCTCCACGTTGCCGGACTTAAGTATAATACCCAATTGTTCAAGATGTACATCATTTGTTGCTGGGAGGGTGGTTGTACGGTAGATAACGCTTTTATTTATGATAAAGGCAAGGCCACCACCTCTCTCCTTGTCTCTATCCAGTCTTATAATTTTAAAATCACTAACACTATCACTAATTTTACACTAATTATTTAATTTGGTCTCTTGGAGAACCGTGACTAGAATATTATTATTGCACATAAAGTTTATTATATCCTCTATCTTGTTTGTTAGACCGTTGCAGTTAAGTTGCATTATTTTCACATCATTTGGAGTATCTGAATGTGTGTTTATACACCATGTGTTTGGATGCATGAATGTGTTGGTCTGGTGCAAGGTGCTGTGAAAGTCGACTCCAAACGTTAAAAATAATAAAAATTAAATTGGTACATGTTTGTGTTTAAATTTTAGATTTTGGTTATGTATTTTTTAAATGTCAAAAATTTGCAATTTCTTTTGTTTTGGTTGGTATATTTGACGATTTAGTGGATATTAGACCAATTGGCTACAATCAATTCCTTCGACAATTCACTCGATCGGAAAGCGGCTCTTATCTGCCAGGTAGAAAATTACGATGCAGTTTTTTGGGGTCAAAGGAACAATATTTGAATAGTTTTCTATCGTACATTCGATATATAGCAACAATCGTAATCCATCGTAATTTTCCCCCATCAAATTCCTATCGGATTGAATCTGAAATTTATGATTAAAAATCATTACACTCCGTACCTTGATCTTTTTGGCAACCGATCACCACAATTCTAATATTTAGCGTGCATAAACTTATGTCAAATCGTTTTTTTGTTTGTTTTCCACTCTTTGTTTCTCTGAGAAACAGCCATTTCTTCCCATATAGACGTGCACATTTTCATAATACACCAAAACCTCGATTTGCGTCGATAATTTTCCAGTGAACACAAGCCGTAAATATGACAACACATTGATATAATGTCATAATTCGGACTTAAATATGGCGTTATTATAATTTAGTTAAATTTCACTAGAGGTATATCCATTTTAAATGTATATAGTTTGAAAAATGGTACATCATTCAACTGCTGACTTTGTTTTCAAAGTTTGTTGGGAGCATACAGACTTCGTTCATTAATCAATTTTGATGACATTTTGACAAAATATGGAGATGTAATTGACAAAAAGCTGATCAGTTTTTGAATTTTTGAATAGTATTGGGAAAAGTGGTAAGGGTCTCCCGAACACCTGTTTATTTAAAACTTCAAACTTCAGTTCCTGTTAATCGATTTTGATTCATCTTGATATATATATGCTTAGATAGATATGCAGTTAAAGTATCTTGGCGTAACATCTTTTTTAATTGTTCTTCAAAAAATTGAAAATCATCTTTAAACAATATCATGAGAATGAATAATGCTGTCAAGGTTCATTGACCTACCATTTTGTTTGTCATTCATTTATAAATATTTATTTGTATTTTTAATTATATATTAGCAAAGTCACTTTTAAATATACGCCTCAATAGTGTTTTTACAAAAGCTGTTTTTCCAAAAGTATTGATTTCCTTTTTTTTTTTTTCAAAAGTAAGATAAGTCTGTTTCGGGGAAAAACGATAGTAAATTATTAAAAACGATAGCTAATACATCCTCCTCCAAAGAAAATCATCCTCCTCCCATACCTATGAACTCCTTCAAAACGGAATTTCTCACCCATTAGTACTCCTCATTCTGTCTAAAGTTTTGGAGAAAATCTTGAAATGTCAGATTGTGATATCGACAATGAGAAAGCCTCTCTTTTGCTCCTTCTAGATTTCAGCGAAGCGTTTGATTCAATTGACCACAGTCTTCTGGTTGGAAAGCTTAAGACCGGTTTGGTCCAATAGTAATTGTAATCTTATCTTTTCCTATCTAGATAGTTGTACTCGGTCTGTTTGGTCTGATGGATTAAGTCTCAGGTTTTGTCGCAGTTCGAAAAGTGCTCCTCGGGGTTTTATTCTGAGTCCTTTGTTATTTTCAATTTTCATCAATGATCTTCCTCAATCTATTTCTTTATAGAAAAGCCACATTTATTGTCATATGGCGTTCAGTTGTTGTACTCCCGCTCCATTTCTTGTTTCTCGTAGTGCGTTGATGAAATTAATGCTGACCTTCTTCGTGTCTCGAATTGGTCCAAGCAGAATAAGTTAATTCTCAACCCCTCAAAGTCTCAGCCTATCGTTTTAAATGCTCCAGGTGGTTCTTCCAACGTTGTTATGGTGGATGGTGTAGTACTATAATTTTAGTCACAGGTGAAAGCTTAGGTTCAATTATGGATTGAAACCATGGTATCAGACCACCATTTTAGTAGTGTGATTCGCAAAGTGGCCATCACACTGCGCCAGCAGCTATTCCTATTCATGTCATACCCCTGTTTTGCTACGACCTTGAAGTTTTTTCCGGTTGTACAAATGGTTTGCTCTGGCGTCTACAGAGGTGTATGGGTAATGTGGTGGCTTGGTACTGGGGATTGTCGGATTTTTTTCCGGTTTTTGTTCTTTTTTTCCCATTCAGTATTATTTCAGTGTTCGGTGGAACTGATTGTGCTGAGTAAGATTATGACAACCATTACTAACCGCCGTAGTATTCATAACTTAGAGTACATATTTAGTTATTTTTTTTTGTTTATTGTTTGTTTGTTCTACTCTTTTAATTTTGAATATAGTTTTCGGGCACTACATACACAATTCATATAAAATCAATTCATTTTGAATTATCATTATTATCACTAACATGATTATCATCGTATAATGTATCTTTGAAGTAAGTAAATGTACAATGCAAAATGTTGCATTATACCAACAATATAATAATTAACTGCAACTTAAAATATCAAATGATATTAAATCTATTAGGTAATCCAATCACAGTATTAGTAATGTTAACTAATACAATTTTATCAAAATATTGTACTTGCACATTTTCAATATTTTTATACTTGCACATAAAGCAATATTACCATAAACTCTGATAAAACCAATTTCGATACTTGTACCGACAAAAAAATTGAAATTATGATTTAATAATTTAATTGAGAAAACAGGTAATTTTTTATTACGTTATAAACGGGTTAAAAAATTCTTTATTATCAAGCAGTGATTTGTTATCTTTGTAAACTTATAATTAATTATAAATTTTAGTTTCAACATCAATTTCCGCATGTTAACTACTTCTTGTTTTGATAACAAAAGAAAACTTTTAATTCACTAATTTTATATAAATAAAAATAAATCACACAAAACTTCTACGAGCTACGAGTATGAACACAGATTTAGTTTTATGTTGTAGGTGGTCGTTGAATTCTTTCATTATCCACTTGTGTTTGTGCTTTTATTGCTTCTTCGTACGTTGGTAATCCTTCGTTTTTCCTACTTCTTGATTTCAACATTTCGGCCACACTTGGCATTGGAGAATTAAAGTTCTCATGTTCGTTATATTCGATCAACTGTCGTTCTCTTCCCCGTTCTATGGTAAATACCCAAGCATCACCTCTTGTTGAGTTATCTAAAATTAATTATTATTTAATATCATCAATATTCGATTTGCACATATTTACTATTCCTTTCAGTAGCTTCCCTAATATTATTTTGAATTAATCTAACTCGATTCTGCCACCATCGTAAAGTAGCCTTAAATTAATTTCACATTTAACAATAACATAATTAAGTATTCTCCCTTTTGTTTTGCAAATACTTACAACTATTATAACCATTAATAACAGAATACATAATATGCTCACGAATACACTACTACTAACCATTATTATTTGTTATTTTTTAACTGTTAGATTAACAAGTCTGCTGAAAATATCTTTTATCAATCAACTAGAATTTTGTATGGTCGCAAAATAACAACGATAGGTTAAATTTGACTTATCAAAACTCAATAAGTTAATTGATAAGATAAGAAATGTTGACAAATTCGATAATTTATAAACTGTTAAACTATATTCTCATTTTTTATATAAAGTTCGCTAGTGATAATATGACGATTTTTTATTGATGATGACTTTTTATTCAATAAAATGTAATCATCGATATCTACATAAGTTATATTACGATTAGATTATATCAAACGAGGGTAGACTCAACAAAATGAAATCTAGCATAAATTTGATAAACTTTCGTTCAAGGACGTTGGGATGCAGATTTAACAATCCAAAATGTCGCGTGTGATTATTCGGCTACACTGTTATACTGGCAGCTTACCGTCCAATTTTCCAATTTGGGTTTTGGATTCCTATAAAATTCTGTTTAACCACAAAGTTGACTACGATGTTGTCACATCGAGATTCAAGTTCGACATTCAAATCTTGCACTTTTGTCCAAAAATTGTAACATATCACGATATTACTCTGTAGATGTTTTCGCCTCATCACGCACGTTTTACTTACATCAGTTTACATTTTTACATCACCGAAATAGACGAGACTGACTCTATACCTAAAATACTAAAACTTTATACTTGACAGTTGGAAAACAAGTGCGTTTACAATCCTTCGCTCCAAATCATGGGGACACCTCACACCCTGATAACATCTCAAGCCGGATTAGGGGCTTTTTTTTAGCGAGGCGAGCATGTAGTCATAGCCTGACATGTAGACTGCTAAGTCCTTTATGCCATCCTCATATTCAAGAGCTGACCTTTTTGAAAAAAGCCAACAGCCTTGAATGGTCTGCTTTGCAGAAATCTTCTATCCTTAGATAGTTTGATCCTAACATGACGCTTCGGAGCTCTGAGAGAGCCAAACATTTTCCCACAATGTGAGGGACTGTTTCATCCTCTTCAAGACAAAAGCGGCATGTTGGATCATTTTCTACTCGAAGCCGTACATATGTTTGTTCACATGATGCGTGACATGTTAGTAGTCCCACCATTAGCCTGCAGTCAGACCGAGTCAGATTTAACAGGAATTTAGTGGTTTGCTGGTTCAACTCTGGAGTGAACATCCTGGAGACCTTGCCGGCTTCTGTGCTCCTCCATTGAGAGTCACTGGACCGAAAGAGAACTTGTTCGACTTGCGATCTTATCCTATCTTTCGATATACCAATTGCTGGTTCAGGACCTGTGGAGTTTCCCTGCGGAGCTCTTTGCTAAATCATTAGCTTTTTCGTTCCCGAGATTCCCACTATGCTCTGGTCTCCATATCAGTGATATGCTGTTCTTGAGCCCGAAGATAATTCAAGGACCTAACACATTCTTGCACTATTTTTGACTTAATAGTATAACTTCCTAGAGCTTTTAGAGCAGCCTGGCTATCAGTAAAAATACTAATGATCTTGCCAGATCACTTAAGCTCCGTCGCTCGCTTTGATGCTGCATTTATGGCGAATACCTCAGCCTGAAAGACTGTGCAGTATTCGCTAAGTGGAAATTGCAGGCCTAGATCTTCATTACTGAAGTAAGCAGCAACTCCTGCACCATTTTCAGTGAGATATCCATCTGTGTAGATGCCCAACGTGTTGGCCGCACTGTCCAATAGCAAATTAGCTGAGGACCGGTCCTCTATCGTTGGAATTACAACTCTATACTGCTTTTGAAAGGCAGTAGAGGTACTGTGTCATCAGTCGGCATGGAAAATTCTGTCAGGTGTTCCTCCAGATCCCTCCATAGCGCTTGAGGATTTTTCCTACCGCCCCTAGTGTTTCCCAGGAGTCGAGCCTGTTTGTAGCCTTAAGTGCCTCCATTCTTACAAATATGTGCAAGGAGAAAGCCCTAAGCCTAAAAACCTGTAGACTCGCTGTGGGCGTTGTCCTGAAAGCACTAGTGATACATAAGCCAGCAAGCCTTTGTACCGCCTCCAGTTTTTTTATCGCATTCCCAACAAAAGTTCTTGAGAGCCATGCAAGGGACCCATAGCTGACAATGGTTCTGACAACTACTTTATACAGCCAGTAGACCATTTTCGGAGTCAGCCCTCATTTGCCACCTAAAGCCCTCCTGCATTGCCACAGAACTCGAGTTGCGTTTGCGCATTTAGTCTCAACATGAGCAGCCCGTTTATCGAGAGTAACACCAAGATACTTCAAATTATCTCAGATTAAGGGCTAGTCTAGCTAGGTGTGCGAGTTAGCTACGTGTGATCTGCAAAAGAAAAATTAATCAATTGCTAACCAAACTACGAAGGAAGTTCGTGAAAGTTGAAAAGTAAGGGAAGGCTGTAAAGCAGGCATGTCAAAGTCGCGGCCCGCGGGACGAATTGTTGTGGCCCGCAACCCTTTTTCTCGTTTCGTGTTTTAATTAAAAAAATTCAAAAAAAAATTCAAGCATTTTCCTTCATATGAGAGAATACATAGTTTTATTTAGTATTACATTATTAAAGACTTTGCATTTGCAGATGAATCCAAGCACGAGTACAAAACGATCGGTTGAAAGTGAACATCGTTTGTTCCAAGAAAAATGGGAGCCTCAATATTTTTTTGTTCAAGAAAAAAATAAAATATTTTGTTTAATATGTCGTCAGACTATTGCGGTGGTGAAGGAATACAATATAAAAAGACATTACAAAACCATTCACAATGAAGATAAAAACATCGTTGGAAAAATGCGGGAGAATAAGTTGTTTGAATTAAAGACAGCTCTTCGAAAACAACAAAACATTTTCAATAGGCCAATCGCAGAAAATGTTGCCGCTGTTAAAGCTAGCTATCAATTATTGCATGCAATTGCAAAAAAATCAAAACCCTTTATGGAAGGCGAATTCATTATTGAATGTTTGGTAATAGCAGCCGAAGAGTTATGCCCAGATATGATAAAAAAATTTAAAGGCATAAGTTTATCGCGACATACAGTTGCGAATAGAATCACCGATATTGCTTCTAATTTAAGCGGTCAACTTCGCTCAGTTGTATTGAATTTTGAAATGTTTTCAATTGCAATCGACGAGAGTACTGATTTATTGGATATGGCTCAGTTAGCCATTTTTATTCGAGGATGTGATAGTAATATGACAATAACTGAAGAACTTTAAGAAGTAATTTCAATGAGTGGTGCAACAACTGGAGATGATATTTTTGATGTACTTATGATTGCTATTAAAAAATATGATCTTCCAATGCATAAACTGGTGTCTTTGGCTACTGTTGGGCCCGTTCTATGAAAGGAGATACACGTGGTGTCGTCGGCAGACTAAAAGATTATGTTAAAACCCAACATAATACATCTTTTTAACACTTCCATTGCATTGCACCAGCAAGTTTTATGTTCTAAAGGTAATCAAAATTGATCAAGTATTTAAAAAAGTTACTAAAATCGTTAATTTTATTCGAGCACGTGGCTTAAATCATCGGGAATTTACGTCATTGCTAAAAGATGTGGAATGTGATTACGAAGATTTGCCATATTATACTGAATTCCGTTGGCTTTCGAGTCATAAGGTTTTCAGAAGATTTCTACAGCTGTTGGACGAAATCGTACTCTTATTAGAAATTAAAGATTATGACTGCACTGCACTGAAAAAAGTTGATTGGATACAAGATTTGGCTTTTTCAGTTGACATTACTGGCCATCTCAGTCAACTCAATCTTAATCTTCAGGGTAAAAACATGCTCATAACCTCGTTGTATGACCAAATAAATTCATTCAAACAAAAGATATGGTTGTGGAAAATACAATTGAAAAAAGAAAATTTATACAATTTTTCTAGTTATAAGACTCTTTTGCTTAAACATCTAGAGTTAAAATTTGAAAAATATGAAATACAACTGAAAATGTTGGCAGACGATTTCGAAAAGAGGTTTTAAGATTTTCAAAATAGCGAGTCTCATTTCAATATTTTTTGCTCTCCGATGTCTGTTGACATTGACAATATTGAGGAAAATTTGCAAATGAAGTTTATAAAACTACGATGCCACACGTTATTAAACCAAAAATATAAAGAAATTGGTATTCCAGAGTTTTATGAGTATTTACCTGCAGGAGGTTTCCCAGGTATTCGAAATTTTGTTATACGCATATTATCGATGTTTGGTAGCACGTATATTTGTGAACAACTTTTTTCACAAATGAAGATAAATCAAACTTTGCAGCGAACCAGATTGACTAAAGAATATTTAGCATCAATATTAAAAATCACATCAAGCCAAAAACTAATACCAGATTTTGATGAATTGAAAAATGATTGCATTCTATCAACGGTGCATTCTATCAACCAAAAAAAAAGTGAATTAAAAGAATTAATAAATATATTTGTAAGAATTAATAAATTCTATATATAAATTTTGTTTTGTTTTCTTTATGGTCAATTATATTCAATCAACCCACAAATTTAAAATTTTTTAAAAACCAAATCCAGTGTGGCGCACTTAAGGATTAGGAAAACAATTTTCGAAAAATTTGGCCCGAATACCGAAATGAGTTCGACGTGCCTGCTGTAAAGTGATCAAAATCCAATTTTTTAATACACATCTTGGTCGAACTTTGTAAGACCAATTCCAACTTTTTTGGTCTAACCAGTTAAATAAAATACACAGCTTCATCTTCAAAAACATGCCGCTTATAATTAAAAAATTACAAGCAATGACTAAATCATTACAAGAATTATTTGCTCAAAATATCTTATATCAAAATAAAGCATACACACATCAACATTGATATCCCCTAAATGTGCTCTATTCTTCCAACATTTAATTATGTCATCTATTTTCAGATAATTTACAACATATTAATAAAAAAAAACTTTTTATTGATTTTAATTTTTTATTTAACATTAAAAATAATTACATATTTGGCGACAAAATTATCTTTCGATTTTAAAAATGTATAATAATATATTATGTTTATTTCGATTACTTTTAATATTAATTTGAAAACGACTAGGAATTAAAAATATAATTGGATAACATCTGGTAACAATATCTCTGATTTCTCAATCAAACTTAATTAATTTTTGTTTGAATTCCTAAAAAAAGTTCATGGAGAGTTGTACTATTATTATATCTTTAGTTTCGTATATATCCTAATTAAATATAAAATTCGCTTAAAACTAATATTTATTTCAATAATAATCCTAATATTAATGTTGAGATAATTGTGATTGTTGTGAATAGTCCGTTACGATTAGCAGAGTTATAATAACTTCGCCCAAAGCTTCCCAGCTGGCTGTAGGTTGGTGTTGTTGATGAAATTCCATTGTTATCAAATTCATGTATGTATATTCCACTATCCGCAATAATTGGATCAATATTACTAGCATTTGAATAAATATAGCTTAAGCTACCTGTTCTAGCTTTCAAAATTCTGAAATTAACTTCATTTGGATTTAATCGACCTGCAACGAAGTTATGTAAACGATTCATTACAACATACAGATTTCCTTCTTCATCAAAATCCATGCCATCGATCCATTGTATAAATGCATTATCTTGTGCAATAACTTTTTGATTTTCGAATGTGAATGGTTTGTATGAATCCCATTGTGCGATTGCATGTTCTCTCAATAAACTATAATATAGAATACCATGATTATCCATAATCATACCATCAGTTTGTGATGTTTTAACTCCATGGTCAGTGACAGCTTCTAGCAAATCTCTTGGTGTTGCCCGCTGTGCAAACTCTGGATCACGTAGTAATGTTGCTGGCATTGAATATAAATGATAGCTAGACAATGGTGAGTAGTAAACATTTCTTTCAAAATTATCATTGTAATTAGCTGTAACAGCTGGATTTGTTATACCATTCGATAAATTTGGATTATAATATGGACCTAAAGCAATACCATCGATGTGAATCGAAAAATTTAAATTTGTTCCATTTACAGCGAATGCAACCGCATTTATTGCTGCTCTCATAGAATTATTTTCACGTACTTTCCATGAACGATTCATACGACGAGAATATACAATGATACCAGGATCCGAGCCACTGTTATCTGTTATATATGCAAATCCTCCAAATGCATCATCAACAACAATTTTATTTAAATAATTTGTACCACGTGCTGCGACATCTTCTGGAAAATCAAAACGATGAATAACACGACCATTTTGTTTTAAATCCAATAAGACTAATTTTGGAGTACATGCTGTTCGTGGTGGTCCTATAAAATAAAAAAAAAACTTGTTAGTTTTTTTTAATTATAACAAAAAAAATTAAATTAAAAATAAATAACCGCTATTTACAGCGGCTCAATGGTCTAGGGGTATGATTCTCGCTTTGGGTGCGAGAGGTCCCGGGTTCAAATCCCGGTTGAGCCCGTTTTTTTTGAATTTGTTTTTTATATTTATTTTTATATCTCTTCGGATTTAAAAAAAAACATATTGGATTCTACTAAAACATGTTGGATTTTTGAAATTTATACAGGTGAAACCACTTATCTTGCAAAATAAAAAATTCAAAAAAAATAAATCTGGCTGTAGATTGAACATAGCAGATTGACGAAATGTTTATTACGAAGTTCGCCTTGTTTATTGGTTTGTATAAAATGTTCTACGTGAATTGAAAACATTTTTAATGCCAATAAATACTAACAGTTAAAGATCTTATCACAACTGGGTAACGTTCGCAGTTTTTCATTTACTTATATGAATGTTTGAATAAGGAATTCCACGTTCCACGTTCAAATTTTCAAAAATTATAATCATAGAACAAAAAATCTAACCTGGAACTAATGTTTCCGATCTTCCTGAATCGGCAACCCATAAAATCCCATTAGCATCAACTGTTATTCCCTGAACAAATTGAAACGCAGAACAATTTCCTTTTTGATTCATTTCCCATGATGGAAATACTTCTACTTCCGGATCAGTTCGTCCATTATTTTCCGGAACAATAATATAACCTAAGGTTGCTGGAACACCTGGTAACATTCTTGGTAACGAAACATATAATCGTTTTCGATATGCTGTTACATCAGAAATTATATTATTTTGTGGTATATAATCACCATTGAACTTGGCATTTGACTCGAATTGTCCGGATCCAAATGCAAAGCCTATTGTATTCCATTCATATGCAACACGAAATTGTCGCTCACTTGCAGGTATATTTGTAAACGATGTTTGGCCATTGATTAATGATATTTGAACTATTAGTCCGATGATTAAACTTAATTTTCCCATTTTGTTCTGGAAGTAAATGAAAACAAAATTTTATATTAATAAACAATAATATTTTGTTTGGTATAATTTTATTTTTATCAATAAATTTTATTCCAAGGTTCACGATCAACTTGTGAGGAATTTTCGTTTCTGGTTGCTGCTGTTCTGGACGATATGATTGTTATACACAACACAAGCCAAAATAAGCAATCCGATGATGCGTAATTTGTTAAGTGCTAATTTTCTTATTTATTTCATTTATTTAATAAGAAATGAAAAGTATTAAATTTTCAAATCACGATTTCTGTTACATTATTGACTTTTATTTGTATTTGTTACGTAATATTTATCAAAAATGAGTTTCTGTATTTTTTTTACATAAAATGTGATAGATTTGATTTAACTTCACTTAAATTATCTGCAAAAGTATTATGAAGTATCGAACCAATCGACAAAGAAAATGATTTTGTTTTTGCAAACCGTGAGTGAATTAAGCTTATGTGAACATAATATTCGTCACCAGGCCCTCGCCGGTTTTCTTTGATGATTGCCACATATTTTATACTACTTATATCTGTCATTTTTCTCGATTCAGCCGTTTTTTCGTTCGGCAAACGTCAAAACATTACGATTGCACGAAGATCTTATGTAATTTTACTACCACAATTTTGTTTTTTTATAAACGTAGGGTGAAAAAGTGTTTTAGGAAACTAGAGTAACCTTGTCCAACAAAGATGTTTCTCCTATTGTCGACTCCGACAACCCAAACATGCTAAAATGTCAATTGTCAGACTCGACAATAAGAAACAAATTTTTGTCGGGCAAAATTATTCTCGTTTTCTAAAACAAAATTATGGTAGTAAATTTACAAGATCCTTGGGTAATCGTAATGTTTTGGAGTTTGGCGAATGAAAAAGCGGCCGAATTGAGAAAAATGGCAGCTATAAAAGTGGGACTCGTCGAGTTTTGAAAAATTAAAGCGTTTAATAAAACAAGATAAATTTTCTTAATTTTTTTATTAAAACTAAATTTTAAAGGATATAATATTATTGACATTATTTGGGAGTGAGAAAGATACAAAATGAATATGAGATAAATTGTTATAGAATTTTTTTATTACTTCTTCTTACCCCCACTAAATTCTTACCCCCACTTTTTTTGGTTTTAGGACCTACTGATTCTAAACAAGCAAAAAAAAAATGTATGTCTGTCTGCCGGCCGACCGTCACAACCGACGAAATCTAGAAAACCGCTGGACGGATTTGACAATTTTTTTTTTTCTAAAAATATGTTTACTCAATAGGAAGAGTCGAAATGACGATGTGTTCGATAACTGTACCGGAAGTGTGTCAAAAAAATCGTCAAGTGTGTCGAAACAAGGAAATTTGCATATTTTTTGCTTCATTTTAAGTGATTAATAGGAACTGATTAGGATTGGTATGTGAGACCAAAATCTAGATTATTGCATTATAAGTTTGTTAAAAAAATGTTGTCAAGTGTGTCAAAAGAAAGATTTTTATTTATTTTTTTACTCAATTTTTTGGAAAAACATTAAATTAAAATTTTGTTTGAAATGAAATTTTATTATTATTATTGAGAATTATGGCATTATAAGTTTGTCAAAAAAATGTTGTCAAGTGCATCAAAAGAAAGATTTTTATTTATTTTTTTACCCAATTTTTTTGGAAAAAAATAAAATTAATAATTTGTATGACATGAAAATATATTATTACTATACTATAGAGAACTATGGCATTATAAGTTTGTCAAAAAAATAATGTCAAGCGTGTCAAAAAATGATTTCATTTTTTGGGAAAAAATGTAGCTGTTTTTATGACGTAAATGTAATTGAAAATAAGATTGGACATGGACATTTTTTAATTTGTTATAGTTTTTGAAATATTTTTGGAATTTTGAAAAAAGTTTGTATTTTTGATTTTGTAATAATTTTTGCAATATTTTTAGAATTTTGGAAAAAGTTTTAATATTTGATTTTGTAAGAATTTTTGAAATATTTTTGGAATTTTGAAAAAGTTTAAATAGGTGATTTTATTCCAATTTTTGGAATATTTTTAGAATTTTGAAAAAAAAATTTTTAATTTTATTTATATTTTTAGAATTTTGAAAAAGTTTCAATTTCTGAATTTTTAAGAATTTTTGGAATATATTTAGAATTTAGAAAAAGTTTAAATTTTTGATTTTATTCTAATTTTTGGAATATTTTTAGAATTTTGAAAAAAAATAGAATTTTTGAATTTTATATATACGTATTTTTAGAATTTTGAAAAAAGTTTCAAATTTTGATTTTGTAAGAATTTTTGGAATATTTTTGGAATTTTAAAAAATTTAAAATTTTTGATTTTATTCTAATTTTTATAATTTTGGAAAAAGTTACAATTTTTGATTTTGTTATAATTTTTGCAATATTTTTAGAATTTTTGAAAAAGTTTTAATCTGTGATTTTGTAATAATTTTTGAAATATTTTTAGAATTTTGTTTGAAAAAAGTTTGAATTTTTTATTTTACAATATTTTTGGAATTTTGAAAGAAATATGAATTTGTGATTTTGAAATATTTTCTCGAAACGCTAAATGGAGAGGTTTTTGAGTAGTTTGCTGATTGTATAATCTTTTCACTAAATTATGTTAATTTATAATCTGTTATAATTTTCCAACAACGTATTGATGTTTCGTGTTAGTTTTGTAATACATATCTAAACAGAGATAAAAAATACATATACTTTAACAAAAAGTAATGTTTGATATACATCGCTGCCCAAAACTAAAAACCATGTCCTCATAAAAGTTTTTTGCCGAAAACTATATCAAAATCTTTAACCCAGACCCAAGTCTTGATATCTCAAAGCTGTGAGATTTCAGCCCCTCCATATTTTTAAATTTTGAATTAGGGTAACAAAAAAAATGTTTCCAGATACCAATGAAGTGACTGATTGAACAGAACTGTTTGAAAAAAATCGGATTTCTTATTTATTGGTATCGCCAATAGTGAATAAATGAACTGATTTATACTCATAATAATCTATCTTGGAAAGTATATGAATTGTATTTGGTCTGAAGGTTTTTCAAATATCGTTACCGTATTTCATGCCATTATTCAAAGTCAACAACCTTCAAAACATTCCAAAACAAATCAATTTATTTATGATTTTGCAATAAAAAGAGTTCGTTGACGTTTTGTTGAGTTGAGTTTTCAATGACATAAGTCTCACATCAACGATTATAAATTAAACCAAAGGTTAAGGTTACATGATTTCCATGTTATCGACACAGTGAAAAATAATAACTGTTACACATTTAATTTAACAAAAACTAATCAATAAAACAAATTGAATTGAAATTATTGTGATTAAGTGCATTATATAATTTACTTCACCCTTTACTGGATTGTTACTTAAAACATGCTTCGTCACTATTTTTTACAACAAAAAATACTCTATATCATTATTTCATCACCTTGATGAATTATCTTGAGATAATTCCTTATTAACTGTGTATCGAATAAATTGGTAAATCATTTGTAAATTGATTAATGAGATAGAAATTTACTTCTGGGAATGATAATCAGTAATAGATTGTTTAATTATATAATCGTGATCTTGCTTTGTTGTACTTGTATTGGTATCGGCTAAAATTTGATTAACATTAAAAATTTTGAATGGCTGAACATGACGATTGAGAAAGTTAAACGTGTGATCTACTTTGTTTTCATTTTGCTTAAAGATTTGTTGAATCCAGAATGCTGATTTTGTTGTATACATACACAGTTATTTGGTTATATGAAACCATTTTATCTTTTTAATAGATTAATTTACACATGTTTTACTGTGCTTTCGGAATTATACTCCTGATACAAAGTTTTCTATTAATAAATAACGGGTAAAACAACTGTAACCAAATACAACGTGTTTTGTTTCATTCTAGAGTTCTTAAAATAGGAAGAGTAAGGATAAATATTAAGCAAGTCCCTCTTAAGTTCACTTTATGTTTTGTATCAAATTTACCCCTAATGTTCTCTTTTCTTTGTACAGATAAATATCAATAGATTTTCTGATCTTGCGCAATTCAATATCAAACCCAAATGAAATAATTAATATTTGATGGATTTTTATGTAGTGGATATGAACGAGTTATTTATTCCGAATAAATATATTACAAATTCTCTAGTACGGTATTTTAATTTAGTAAAAAATCACGCACAGATCTTCAGCAAACGTTTGCAAAGTTAGTTGAGAACGCATGCATATGCTTAGACACGAACAGTTGGATTGCATGTTACTATATCGTTTAGAAGTTACTGTAATGATTTCTTTAAAATCATTTTCAAAGAAAACAGATTGATGTAAGGTTGTGTGTAAAATGTTTGACTCCTCTAATCTGAGCGATGTCTAGAATGTTTCTGATAATTCGATTAATATTGTTTTGCTACTTTATACTTGACATCTTTCTTTTACTTCAAATTTTCAATCTCTGACTGCGAGGACCTGCTGAAATGTTCAATGAATTGTATTGAACTATTTCTTTGTTCAAGGGAAAAAATACAAAACACAGTTCAAAAACGCCTCTGAAAAAACCCGTCGATAAAAAATGCCAAACTTTAAAATTTCATGGCTGGTTATTTTATTTCCTATATTCATGAAATTATGATTCGGTTGCCCTGCTCGATGTAAGGCTCCTCGGGATTCAAAAGTTGATGATTAATTATTTGTTTTTCTACAATTAGTATAAATATTTATAGATAAAAAGAAACAAAATTTGTGCGATTTTAACTTTTCGAATATCATCAATTCATTGCTAATTAAAAAAAGAAAAACTTATTGAAACCGAAATTCAAAGAAAACATTAATAATTAATTTATTGTTTTGTCCCAGACTTGGGTATTAGATTTTAGGTCAATTTTATTTTTTGTGTTAGGTAACTATCAATTAATAATTAATATGTAAAACTTAAATATTTTTTTATTGGAAGCTAGGCATGTTTTGTGTTAATAATAACGAGTTATAAATTAACGTGTCTCTGAATATCCGAAGATATCATGCCAACTTGGATTGGAATTCAAAATTATGTTTCCTTTAGGAATTTATGAAAGTTGATTTTAAAATTTTGGGGATTAAAATTATCAAGAAAAACCCAAGCTGGCAAGGAATTCCAAGAGTGTGTGACACGATTAAAAAGTCACGCAGAAAGGCTATGCAGTTCTACACTTTGTTATTTCAACCGCAAAAGGATTGGCGGCTGTTGCAGCTCTGGTATGACACAAGAATAAATAAATAATAAAAATAAATATTTAATTGTTGACATGCTTGACAATTTATAATTAAAAAACACTAAGTCAACAATGTCAATTATTGACAATTGAATAGTTGACATGTCATTGACGACCTCTTCATCGCAAATTTTTACAAGAAGCATTTTTCTCCAGAATTTCATTTTGATCCATGTGCGTGTTCCAAAGATTCTGCAGTCCGTATTGCGCTGCAGCCAAAAATCAGATAGTAGGAATCTAAAATACGATGACAAGTGCAACAGGAAAAATGAAATTGAAAATTTCATCAGTTAAAAGAATTTAGAATTATCAAAGTTTGTTGATGAAGAATGGTAGACTTCACAAGTGCAATTAGGCAATTTTAAGATCTAGATTATTTGTTTTAAAATTTTTGTTTTAAAATCTTTTATTTCACCTAAATAATAAAAAGTCAATTCAATTCTGTGGTGTTTGGTAGTATGTAGAGATATAAGTTCATTGCTCTTTGCCATTTTTTTCTCTGTTAGATTAGTCACCGAATAGACGTTAAAAAAAATTACATATTAATCGGTTAAACGTCTTATGAATTATAACAACTTTAAAAGGGTTAACTTAACACAAGATAGCCTATTAATCAAAAGCGCTTCATACTTTGTAACAACTTCTGTAGTTGTCATTTTTATCCATTTAATTCCTATTTACATTTTGCATAACAATTTATTACCAAACAAGCAGCAATATTTGTTTATTCAAAAATCAACAAAATATATTTGCATAAAATTAGCAGCTACAAATTACTCCTTTTGCAATTAATCATCTGCTCAAAACCAACGTCAACAAACTTTGCATATAGATCTTTAGTATTAGGGTACACCTACAGTATAAATTTAAATTATTTCATTTTTCAAAATTATATTCTAAGAATACATGTTTGGATTATGATTAATTCACCTATTAAAAAATATGTCTCACCTTTTCAGGGAAAAAAAATAATTAAAAACGATGGCCAATCAATTCCATGCCCATCAATCAAAACAAATTCATATGATTAAGTTCAAGTTAATGTATGAATTATAAATATTGTATTATTCCATTCAATAAAACGTTTTAGGAATAGCAATTAAAAAATTATTCATGAACTATACATTCTTCGTTTGTGGTTTCACTTTTCTGTGTCATTTCAGCATATAAGAATTTAATAAGAATTAAACAGTTTTAATTCTTTGTATTCTGTATTCTATTCACTGAATTTTAACTTCTTTTCGTATATAGACAAAATAATAAATTACGCGTCTTGGAAACGAAAACAATTCAATGATTTATGAAGGAATTACTTAGCTTGTATTTGTTTTAATATTAATCTTACGTTTAACATTGAAATATTACAAAAGTTTACAAGTGCACAAATGACTTGTATAATCTCTATGATATCATATTTATGTTATGTTGGTGTGGTTTGACTTTATTTAAATTTTATGTCACAAAGTTTGATGTAGTAAATGTTTTGTTGAAGTTTGAACGTAAATGATTTGACTGATTTATGTTATTTTGTTGCTATTTGTGAAATTCGTGAGAATTAGCAAAGATGAGATGTCGAATAAATGACTACACAGTTTTTATGATAGGATAGTTGTTAATTGTTTTTTGCTGTGCTGAAAGGTTCGCCTATCAAGCCTATCCCTAGTTTAACAGGTTTAGCATGTCAACTTTATTGACAAGCCAAATACGTTTGGTTTTTTTTACGGTATGACACTGAAAATTATAATACCACGAACACACAACTGTTGACGGACTTCATATTGAATACAAAAGCTCTTAAATAACATGAGTTTCTCAAAATGAAAATACAATGATTTTCTCAAAACGAAACTATAAACAGGAGAAGCGTCTAAAAAGTCGGCTCATGTCAAACTTGTTCTCGTGCTTTTATCAGTTGGTTAGTGCAAATTGTTGAGACTTCACTCTGTGATACGGACATCTACAAAAGTGAATAAAAATAGTTCAACACCTCAGAGCATTAATACAACAAATCTTTTTATTAAAAAAAACAATATAAAAACATGTCGCCCCCGGGTGGACTCGAACCACCAACCTTTCGGTTAACAGCCGAACGCGCTAACCAATTGCGCCACGGAGGCTACATCTACACTTTCAAATCATACTCAACCAGTTTATGATCTTAAAATAATAATTTGTTGTAAGCACAAATTAAAAATAAATTTCACTGATAAATTAAAATAAAAACACAAATTTCTTGTTAACTAATGGTTTTTAATTTACTATATACTACGTATTTCGAAAGCTATGGTTCCATCGACAGTAGTATTAATATCAAAACTAAATTTTAGAGTACGTTACAGTATGGTTATATAAAAAAAAGTTATCCTTAAAAAATCGTATACCTTCATGTACAAAGCAATAAAACAATAAACCTACAAGTACTTAAATGCTATGACAAATGTAAAAGCTAATTAAAAAATATGAAATAACAATAAAAGGTGAAACGTGGGGTGGATGTCTTAATAATTTAAAAAAAAAAAGAAGGCAGTGTTAGGGACTGCCAACAGAAATAAAAACTTAAATCTGTGAAATAGCTGTTTTTTGTATTTTCCAATTATTTTAGCATTGCAAATTAAAATTTCAGAATGTTTAAATTAAAATCATTAAAATTATTCTGGGTTTCACATCTATCAACATTTCAAGCAACTATTATATACATTTTTATATATAAAATAATCAAAACATATCATATAAAAATTTGCGTCTATCAACACCTTAGAAAGCATGTTGTTGTGGGACCTTCTTCTTAAAAGTTTTTTATATGTGTTGTTTTGACCCACCTTGTAATTTCTATTACCAAACACATTTTATTTAAAAAAAAATAGCGTATCATCAAAGAATATTCCATAACTTAGAGTAAGGGATGGTATCGTTGATTGAAAATACTTCATCCGCCAGCACCCCTAAGATATCACTTTGGCTAATGAGATTGCACTGCTATTGCCAGTGGTATACGATATCTCAAGATAACTCATATGTCATTAGCAGGGACTAAAGTACGCGTGGTTGTCACATCCATAGATCAACAATTTTAAATTTTACAAATCTTCCTGCGGAAAGCTAAGTAAATTCATTGGTTTAATGCGCATTGTTGCTTTTGCAAATCACTATCGGCTAAGTGCCACCAT
This sequence comes from Diogma glabrata, assembly GCA_963693315.1. Classification (NCBI taxonomy): domain Eukaryota; kingdom Metazoa; phylum Arthropoda; class Insecta; order Diptera; family Cylindrotomidae; genus Diogma; species Diogma glabrata. The sequence goes on along the minus strand of OY856186.1, from coordinate 25,543,705 downwards.
TTTTAATTAGTTTATTTATCATGATTGCCATCCATGTTTAATCATACATAAGCTATGCTTCTTTGTATAGAATCTATGCGATTTCCGTTTCGTAATTGTGAGCTTTAAATCGATATAATCGATGTTATCTAGTATCAAGTTACAAGTATTAAGTCTTCACTTAATTTTAGAAACATGTATTACATACAATTCCAAACCAAAAACATATACATATACCAAAACGATATACCAACATAAAAACATATACATAAAAACATATACATATACCAAAAACATATAGTACGAGATTTTTTGATCAAACCAAATTTTTATGTATATTTATAATTAGGAGAATATATATCTACCAGGTTGCCTATCCAAATTTGGCCGCCAGTATTTTTAATTAAATTATTTTTAATTGATTTTTGGGAAAAAATTTCGTTCACTTGTTTTTTAAATAAAATGTCGTCTTTTTCACGGCAAATTATATAACAATTCTAAAAAATCTCGGTTGCCGTTGCGCACCTTGCCGCACCTCTACGCAGCCAGGCGTAAACAGGTATGATTTCGATACATTAATACGTTCATAACGTACATTGATTAATTCTATATCAAATTAAAGCTAATTTTTTTCTTTTTATTATCATATATGGTTGCCTAATTAAATCCGGGCGCAAATAAGGATTGCTGGCTGTTAAAGATGATAAATATTTAAGGTAGAGTGAAAGAGAGTTAAATCAATATTAATTTTTTGGGAATATTCCTAGTTTATCCGCTCAAATAAATTTGCGTTTTTTTTTTCAGACAAATAGAAAGCTTAGGTCCTCTGCATCCTAATTATGAAAAAAAAATTGCGGAAATGAGGGGATCAAAAGTTATAAAGGATCAAACTTTCAATTTTACCTTGGTCCCCCGCGGAGGTGACGCGGGGGGGATCGGGGGGGGGGGGGAGCGTATGGGTGGGGGGCGGTGCTATTTTTGATCGAAGTTGTGCAAGGTCGCAGAAGCGAGTCAAAAAAAAAAATCAAAAATCAAATCAAGTTACTTCTAAAAACTCAAAGGGGGAACCAAGGTATTTTTTTAAATTTTAAGATTTTAGTGTGTGATAAAATATAAATAAATAATAAATAAAAATAAGGAAAAAAAGAAAAAAAAAAACTAAAAAAAAAACCAAAGGGGGACCAAGGTAAAATTGAAAGTTTGATCCTTTATAACTTTTGACCCCCTCATTTCTGTAAATTTTTTTTTTCATAATTGCAGAGAACCAAATCTTTCTATTTATCTGAAAAAAAAAACGCTAATTTATTTGGGGAGATAAACTAGGATTGTACCATTTTTTGTTGTAATTTTTAAATTTGTCATTTTGAAAAGGAAGACTTTTTTTTGAAGTATTTATTAAGTCGTCTCTATTACTCCCCGGTGGTTGAGAACACTAACATTCGACGCATTCGCATAGGTTTAAGAGCGTCGTACAGCTGGCAATCGCTATCCTCGTCTGACAAATGATGTTACGCGCTAACTCTCTTTCACTCTACCTTAAATATTTATCATCTTTAACAGCCAGCAATCCTTATTTGCGGCCGGATTTAATTAGGCAACCATATATGATAATAAATAGAAAAAAATTAGCTTTAATTTGATATAAAATTAATCAATGTACGTTATGAACGTAAAAATGTATCGAAATCATACCGGTTTACACCTGGCTGCGAAGAGGTGCGGCCAGGTGCGCAACGGCAACCATCAATTTTTAGAATCTTTACATAAATTGCCGTGATGTAGACGAAATTTTATTTAAAAAAAAAGTGAACGAAATTTTTTCCCAAAAATCAATTAAAAATAATTTAATTAAAAATACTGGCGGCCAAATTTGGATAGGCAACCTGGTAGATATATATTCTCCTAATTATAAATATACATAAAAATTTGGTTTGATCAAAAAATCGATGAGCGCACTAATCCTGCAGCCGGATCTTAGACTAATTTTGGTGAAGATGATAAAATTTGTAACATGTGTTGAATTCCAACATCAGTCGAACCCGATATCCACATCGCAATTTGAAACGTTAATAAATGACAGATGTATTTCATATTTAAAAAAAAATTTTTTGTTCTTCAAAAATTCATATTAAAAATGATGACGCGAATATATAAATTTTACCTCATACAAAATTGCATAACGCGGCTAAAGAAGTTTTCGCTTCAAAAATTTAAATTTATGAATGGACTAATTTTTAAATGAGATTAAACATTCTGGATTTAATAATTCCTTCTTTTGAGTTCATCAAAATATCTGGGTTTTTTCGATTTTGTTGTTCAATAAAAAATTGCTCATATGCTTTCGGATTATTCACTTGTTTAATGAGTTTCAGATTTGTTGGATCCGTCGAATGGTTATTTTCAAGCATATGAGCTGCGACACTAGAGTTTTCTAGACGTTTATGTTTAATATTTAAGTAGTTTAATTTAAACAAACACAAATATTGTATTAAATGAACTTTTATATGGTATTTAAAATATGCTAAACCCAACAGACCACAAACCTATAAAAACACGTGATATTATCTCTATTCTATACATCATGAAAAAATAATATATTCAGAATATTTTTACGTTGTTTTTATTCTTAAGAATAATAAATTAAAAACATTACGTTAACTCAATGCATCTTTAAAAAATTTGTTTGGACTTTGGTGCCTGATTTCAAAGTCATGAATATATGCACTTAACTAAAATGGTCATCATCGTGACTCATTTTTATTCTCATATTTATTATTACTCTAAATCTAATTTTTATTGAAAACTTTTGTTTTCATGTCTGATTAAAGGAATTAATAGAATTATTGAATTTAGGTTAAATATTCCATAAACTTTTGCTTTTAAATTGTAATAAAAATAAATTGTTTTTTAATACGATCGTTCGCATCGACTTACTAATGTCGATAAGGTAGAGTTATTTGTACTTTTTTTAAAAATTGTTTAAGTGTAGTCTATCGATGTAATCGGAGCTACCAAATCTAACTGAGCCTCCTTGCTTGATCATATAGGAATTTCCACACCGTATATAATTATTACATGATGTTCCAAAAACATCCAGCTGGTGTACGCAGACATGATGACGTCGTTCCAAAAATAGTATCAATTGGTTCCTAGATGTTATTTGTATGTATATTTACTTTATAGGAAAGACTATGTTACTGTACATTAAAAACTGGTTAATAATTTTTAATTCACTAGATTTGAATATTGAAAATTTTGTATTATATATTAGAGATTTTTTTTGAGCACTTAAACTCAAGTAATTAAGTACATATGTTGAATTTTTCAATTCGAAAATATATTTTTGGATTTTTCTTAGAGAAAAACTTCATTTTTCTCTTATACGTGTTTCGGATTGGGATTTGAACTATCCTCATCAGTGCCGTGGTTCAAATCCGTTTTGGCAGACACGCTATCCAACTAACCTACCGAGGCGATGGTATTTCAAAGTTGAAATTTCATCATTTTTTCTAACTACTTTAAGTTGAATTTTTCTCATTAGGTTTTTTTTTTTTTTTTTTATTTAAAGGCTTAGCTCCAGTTTTGGAGCCATATGGCCCATCAATTTAAAAGTATCAATTACAGTATCAATTTTAAAGTATCAATTACAGTAGAAAAAAAAAATTGGTTTTTAACTATAAATATATATGAAATTTTTATGAAAATATATTCGTTGGAAAACTTTTCCTTATTCAAAAAACTTGCCCTTTCACTCACCTTTCATATGTAGATCAAATTATTCATACCATTCAAACTTCAATCCCACTCATTCTGATAAAGTCATACACCTCATTTGCCATTCTATCTATTTTTAAGATTTCAGTCAAACCTCTTCCACTCTGGAGGACATTGTACTGCGACCTGATCTGGTCGTGCACAGGACACATCAGAATCAGATGCTCAATATCCTCCACCACACCACATCTTTCACACAAATTATTTTCACTCAGATGACGTTTGTACAGACACTCCTTCCAATTGCCATGGTTCATTCTTATCCTTTCAATCGTTCTTATAATTCTAGTACTTCCCTTGAGGCCCTTATAATAAGGTTTTCTCAAAGGAATACTCTCTATCTCTCTGTACTTTTTGCCTTTCACTTGACTTTTACTCTCATATTCAATCTTCCATTTTCTCCAAATCATATCCTGAAACATCCTAAGTACATCTCTTGCATCCTTCTTTCCATACACAATGGCTTGCTCATTCAAGCTTCCCCTTTTCGCTAACATATCAGCTCTTTCATTCCCAGTGATCCGACAGTGTGCTGGTATCCATTGTATGGATACGTCACACTGCTGTCCTCTCACTAGCTCATATATCATATCCACATATACATTGCCCTGGCTACCTCCTCCGTTTTGTAGCAAGATCATTCCACTCTTGGAATCAGAGAATATTGCTATCCTCCTCATCCTTTCATTTAATCCCAACTTGATTCCTTCGTACATTCCAATCAACTCAGAATTCATTATACAGATACCATTCTCCATTTTACACGAGTATTCATAGTTTGTGGCAGGCACAAACACTCCCACCCCACATCCATCTTCATTCACACTAGCATCTGTATAGACAACAAAATATGCATGATACAACAGTTTAACACTCAACCACAGTCTTTTGATTATGGTTTCATTCATTTCATTCTTGTTATGTTTCCCAAATTCCAAACATACTACAAGGTTTGCAGGTTTAACCCCTGGACCTTGATTTCCAATTGACAAAAACTCGTTTAGGTTTTCGGTCAAAATGGTTGTCCTATACATGTTTTTAAAAGGGGGTTTGATCTGCAACCTTGTTAACATTTCCTCAATTAGTTGATTTTTGTTAGTTTTCATTTGCACTATCTCTCTTACTGTGATCCACTCTCCTTTATAATCCAGAGGTGAATCACCAACTTCCGAATAAAGACAGTGAATTGGGGTCGAATTTATCGCCCCCAATACCATCCTTACACATGCATTCTCAACTTTCATCAACTTACGAAAACCAACTACAGAGCCATCACCATACACTCCAATTCCATACGCAATTTTTGTGGAAACTAACGCCTTTCTTAACATATCAGTCACTCCAGGGTGAGCTCCCCATTTTGGTTTGCTCACTCTTTTGATCACATTCAATCTTTTCTTACACTCATCGGCCAGGAACTCCATGTGTTTCTTAAAGTTCAAGCGCCGATCGATCCAAATACCCAAATACTTAACCACATTCATTTGTTCAATCCTATCGCTCTCAATTCTCACATCTAATACTATTTGTGGTCCCATTCTAAAGCTCATGCAGCTACATCTATTCACGTTCACTTTGAGATTTAAACTCTTCAGTTTTAACACAACCTGGTTCACACCCTGTTGTGCTTTCTGAATCGCTTGATCTGCAGATCTACCCATTCCAACGACAACGATATCATCTGCAAATTGCAGAATGATTAACTCGCTGTCGCTGATCTGGTGTATTTCCCTTGTATATAGATTAAACAAAGTTGGCGAAATTTTACTACCTTGTGGCAGTCCTAATCCCACCTCCTCCATCAATCTAAACGTTTTTCCATTCAGTATTATTCTCCTTCCACTCATAAACTCATGTATCCAATCAGTCCATTTCTTCGGAAATCCCAAGTCGATAAGGACTTGAATCAATTTCCTAGGAACGACATAATCATATGCTCTCTCAACATCCAAAAATACCGTTACAATCTTTCTTTTATCCTTTCTCACTTCCCATACAAACTTCTCCACACACTCTACTGCACAGAGTGTTTCTTTCTAAAACCATATGTCGTATCTGGTAACAAACTATTCTCATTTATAAATTTCTCCATTCGCTCTTTCAGCATTCCATTCACAAATTTCATTAAAACATTTAACATACAAATACCACTATAGTTTGTTGCCACTTCAGGATCCTTGTCCTTCTTGGGTATTGGAACCACTCTGCATTCCTTCCATTTATCCGGTATTTTATTTTCCATCCATGTTTTATTGAGTAAGGAAAGCAAATTTTGTTTTGCTTCCGTACCCAACTTCTCAATCATTCTATAATTCACTTTGTTCGTCCCTGGAGTAGTAGGTTTTGATTTGCCCAATACTTCCATGAACTCACTCCATTCACACGGGCCACTCACATCTTCTCTTACATTTCCATTATCATTCAGGAGAATCCCATTCAAATGCACATTTGTCATCATTCTCATAAATTCAGAACCTTTCTCACGGTCTTCCAAAACCACATTCCTTCCACCAACTTTCATTCCTCGCACTCTATTGAACTTTTGCAATACATCCCTTGTTGTCGTTCTTTGTGTCATTTCTGACACAAAATTTCGCCAACATTTTCTTTTCGCTTTACGGATGGTTTTCTTTAACTTCGCTGTCATTCTTGACAGCGTAATTCTGTTTTCGGTGCAAATACACCGGTTAAAGTCTCGTAAGGCCATCCGCTTCTTTTCATACCAGTACTGGATCTCATTATTCCACCAAGCTTTCACTCGAATATCTTTCATATCAACTGTTCTAACGCATATTTCATTCATTCTCTCTATTTCATTTTCAAGTTGTTCCGCATTCGCAACATCATTCATTCTGAGAATCTCATCCATTCGTTCCACCCATTTCTTCTCATTCATCAGTTCCCGTTTGTCCTTATAGAGCCTATTATCTCTCACATTCATTTCGATCATGTAATGATCCCCACCTAAATTCTCTTCGCTAACGTTCCAAGTGATCTCAGGTGCTAGCTCGATCGAAACCAAAGAGATGTCGATCGCACTAGCTACCCCACCTACTCTCGCTAACCTCGTTGGTCTACCGTCATTTAAAATAACTAATTCGCTATCTTGAATGAGGCCACTCAACTGGGTTCCTCTCGCACAATTTCTGATACATCCCCACATTCGTGCATGCGCATTCATATCTCCGCCAATTATGAGATCACTTTTTCCTCTCGCCCATTCAAACAGTTTTTGTTGATCCTTCAAGGCACATTCTCTCTGTTCCGCATTTACTGCTGGGGGTACATACACACTCACCAGTAATAGTTTTCTGTCCAAATTTTCTGTTTGAGCCGCAATAGCTTCCATAAATTCAAAGTTTGGTACAACGACCTTATGGAGTCGCACACTGGTTTTAGCCAGTATAGCTACACCACCAAAGCCGTCACCTCTGGGTTTGGACAGGAATCCATAACCGGGCATACGAAACGTCTTATCAGCACGCTCCCACGTTTCACTAACAAGCACGACATCCATACTATTATTGGCCAGATAAATCCGCAGCATATCACGCTTAGCGTAAACGCTCTGAGAATTTATCTGGCCGACACTCAATCGTTGGTTAGATCTACTCATCCATTTCTCCTTTCTTTCGCACATTCATCGGGATCATGCATGCAAGTACTTTTGAAAAGAAGGAAAAAATTGACCATCGTCAATCTTCCTTTTATTTTTGGAGATATAGTGTCTATCGACTCCATATCTCTTTATTCTATTACCATTTCTAGGGTTTCCCCTAGAATGGCTCTCTCATTCTCATTTAAGAATGAGAATGATTTTGTTTTTGTTAATATGTTTTGTTTTGTGTTGACATTTTTTGTCGTGTTTTGATTGTTGCTTGTTGTTGCTTGTGTTGTTATTTCTTTGTTCGTTTGCGTTTGTGTTCTTGTTTGTTGTATTTGTCTTTGTGCAGGTGATGTTGATAAATTTGTTTTTACTTGTGTTGGTTGTAGATTTGGTGTCGATTCTAATTGTATATTTTTCTTACAGTGTTGATTTGTATTATTTTGGTTCTCCTCTAACAGTGGTTGATTTTGTGATTGTTGTACTTGATTAGCTGCTACATCTTGCTGAATTTGTTGTTCTTGTTTCTCTTTCTGTTGAATTGTTCTTTGCTGCTGAATCGTTCTCCCAGACTCCTTTACACGTTCTGCATACAGATTCTTATTGATTTCTGTAACACTCGGTTTTGTTTTGAAGTAGATCTCTTTCGCCCGATGATAAGTTACTCGTTCACTCGTTCTAATTATGGCTATTTGCTTTTCTTGATAAAATACCGGACACTCTTTACTACTGCTTAAATGGTCTCCTGTACAATTGGCGCATTTTATTTGATCACATTTATCTGCATGGGCGTCAACCTCCACCTCAGCACATCTACCACATATTGGTGTTCTGGTGCACCGTAATTTGGAATGTCCAAACTTTCGGCAGTTGTAGCACCTTAGTGGATTTGGTACGTACATCCTGACCGCAGTTCTTACAATTCCTGCCATGATCTCCTTAGGTCGGTTGATTGTGGCAAATGTTAGTATGTGCATTGGTGTGGGTTCTCTTTTTTGATTTACTAGTTTAGTGATCTTCTGGACTTTAATCACTTTTTGCTTTCTGAGTCCTTCGAGAATTTCCTCTTCTGTTAGAAACTTTATTTCTGGACAAAAAATTATCCCCTTGGATGAATTCAAGTATTCATGCTCAGTCACTTGGATTGGTATAGTACCGCCCAACATCTTAGATTTCAATAGCGCACGCCCACCTTGCTCTTTACTGGTTAATATCAACAGGTCAACACTTCTTAACCTCTGGATCTCTTTGGTGTAAGTAGTGATCATCTCTATTCCTTTGGCTATCAAAAAAACGGACACTTCATTAAAAGTTTTCCCTTCGCCCAGGTGCTTCATTATATAGTATTTTTCATCGTTCTCGTTTTTGCCGGTGAATACTCCTGTATTCAAAACACGATCTCCAATCCCTCTTTTTGTTCTTTTCCGGTCATCTAATCTTGGAAAATCTTCCATATTTTCCAAAATCGAAAATCGGTTCCCCGTCTCAAACATTCTGCCGCCTATGGGCAGACTTCCCGCCGTTTCACCAAACTTCACTTCTTTGTTTACCTTTTTCTTAAATAAAGTTAAACTTAAAATTCAAGTTCTAATTTATCACTATTTTAATATTAAACTACACTATACACAATAGAACTTATAAAGTTTCTAGATTTTATTTATATTATTATCCACTTCACCCAAAAAACTCAAACAATAATAAAAAACAATTTATAAATTAAATTTGTCCAAAAAGTCAACTTGTCAATTGCAATTCGCAAAAGAGAATGTTCTCATTAGGTATTTCTGTTTTTCGTAATTCAATTATAGACAATTCTAGTGTATTTAGCCTAATTAACTCTACGAACGTATGTTTATCATACTCTAACTAAGTTAGCATTGAATGTATAACTTGTGATCTACGGGTTTGGAAGACATTTTCTCACTAGTTGCTTTGACTAACACTGATTGAATCCTAGATCAGTGATGCCAGATTTTCAAAAATGAATTTCCCGTTGACGTATCTAAAATACCCGATTTTTTCCCGTTTGTTTAAGGAAAAAATCACTCATAAATTCCCATCAAGCTTTCAATAAAAATTTACATATTAATTCAATTATTTATTGGAAAAACTTCAAAACCAATTATAACAATATTTATCCTATAAATATAGGTTTATTTCTGTTTTTTACGTACTATATTTGTGTACGTTATTAGTCTTAATAGAATAAAACAAACAGCTGTTAATTTTATTCTGTACCGCGAATTTGGCGGAACACAATAAAACAATTTATTTGATTGTATTGAATGCTGAAATAAATTTGATTGTACATATTTTATAAAAATTTGTTTGCATTTTATAAAAAAATCAAAAGCAAACATTTTTGCTCTGGTTATATGAAAACAGTAAATTCCAGCTGAAGCGCATGTCCTCTCTCGAATATTAAAAAAGGCAAAGGCTACTATAATTAAGTTAAATTAAATTTCCAAAAGATTGTTTTTTGGTTTCATTAGTTTTAAAATTTGATGTTTTTCATTGTAGGTCTTTTCATTTTCAAAATTCCAAATAATTAAATAGATATCGAAATTGAATCAAATTTATTTGATTGTTTGAAATTAATTATTCAAAAAATATAATAAAATTCATTGTTTTTTTTTATTCGTTTTACTTGTTTTATCAACGAATTTTAAAATAATTCAATTTAAATTAATAAATCGGCAGGCTAAAACGTTGTATTGGGTTCGTGTTTAATGAATTAATTATTCTCTCAAAAATTTGTAATGCTCGCTCGTGATATGTCATGATTTCGTGATTTTCAAACAATTTTAAAATTGTAATATCTCTTTTTCGAAACGAAAGCAACTGCTCAGAAATAAAATCGTGATGCCAAACATCCCAATTTTTTTAATATGTTAAAAATGCATGGATGCACAGGGAGCCAACTTGTAGTTCCAGGTGATTTTATTTTTCGTTTCACAGGGTCAAAATATTCCTGAAATTCAGATAACATGGTGATGCTTTGGGGTTTTCGAACATCAGAAGGCTGAAATTATGATATTTTAACATCAGAAGGCTGAAATTCCATTGCGAATTTGACAATACTCAAGCCGATGCATTTATGTAAAATTATCGGGTGATCGATATCTTTCTGAAACCTGGTAAAAAATTGGTTGGTGCAACAATTTCAAAATTAGTTTTAATTTAAAACGCTTCGTTTTTTTTTTTTTTTTTTTTAATAAAATGTGTTGTGTAATAGGGTTTAGAATATGTGTCACAACAACACATAAATACCTTTTAAGACCTAGGTCTAGACCTGGGTCCCACAACAAGTGGCGTTCTGAGGTGTAGATTAACGCTTTTTTTAAACATCTGTGGGTTGAAGCCACCTGAGACTAAGTGTTCCGGCAAACTATTCCATTTGTACGCAGTTCGGACAAAGAAGTCTCTCTGCGATCTGCCAGTATGACAGCGCGGGATTTTTACCGTTTCACTGGTTGCGGCAGCCGATTGCCGAGTGGAACGGGGGTAAGAATAAGTTTGAGGCATGATGCCGCTGATTTCATCTGAGCACTGCTGATGACGATATTTGTAAAAAACAACGAGGTCAGCAACAGTGCGACGATGTTGTAGGGAATCAAGTTTTGATGTCAAAGTTCGATCACCTACAATTCGTATAGCTCGCTTTTGAACAGAGTCCAAGAGGGCCAAGATGGAAACAGAGGCTTCTACTATTAAATGTGAGTATTAGATGTAGGTATTAAAATTTTTTTTTTTGCATTTTATTTTATTTTTTTAATTGAATACTTAATATTTTAAGAATATTGTGTCAAAGTTTCAAGTCGATTGGAGCAAAATTGACGAAGTTACGAGTATTTTTAAATTTGCTTATGAACGTTTTGTACCAGATTTTTTAGTGTTCAAAACTTTAAAGCGTTTTCCCCACAACTCACGTTTTCAAAGTCGGTGCCCCTTATAACTTCAAAACTACTGCTGCACCGATCCTTTTGAAAATTTGAACACTATTTCTGTACATAATTTACGAGGTAACGCTGGAGAGTTTTTGCAAATTTTGTTAATAATTTTTATTTTACAATAACAAATTAGCCGATTTTTTTCGCAAGAAATCGCGTTTTTCCCTTCAAAATGTTCCAAAAAAGTGAAAAATTAAAATTTCGAAAAACCTCCCAGTTACCTGGGTAAAACTATTATTTAACGAATGAACTTTGATTTTTTGATTTCGGATGATCCAGCACCAAGTTATGAGGGGCACCGCAAATCTACTTTTTTCCGAGACATGTCCGAATAATTACTGCCATTGCGGTGTTTTTTAATATTTCTTCATGAAAATTTTATACAATATTCTTCAAATGTCATACTTTAATGTACTATTGGTTTTAATAAGAGATTTTAACTGTGTCGTCACAAAAAATTCACAAAAACATGCCTTTTTTCGTACGAATTAACCTTACCCCCCTTAAATAACTCTTTAATTAATATATGTAGTTGAATTCAAAATAATATGAGTTTCTCAAAATGAAAATACAATGATTTTCTCAAAACGAAACTATAAACAGGAAAAGCGTTTAAAAAGTCGGCTCATGAACAAACTTGTTCTCATGCTTTTATCAGTGACAGTTGGTTAGTGAAAATTGTTGAGACTTCACTCTGTGATACGGACATCTACAAAAGTGAATAAAAATAGCTCAACACCTCAGAGCATTAATACAACAAATCTTTTTATTAAAAAAAAAAACAATATAAAAAAATGTCGCCCCCGGGTGGACTCGAACCACCAACCTTTCGGTTAACAGCCGAACGCGCTAACCAATTGCGCCACGGAGGCTACATCTATACCTTTAAATCATACTCAACCAGTTTATGATCTTAAAATAATAATTTGTTGTAAGCACAAATATTTTATTAAATAAACTTTTATATGGTATTTAAAATATGTTAAACCCAACAGACACAAACCTATAAAAACACGTGATACTATCTCAATTTTATACATCATGAAAAAAGAATATATTCAGAATATTTTTACGTTGTTTCTATTTTTAATAATAACAAATTAAAAAAAGATTACGTTAACTCAATGCATCTTTAAAAAATTTGTTTGGTCTTTTGTGTCCGATTTCAAAGTCATGAATATAATATCCACTTAACTAAAATGGTCATCATCGTGACTCATTTTTATTTCTTTCTCTAATCTAATTTTTATTAAAAACTTTTGTTTTCATGTCTGATTAAAGAAATTAAAAGAATTATTGAATTTAGGTTAAAGATTCCATAAACTTTTGCTTTTAAATTGTAATAAAAATAAATTGTTTTTCAATACGACCGTTTGCATCGACTTATTAATGTCGATAAAGTAGATTTATACGTACTGTTTCAAAAATTGTTTAGATCTAACTAAACTACCTTGAAATTATTTTTTTGTTTGTATATTCCGGAAATACAACCTCATAATATAAACTACCTTGCTTAGTATATAGGAATGTCCACACCGTATATAAGTATAACTATTACATGATGTTCCAAAAACATCCAGACGCAGACATGATGACGTCGTTCCAAAATTAGTATCAATTGGTGATGGAATAATATGATGGAAGCTAGTTGCATCATTCTTTTGGACAATACACTTCACACAAAGCTTTATTGTTTACAAAATATTGGATGACAACATTATATTAATTGAAATTTGGATCACTAGACTAACCTGTAAGTTCAGAAATACTGTTGAAACTTTGATCCATGGATCGAGTTGGACCAAGGAGAGGGGTTGTGTCTATCAAACATTTGTTTGTTTAAAACATAGATAAATACAAGTCCTGACTATTCATATTGATAAAACTTAGAATAAAAGCTTATTGTAGGCTTCCTTATCATCCTGGGTGCCCAGCATCCCAACTACCGACTTATTTTAATAAAATTTGAGATATAACAAATGAGCGCTATAACGTTCTTTAATAAAGTAATTTCGATAAAGCTTTATCACAATTTCTACAACTAAACGGGAAGACAATAAATTGTGGCCGAAGTTGGATCAAGTATAGTAATAAATTGCCCGCATACATACACAGGTGAAATGATGAAACATCCAATGCAGAAATTTATCATAGGTCAAATAGGCTCTCGGTCAGGTTTGCCCTGGTTTGGATCAAGCACAGAAAGGGCGATTTTGCCCTATCAGACCTTGACTAGGATATCCGTATCAGTTATCATTATCAGATCCGGATCAGTTCATCTAGGAAATTTACTACTACGGTTGTGAAAGGTTGTGTCTAACAAAACTATACAAAACATATAAAATACTATCATAGCTAAATTTAAATAAATTAAATATAAAATAATTAAAATAAAATAAAAATGTACAATTCGATTTAAAACATATCCTGGAAAACAGTTTAAAAAAAAATTCAAGAAATTATGCATTAACTGTGCTTGATGCTGTGAATTTCGATCGTGCAGATGTCGTAAATCGCCTTAGCACATATATGCACACACGTTTCAGGCGCACGTTTTACGAATAATAAAAAACGAAGCGAAACAAAAATGGAGAATAAAATAGTATTTTTATATTTCATAAAATGACTTTCGTAATAATGATAAATTGATGAATTTTAACTTATTACTTCGGTCTGAAAGACCTAAGTATTACATTCATGAGCTCAAAGTGAAATTCTTACCCCCACTTTTTTTGCCATTTCTCGACGTTTTAGGACCTCCTGATTCTAAAAAAGCAAAAAAAAAAAAATGTATGTCTGTCTGCCGGCCGGCCGTTCGGCCGGCCGTCCGGCCGTCATTACCTACGCTGCAGGGAAAACCGCTGGAGGGATTTCAAAAATTTTTTTTTCTAAAAATAGGTATACTCAAGGGACAGGTCCGAAAGGACGCTGTGTTCGATAACTGTACCGGAAGTGTGTCAAAAAAATCATTATGTGTGTCAAAAATAGCAAATTTTCATATTTTTGGCTTAAAAAACGTTCATTTTAAGTGATTACGAGTATTAAATTTGGAGAAATCTTGATGGTCGGGATTGGTATGTGAGATCAAAAACTAGATTATTGCATTATAAGTTTGTCAAAAAAATGTTGTCAAGTGTGTCAAAAGAAAGATTTTTGTTTATTTTTTACCTAATTTTATGGAAAAAAATTAAAATTAATTTTCTTTGTTTGAAATGAAGTTTATTATTATTATTGAGAATTATGGCATTATAAGTTTGTCAAAAAAATGAGGTCAAGTGTGTCAAAAGAAAGGTTTTTATTTATTTTTTACCCAATTTTTTTAGAAAAAAATAAAATTAATAGTTCGTATGACATGATATATTATTATTATTATTGAGAATTATAGCATTATAAGTTTGTCAAAAAATGATGTCAAGTGTGTCAAAAATGATTTCATTTATTTTTTTAGCCAATTTTTTGGGAAAAAAAATGTAGCTGTTTTTATGACGTAAATGTAATTTAAAATGAGATTGGACATGGAAATTTTTGAATTTGTTATAGTTTTTGAAATATTTTTGGAATTTTGAAAAAGTTTGTATTTTTGATTTTGTAATAATTTTTACAATATTTTTAGAATTTCGGCAAAAGTTTTAATTTTTGATTTTGTAAGAATTTTTGAAATATTTTTAGAATTTTGAAAAATTTTTAATTTTGATATTATTATAATTTTTGGAATTTTGAAAAAAGTTTCAATTTATGATTTTGTAATAATTTTTGCAATATTTTTAGAATTTTGGAAAAAGTTTGTATTTTAAGAGTTTTTGAAATATTATTGGAATTTAGAAAATATTTAAATATTTGATTTTATTCTAATATTTGGAATATTTTTGGCATTTTGAAAAAGTTTGATTTTATTTAATATAACAATATTTTTGGAATTTTGATTATAATTTTCCGGCAACGTATTGATGTTTCGTGTTAGTTTTGTAATAAATTTTTAAACAGAGATAAAAAATACTTGTACTTTAACAAAGAGTTATGTTTGATCGATGTACATCTGCCCAAAACTAAAAACCATGTCCTCATAAAAGTTTTTTGCCGAGAACTATATCAAAATCCTTAACCCAGACCGAAGTCTTGATATCTCAGAGCTTGAGATTTCAGCCCCTCCATATTTTTCATCTAAAATTATGGACGAAAGAAATTTTTTTGTGTAGGTAATAAAAACAAACTTTGTGATTTGAAAATATCTTTATATTTTTTGTTTGCCATTTTTCATGTCGGTTTACTGATATTTAAATTTATTTTTTTATTATATTAAAAAAATTATCTTATTTTACCAATACCAAACCTTATTTTACCTACCAAACATTTAAATTTTTTGATTTCACATTTATTTTTTTAAATTGTATCATTAAAAAATAGGTCCAAAAATGAACGAATTATTTACAAATGTAATCACACACATAAATTACTTCGGTCTGAAAGACCTAAGTATTACATTCATGAGCTCAAAGTGAAATTCTTACCCCCACTTTTTTTTGGCATTTCTCGACGTTTTAGGACCTACCGATTAAAATGTATGTCTGTCTGCCGGCCGGCCGGCCGGCCGTCACAACCGACGAAATCTAGAAAACAGCTGGACGGATTTGAAATTTTTTTTTTTTTCTGAAAATAGGTTTACTCAATAGTAAAAGCCGAAAGGACGATGTGTTCGATAACTGTACCGGAAGTATGTTGAAAAAATCGTCAAGTGTGTCAAAACAAGGAAATTCGCATATTTTTTGCTTAAAAAACGTTCATTTTAAGTGATTACGAGTAGGAACATTGAATTTGGAGAAATTTTGATGGTCGGGATTGGTATGTGAGACCAAAATCTAGATTATTGCATTATAAGTTTGTCAAAAAATGTTGTCGAGTGTGTCAAAAGAAAGATTGTTATTTATTTTTTTACTCAATTTTTTGGAAAAAAATTAAATTAAAATTTTGTTTGAAATGAAATTTTATTATTATTATTGAGAACTATGGCATTATAAGTTTGTCGAAAAAATGTTTTTAAGTGTGTCAAAAGAAAGATTTTTATTTAATTTTTTACCCAATTTTTTTGGAAAAAATAAAATTAATAATTTGTATGATATGAAAATATTTTATTATTATAGAGAATTATGGCATTATAAGTTTGTCAAAAAAATAATGTCAAGCGTGTCAAAAAATGATTTCATTGATTTTTTTAGTCAATTTTTTGGGGAAAAAATGTTGCTGTTTTTATGACGTAGGTAAATGTAATTGAAAATGAAATTGGACATTTTTTTAATTTGTTATAGTTTTTGAAATCTTTTTGGAATTTTGAAAAAAGTTTTTATTTTGGATTTTGTAATAATTTTTGCAATATTTTTAGAATTTTGGAAAAAGTTTTAATTTTTGATTTTGTTAGAATTCTTGGAATTTTGAAAAAAGTTTTAATTTTTGATTTTGTAATAATTTTTGGAATATTTTTAGAATGTTGACAAAAATTTGATTTTTTTATAATTTTTACAATATTTTTGGAATTTTGAAAGAACTATATGAATTTGTGATTTTGTAATATTTTCTCGAATCGCTAAATTGAAGGTTTTTGAATAGTTTGCTGAAAATGAAAATGAAAATGGACATGGACATTTTTGAATTTGTTATAGTTTTTGAATATTTTTGTTATTTTGAAAAAGTTTCAATATTTGATTTTGTAAGAATTTTTGGAATATTTTTAGGATTTTGAAATTTTAAAATTTTGATTTTATTATAATTTTTATAGTTTTGGAAAAAGTTTCTATTTTTGATATTGTTATAATTTTTGCAATATTTTTAGTTTTAGAAAAAGTTTGAATTTTTGAATTTTTAAGAATTTTTGGAATATTATTAGAATTTAGAAAAAGTTTAAATATTTGATTTTATTTCAATTTTTGGAATATTTTTAGAATTTTGAAAAAAAAATTTTTAATTATATGTATATTTAGAATTTTAGAATTTTGAAAAAATTTTCAATTTTTGAATTTTTAAGAATTTTTGAAATATTATTAGAATTTAGAAAACATTTGAATATTTGATTTTATTCTAATTTTTGGAATTCTGAAAAAAGTTTCAATTTTGGATTTTGTATAATTTTTGCAATATTTTCAGAATTTTTGAAAAAAAGTTTAATCTTTGATTTTGTAATATATTTTGGAATATTTTGAGAATTTTGAAAAAAGTTTGATTTTATTTAATTTTTACAATATTTTTGGAATTTTGAAAGAAATATGAATTTGTGATTTTGTAATATTTTCTCGAAACGCTAAATGGAGAGCTTTTTAAGTAGTTTGCTAAGTGTATCATCTTTTCACTAAATTATGTTAATTTATGATCTGTTTTCATTTTCCGGCATCGTGTTGATGTTTCGTGTTAGTTTTGTAATAAAATTCTAAGCAGGGATTAAAAAATATACTTGTACTTTAACAAAGAGTTATGTTTGATATACATCGCTGCCCAAAACTAAAAACCATGTCCTCATAAAAAATTTTTGCCGAAAACTTTATCAAAATCCTTAATTCAGACCGAAGTCTTGATATCTCAGAGCTGTGAGATCTCAGCCTCTCCATATTTTTTATTTTACAACTTAAAAATACGCTTCTTAGGGTTCCGTTTTTTATAGGGAACACTATTGGTGAGACTACGATGTGTTTTTGTTTTAAAATCGATTATCTCATAAACTATAAATTCTATGAACCTGAAATTTAAGATGCTTATAAAACTAACCTGTCCCCTAAAGATGACAGATACAAAAAAAAAATAAAGTTGTTTCCGTTTGTTATACGGGGCTGCGATGTAAGGCCTTTAAGAAAATTCAGTATTCCTTAAAAATGTATTTAAGAATTTTTCGCTACCCAGTTTTTTAGTAAAATTAAATTACATATTGCGTTCTTTTCATTTTTTTCGTATTTAATAAAAAACTTCAAAAGTTTTTGGAAATATAGGTGTAAAATAGAGGTGTAAAATACTCCTAATCGTATTTATTAAGGGGGTGGGAATGAGAAGGAGTCGTGTGAAATATCATATGAAAGAAACTTAATTTAAGAAATATTGTAATTTTGTTTTAGAATTTTCCCGTGTACAGTTTTTGAATTATTGTTAGAAAAGGTGCAACAAAAAGTTGGTTCCCCCTTGGGCTTCGAGTTTAACTGATAGAAAAATTTAAAAAAGAAAAGAAGTTTGATAAACTCTGAATGAAAACTATAGCGATGTGTCTCATAATTATTTTCCTGTATTTTGAGGGGCTGAGATCTCAATCGTTGAAAAAAATCTTTTGTCATATGAAAGAGCACTTAATTTAAGAAACATTATAATTTTTTTAGAATTTTACAGTGCACGATTTTTGAGTTATTTTCAAAAAAGTGTAACAAAAAGTTTGTCCCCATCCTCTATGTTTCTTCGTTGATTCTTCGTTGACAGAAAAATTTGAAAAAAACTCATAGAGACAGAAAATTTGATAATCTTTGAACGAAAAATATAGCGAAGTCTCATATAATTTTATTTCTATGTGTTTAGGAGATGGGAGTGGGAAAGGGTGAAAAAAGGGTTTCAAGTGTGCACAGTTTTTGAATTATTCTCAATTATTATTATTAAATTATTATTTGAATTAATAATGTACATTTTCCAATTTAAACCATATTCAAGTTGATGTAACTTAATCTCTCTTAAGACCCTAAACTGTTTTCTCTATTATTTAACGAGACATAACATTTTGTGTATAATTTGGATCAATTTTCAATTGACATTGCTATTAACATTTAAGAGAAAAAACTCATTTATATGCGCCTATGGTTGGCAATATAAAAACTCTACAACACAGCTTTATGTAAATTATTTATGTCAGTTTGTTCTTGTTCTGTAAATACATTTTTACATGATTTAAAAATGTGAAATTAAAACAAATATTTATGACGTTAGCACTCAAATACTTCAAAACTTCAACTAAATTTAACTAGAATATTTTTAAAAACATAAAATTAGTGAAGTGTAAAAGTGAACGAAATGTGTATTCACTCTTGCACCATGCACATTATGTTGATCGGGTATACCCTCTAAAACACTATTGTCATAGTCTACAGCCGAAAAGCAATAACTAAAATATATACATATTCCTTACTAGACTCTGCCTTGTTTATACTAATCTGAGCCCTATTTCATTTGTTTAAATTCCATTTGGCTAAAAATCACCAGAGTAATATCCATTTTATAAATATATAGTTAGGAAAATTTCACCTATATAGGTGAAATACCTATATAGGTCCAAATGGAATTTAAACAAATGAAATAGGGCTCAGATCAGTATAAATAAGGCAGAGTCTAGTAAGGAATTTCTTATCGGGCCCTGATCAGGAGATCCAATTAGGGGTCAAATATGAAAAACCAAATCATGGCCGGATATTCAAATAAGGGTAACCCTAAGAGGGTATACTAAATCGGAACAGGCCCACTACAGACTGTCCTAAACGGTCTTCCCCTTTCTGGACTGATCAGATCCTGATTCTTCCTGACTGTATTCAGGCTTTTCTTAACTAATATCTGCTCGGGATCAATAAATTCAAGTTATGATATCAGAACTCGATCAAACTTCGTTTAAATGCTTTTTGGAGCATACTCCATAGCATACTAAATTGGAACAGGCCCACTACAGACAGTCCTAAACGGGCTTCCCCTTTCTCGACTGATCAGTTTCTGATTACTCCCTGACTGTATTCAGGCTTTTCTTAACTAATATCTGCTCGGGATCAATAACTTCAGGTTATGATATCAGAACTCGATCAAACTTTGTTTAAATTCTTTTTGGAGCGTACTCCACAGCACGGGTCGAATTGGTTCCTTTCTGTTATGAAGTAATTTAATAGAAACTTTGACACATGAGTTTTGTCAACAACATTAACATTTAGTGGAGAGTCCTTGCAGTAAAAGTTTTGTTTTGACATATACCTGTAATGCCAATGCCTTGTGCAAACTACAGCATGCAGTGATTTTTACGATTGAATTTCATTATAAATTATGAACCTAAACGATGTGGAAAGGATTAGTTTTTGGGAAAATTTAGAAGTTTTTGGGAGGTTTCCCAAACCTGTGTTAAGTTAAAATTTTAAATCATTTGAAAATAATACGCAAACTTAGAGTGTTTCAAAATTAATATTTTTTACAGAAAGTCACTTCCCGGGTAAGAAAAAACTAAGGGACAAAGCCTGGGCCAAGACTGCGCCATACTTTTTTGGAGTTAGACCAGGCTTATTATTTTCAAACGGCCCAAGCTTGGGAAAAGCTTGGAATGATGTTCTGGCAAACCAGGTATGATGTCCTGGCAAACCAGGGTTGGGCCAAGTCTGGCAAATAAAACTTGGGCCAGGTCTACCAAACCAATTTTTTTTCCAGACCTCCTTTAAATGTGTTGAAAGAGGTTGTGGAAAGAGTAACATATATGAAAATAAAGATAAACATAATATGGCTTGCTTATGTTTACAATGCATTAACCTGGTGAATAACGTTTAATATAATAAACTGAACCTTGATTCAGTTTAGGCATTTACAACTTGCCTAGACCTGGCCCAAAGCTCATTAACCAAGGCTTGGCTCGCCAATAAAAGCTCGAGATTGGTCCGTTGTTTATCATTGGCGGCTCCTACCCGAGTTATTATAATAGATCTACTTCGGTCTAAGTATATTTGCGTGAGCTGGCTGTGCTGACAGCTACTGTAAAAGTACACAAATAGCATATGCTTTCGGATTGAAAAATTCAAACGATTTTTTTATAGATACTTGAGTTAAATTGCTCTCAAAAATCCGAAATAAATTAAAAAATATTCATCTTTTAGTCTGCTAAATTTAATACTAATTCAAAACAAATACATATAACCAAAAACCGTCGAAGAAAAATTATTATGTTTAACTCATACAAAAATTAATTATTAGGACTCATAAAACGTCTCGTGCCGCAATAATTGTTTGGAATTGCGAAATACATAACTATAAAGTTTATGCCTGATCAAAAGCCTACTTTTTTTGCCCTAGCATAAAAAATATCCACAAACATTCAGTTCACAATATAAATATCTCTTGTCTTAGAAAAAATGATATCAATATCGTTTAATGATTTTGGTACGGTCGAAGAATTGAATGATTATTTATTAAATAAAAATGCGCATTTAAACACTAAATAAATAAAATGATACGACGATTTTCTCAATAACACTTTGGGTGGAATGTGATGTGAATAACACGAAAATATTTATTGTAGTCATATATTTGTTGATCGATCTTATTTAAAGCCATCAACAATTGAATTGATTATGGTTTGCACAGTTTAAAGAATATGTTAAAGTTGTCTGCTAAAATCAAATTTCAGCAGCAATAAGTTTTTTAATGAAAACAAATGAAGACGTTTTTAACACTTCACCGCTTCACAATTAAGAATTTGGCTGCAGGTGACTTTTGATTGCCAAAACATGCGCATGCCAAGGTTTTTTGATAACTATTCCGATTCTGGTGGAATATTTTTCACTTCAGAAGAATCTTATCTTGCCCCACAAGAACTACCAATTTTAAATGAATTTTAAAAAACGATTGCGAGACGAAAGAAAAATCCGAAAATCGTCCGAGCGAATTTTATAGTAAATTCTTTGAGGCTGTACCGAACAAATTTCAGTACAGTTCCAACACCGAATTATTTTTTTTGTATTGAAATTCTATTAATTTCGATAATTCGGTGTTGGAACTTGTTCGGTACAGTCAAAAAGAATTTACTATTAGTGTTTTATAAATATTTTAAGAAGTATTAAATATTAACTTTAAAGATTAAATCGTATGTTGAGTTTGCTTCTAAATATTCTAGATTTCAATCTAGTCCAAATTTTGCTTCGGTGGGTTGGGCCGAAATGGGTTTGGGCTTAAATTAGACCAACAAATGATTATTTAATGAAGAAGTTAGAAAACTATTGAATATTTAAAAATTATTTAACCAAGTTACCATGGTATGTGTTATTTAAATGTTATTGTTCTTTGTTATTTACAAATCAATTTGACTATGAATGATCTCATACGAAAACAAATGTCTTAATAATCTGTTAATAAACATTGCAGATTTACATATTTATACTTCAGATTTAACAAGATCAGTATGAATATGTAATCCAAACCGACTTTGTTATTTATTTATTTGCAACATGATGGCAGTTGATCATAATCAAGAAAATAATTCAAATTAAAATAAAGTTTTTAACACTCATAAAAGAAGTGAAAAGAAGTTTCTAGAAATGATTGAAATATAAACTGACTTAACGATGCACTACTAATCACTCATCACTCACCTTATCTTTTATCCGAAAAAATATGATCACTTATTTTCCTTTATCTCACAAATAACTAAACAGTCACTTAATTTTATCACTTTTTCTTATTGATCTTCACTTTTTGTTTATGTTTTGTTTTTTAATCATTTCAATTATTCAAATCACAGAACACAATAAAAAAATTTTAAATCAAAATAAATAACAAAAAAACTTAAGAAACACAAAAAACTAAAGAAAATATTTAAGAAGTTGTGTATTTGTCAGAATCAAATAACAAACTAATCTTCATGCGATGAATTACACTGAAATTTATACTTTTTACCTTGGCGCACTGTAATTTTAATGTTTGTTTCATTAACAGGTGTGAACAGATGTTAATGGAATAAATATTAATTGTTGATTCTACTTGTATATTTTTCTTTTAATATATGTTAGTATTGCATTGTAGTAAATTGTGAGATAATCATATAGTTGGAGAATACTTAGTTTTTTATGCAATTTATAATTGATTTTGGTACAAACATTTTTGTTATGATAAATCACAGCATGAAAAATATTAAAATTGTCGTTAAGAAACACTTGTTTGGTATTCTAATTAACAAGGGAATTGTATTAGATCTTTGGTTGCTGAAAAGTTGTCCAGGCGATGATACTTGATAGAGTTGTCCAGGCGATGAAAATCGATGGAGTTGTTTTTATTAATACAATTTTAGTAGCTGTGGAATAGCTGTGCAGAGGACGAATCTTAATCATAGTTTTTAAATATTATTAATATAACTTCATATATCCAGAGAGGAATAAATACAATGCAACAGTTCACATCACGTCGGGGTCACCAGTTTTTGTTACTGAAGAGTTGTTCAGATGATGATACTTGATAGAGTCTTCCAGGGGATGATAATTGATGGAGTAGTCCAAGCGATGATACTTAATAGAACCGGGTAAGAAAAAACTAAGGGATCAAACCTGGGCTAAGCCCACGCTACAACTTTCACGGTTTGGGCCAAGCTTAACATTTTCAAACTTGACAAGCCAAGTTTGACAAGCCAGACTTGAGCCAAGTCTGACAAATAAAACTTGGGCCAGACCATTTTTTTCTAGACCTTCTTTAAATGTATGGAAAGAGGTTGTGGAAAGAGTAGCATATATAAAATAAAGATAAACATAATATAGTTTGCACATGTTTACAATGCATTAGACTGGTTAATAACGGTTAATATAATAAACTGAATCTTGGTTCGGATAGGCACTTACAACTGGCCCAGACTAAAATCAAAGTTAACTAGCCAAGGCTTGGCTCGCCAATACGGACCCGAGATTGGTTCGTTGTTTAATATTAGCAGCTCCTATCCGGCGTGTTGTCCAGGCGATGATACTTGATGGAGTTATTTTCGTTAACACAGTCTAAGTAGTTGTGAAATAGCTGCACAGAGCATGAATCTTGATCGTGGTTTTTAAATATTATTAATATAACTTCATATATCAAGAGAGGAATAAATACAATGCAACAGTTCTAGAGATTTCTTGTTTTTTCAATTTAATTTTGCATAAATATATCCATTCTTATCTTTTTGCAAAACTGAATTTAACACAATCATAAATTATAATGCGATATAAAACACGAAAATTATTTGGTGAATATTTTACTTCCCGCTGTCATAATAAAATACTTCAACTAATATTATATATTTTCAAAACATCAATTTCAATTGTAATATAAAACTATATTAATAAAAGTTTTTACAAATGTTCAATATATTTCTATTACAGGAAAAAATTATATATGTTTGTTAAATAAAACGATTGGTATTAAGAGTATTGAAATTTTCTTCAATTTCTAAATATGGCGTTGTTAAAGAATAACCAATCTGAAGTAAGTGACATTTCTAAAAATACAGGCAATTTTTTGTTTTTTCCAATTTTTCAATTTTTTGTTATCACGTAAAACCTAATCGATTAAAACATGTATTCAAGTGAAACTCGATCATAAAATAGATTGAATTATAAAAATAACTCAGACAAATACTTGTTGTCAATCTACGTTCATGAAGGGAATCATGAGTATCCCTAAAAAGATTCGTCGTCCGTGCTGTTTAGTAGGAATTATTAATTAATTTTTTTTAGTTTTTTTTTTTAAGGGGGGGGGGTCAGAAAAAATGTCAGAAAAAAAATTCAAATTAATGTCAGAAAAAAAATTCAATTAAAAATATTGATAAATCAGCCGGTGACGTTGAATCTACAGAGGCGCCTTGAAAAAAAGTGGTTTTGCGGTGAACATTATAACTCGTTACCGGATCATGTGGAACAAAAAAATTGATATGCGTTTTAAGGGTGATGAATTTCTCGAGGTAATCAGGAAGAGTTTTTTTTAGTTTTTTTTTCTATTTTTTGCAGCACTTGGAAGTGAAAAACGCGATTTAGCTCAAAAATCGCGTTTAATTTGTTATTAAAAAATAGAAAAAAAGAAAAAAAAAAACTCTTCCTGATTACCTGTTGATTTATTTGAAGAAGTAATGTTCAAATTTTCAAAAGGATCGGTTCTGTAGATTTTGAGTTCTAATGTTCACGAAAATCAAAAATGACGTTTTCAGGAAAATGGGGTCAAACGGCAACCCTGTTGAAACGCTGTAACTCCGTTAGTTTTACTCGGATTGACTTAAAATTTGTACACAATATTCTTGACATATTGTTCATTCAGAAAAAAAAATTAAAAAAAATGCAAAAAAAATTATTTTAAAACCATACTCCCCCCCCTCCCCCTGTTGAAACGCTGTAACTCCGTTAGTTTTACTCGGATTGACTTAAAATTTGTACACAAAATTCTCGACATATTGTTCATTCAGAAAAAAAATGCAAAAAAAATATTTTAAAAACCATACCCGCCACGGTTGACATGCCGTAACTCCGTTAGTTTTACTCGGATTGACTTAAAATTTGTACCCAATATTCTCGACATATTGTTCATTCAGAAAAAAAAATAAAAAATGCAAAAAATTATTTTGAAATCATACCTCCCCCCCCCCCCCCCCCCCTTAAAGAATAGATAACTAAACATAAACAATAAATCCTTTCACATATACAATATGGCATACACCTATATTACATGATAGGATACAGAAAAGATACAAATTAAAAATTTGTAGAAACAAAATAAAAATGTGCTTGCCAAAAATCCAGCTTGTGGTATATTACTTGATCTATGACACACTGTCTTCCTGAATGATTAAAGCGCACACATAGAATTATGTGAAGGCTCGTTTTTTCAAGCAAGCAATAACGTGTGATTACCAACAAAAACTCCATACCCGACTGGAAATTAGTTCAAGGAACCCGAATTATGATCAGATCCGGATCAGATTTTCCGTAATACGGCCATCTGATCAGTTCCTGATCAGCGTACAGTACCGTTTCCCTTGATCCGTCCATCTGATCAGTTCCTGATCAGCGTACAGTACCGTTTACCGGGTTACCGACATAAGGCCCGGCGCAAAATCCCCGGCGACAAAACGCCCGTCGACAAAACGCCCGGCGACAAAATCCCCTGAGGACATAAGGCCTGGCGACAAAATCCCCAGAGGACATAAGGCCCGGCGACAAAATCCCCTGAGGACATTAGGCCCGGCGACAAAATCCCCTGAGGACATAAGGCCCGGCGACAAAATCCCCAGAAGCAAGAATCCTAAAAAAGGGTTTATAATTCTTAGTTTTTATATTAATTTTATTGAATAGGGTTATATAATTCTTGGTTTTTATATTCATTTTATTTGACTCAAAGACTCAAAGACTTTTTATATTCATTTTATTTGACTCTTCGATCAAAGATAGTCAAATAAAATTAATATAGAAACGAATAATTATACAAACCTATTCATCATGTTGACTAAGGAAATTGAAAATTTCAAAAGTGGCAAAAAATAAATCAAAAAATTGCCAATATTCTTTAAAAATGTTACAAAAAAAAAAATAATAATTAAATTTTTGAGTAGATGTATGTATGTGAGTCTCAATTAAAAAATCAGTTTAAAACCAAATAGAATTAAAATAATATAAGTCGGGTCGTTTGGCGGTGAAAGTGAAAGTGAAAGGCGGAGTAGATCGGGCTTAAGCATGCTTTATCATATTTTGAAACTAAATAAAATATTATTTTTCAATTTTTTACATGGTTTTTTGTCCCGGGCGTTTTGTCGCCGCGGGGATTTTATATAATTCTCGTTTTCTATATTAATTATATAATTTTCTATATTAGTGATATAATTCTTGGTTTCTATATTCATTTTTATTTACTCGCTTCTGCGACCTTGCAGACCTCCGATCAAAGATAGAACCCCCTCCCCCACCCCCACCCTCACCAACCCCACCTCACAACTTTGAGAGATGGTCATTTTCTTGTCCCGGGCGTTATGTCGTCGCGGGGATAAAATATAATTCTTGTTTGCTATATGAATTATATAATTTTCTATATTAGTTATATAATTCTTAGTTTCTATATTCATTTTATTTGACTCGCTTCTGCGACCTTGCAGACCTTCGATCAAAGATAGCCCCCCCTCCACCCACCCCATCCCCACTCACCACCCCCACCAACCCCACCACACAACTTTGAGATATGGCAATTTTCTTGATTTTAGCTAGTCTCGTCAAGACCTTTCCAATGATACCATTATCGAACCCGATCCAAGCTATCCCCATTTTCCCTATATCAGCCATTTTCCACATCATTTTATCTTTATTTTCTCATCATTTTATCTTATTTTTCATTTTCTCGGTGGTCGATACAGCTATGTTTACAAAGTATAAATTTGTTTTGTATAAAATTGTTTTTTGGCGCGGGTAATCGTGGAAATTATTTTGTGAAAGGCGGAGTAGATCGGACTTGGATTGTTTGGCGAGGGTAATCGTGAAAATTATTATGTGAAAGGCGGAGTAGATCGGGCTTAAGCATGCTTTATCATATTTTTAAAATTAACAGAATATTATTTTTCGATTTTTTGCATGATATTTGTCTCGGGCGTTTTGTCGCCGCGGGGATATTGTCCCGGGCGTTTTGTCGCTGCGGGGATTTTGTCCCGGGCGTTTTGTCATCGCGGGCCTTTTGTCACGAGCGTTTTGTCGTCGCGGGCCTTTTGTCCCGGGCGTTTTGTCGCGGGTCTTTTGTCGCCGGGGATTTTAGGAGCGGGCCTTTTGACTGCCACCCCCGTTTACCTTGATCCGGCTATCTGATCAGTTACTGATCAGCGTGCAGTGCTTTATCCGTTGATCCGGCTATCTGATCAGTTACTGATCAGCGTGCAGTACTATATTCGTTGATCCAGTCATACGATCAGTGTCTGATCGAAAAAACTCATTTTATCCGATGTCCTGAACTAGATAATAATACAAAATTTAGTTTTTTGCCTGATCCATTCTGTATATAATATTGCTCATTAAATTCGTTATTAATGGTATAACTTACTGTTTAAATATATAAGCATTTGAAGTGTACTTGAAATTATGAATAAAATTAAGGAAAAATGGTAATATTTTTTTCATTTATTTAATGTCAAATTAATATTTAAGAACAAAATTAATTCTAAACCTTTGAACGGATCTGGTATGGATCTCTTGACCAGACCGGACATGAAACTGTTGAATGGATCCGGCATGGATCTTTAAGATGGATCCGGAATAGATCTTTGAAATGGGTCCGGAATGGATCTTTGAAATGGATCCGGAATGGATCTTTGAAATGGATCCGGCATGGATCATTTAAACGGATCCTGTACGGATCATATATGGCGTGACGATTTTTAATCATGTCCGGATCACGAGGCCTGATTCATCCCTGATCCGTCTTCTAGCAATCCCGATCCGGATCGGATCCTATACTGATCTAATTTCTAGTCGGGTAGACAGTTACAGTTTACCCCTAAGACCATCTTGGGTAGTAATATCTCACTGCTATTGCCAGTATACTATGTGATATCTCACGTCAACTCATGGGTCAATAGCAGAAACTGAAGTACGGGGGCGGCTCATCACACCCCTATATCCAAAATTAAATAAATTTACGTATCAACAAAAACTGATCTCTCCATGCGGCCAAAAAATCTCCCCGGCGGGGAATCGAACCCCGGTCTCCCGCGTGACAGGCGGGGATACTTACCACTATACTACCGAGGATATGATTAACTAATGTACCATATGAAAAGGGCACTTTTTCTGTACACCATTAAAATTTTTCAGAAAACAAACAAGGTCATACAATCACTTTTTAACTAAGGTATACAAGCTTTACTTCTTGTACAACTTATTAAATTTTTGTTTTTTGTCGATAAGATTTAACAGCAGCAAGCACAGGATAATATGTGCAGTTTTACACTACATTTGTTCTACGACTAAGCTAGAAATAAATTAGAAAAAATAAATTAGAAATAAGCTACATATACCTAACCTATTTTATTTTATTTTAAAAATTCTTGTTTTGTAATCTAACTTAAATAATTTATTAAGAGCATTTCTCATTACAAAAGTTATAATTAAACTCCGCCCATTTGTTTAACATTGGAACGTAAACGTCGAATTTATTTTTAACACATTCAAAGTTTACAAACAAAACAACACAAAATAAAATAACAGAGCTTAGCCTTCCATACAATATTTGGTTTACTGTACATATGTCAAAATTTAATTTATATAAAATAGAAAAATTAAAGTTAAAGAAAATTCAAACATTAAATCTTCAACTAATGAGAGGCTAGTTTTTTATGTCGACTATTTACTTTTCAATGATAATATTAGATTGTAACACCGTTCAGTGGCGCATCCAGGATTTTTTTGAGGGGGGGTGCATTTTTTTAAATTAAATAATAAAAACTATGTACGCAAATTTGCATTTATTTCTTTTATAATATTTGATATGTATCACTACAATATAATTGCGTTTGTATATATTTTACAAACAAAAGTTTAATTTTCGTTTATTCTTTTGCAAAATATTTAGCACTTTTTCTTCATCTACTTTTATATTCTTGTATATGGGCTATTATTTTGAAAACGTACATTTTTTGTTGATTTTTAAATTTTTGATTTTTAAAAAATCTGAAATTTTGATATATTGTTGGCATTGACAAAAAGAAAAAAGTAATTTCTGCTTTTATTTTTTGAGTACTCTGAATCGGAGTTATGCGCGGTTGAATTTTGAGGCTTTTTCACGTAGTTTTTGGTAATGGTGGCAATGTTTTGTGAATAGGTGCCACAAATTTCATCCGACTTACGTATATTTTTGCAAGTAAAAAAGAAAATAATTGAATAATTGAAATAAGTAAGTTTAAAATTAATAACTTTTCTCTTTTCCGCTAGGCGGCGCGAAAAACCTTGGTTTACTTCAAAGCTCATATCTCAAAAAGTAGGCTTTTTTTTATTTTGTTTTTCACAAATTTTAAAGTAAACATATGCAGCTATGAAATTAAGAAATAAAAAGTCAGCAATTCAAAATGGATTTTTTCTTACGATTTTTTAAAGTTTGGTATATGAAAAATTCACATGTGTTTTTTTATTAAGTTAATAATCCTGTACTAAATGTGGATCTAATAAATTAAACATTTCATATTTTAACACCTGCAATAAATTTGAACCATTTTCTGTGCGGTTAAATGGTTAAAAACTTATTAAAAATTAATTTAAGTTAAGTGGTAAAATAAAGGAATTTAAATTATTAAAAGGGTGTGTAAAATGTTTAATCATTTTAAAAAATGTCTATTCAGCCCCTTTTTACTAATTAAAATCTCATTAGAGGCTCATAATTTTAACATTTAAAATTTCTAATGACGCCCACAAACGGTTTTTGACCAAATTATACTTGCATCCAATCAAAATATATTAAATTGTACCTACCTAATTTTACCTGATTTTACCTATGTCAAAACTATTTCAAGGGTATATATATATTGATTGGATCGCCTTATAATCAATTATATTCCAAAATATTTAGAAGACATAACGTTTAGAAAAGATAATAATAGAAATGCCTTTCAAATTGTGTTGTAACTTGTACGGTCTCAAAAATCATCAGCGGACATCAAAAAATGTGAAACTGGTCACACCAGCTATTATTCAAAAAGCTGCGACCCTAAATTTTACTTTGCGTGATGTCCAGTTTATATGTGAAACATGTCGCACTTATATCTATAAAAATAAGGTAAATTTAATTATTTTATTAAAATGAATAAAAATTCATATGCAACTAATATTTTCTATACAGCAGCTTTCATGTTCGGAAACTATCGATAGTGAAATTATTTCTATAAATCAGGATGTTGAAAATGTTCCAACGAACGAAACTATTCAAATACCTCCAGCATCTTTAGATCCATCACCAGTTTCGGTTGATACTATATCTCCACCAGTTCCTGAACTATTTAATGACATTTTAGAAGATGTTAACAATGTTCTTGGAAGGTTAGCCGAATCTCCTATCAAACAAAATCATATTACAACAGGAAGTTATAAAAAAATTGCAAGTGTCACATCGGCAATAAGTCAAAGAATATTTCAAGTAGATTCAGTTAAAGTGTTATCACCAAACGAGGAATGTGAATATACATCATGGCTTATGAAACTTAAAAAAGAGTTTAAAGATGCCAGCTGTAAATCAAAACAAGTGTTTTTGTTGACAACTCTACCACGTAAATTTTGGTCAAATCAACGTATCCAGGATGAATTTAATGCATCAAGACGACTGGTAGAATTCGCCATGGATCTGTTGGAAACAGTAGGTGCTTACAGTTGGCCTCAAGTGCACAAGCAAACAAGTGCACAGTTTGTCACAAAATATAGTAAAACAAATTCAAACATACTTCTTATCAGAGGAAATTAGTAGAACAATGCCTGGCCTTAAAGATGTTGTTACTATTACAGAAGGATCGACAAAAATTGAGAAATCAAAGCGGTTGGTGTTATGGACCCTCACCGACATCTACGAAATGTTCTTGGAAGAAAACAAAGAACTCAAGGATTCCACTGTTTTTTACCGGATAACACTACACCCGATAAAATAATTGCCAAAATGTTTTCTTTTTCTGATGATCATAAATATTTCAATTTAAAGGCAAAAAAAATATATAAATTAATTTTTTAATGTATTTATTTATAATATTGATTAAATTATAATGTTTATAGGAAAAATATTTTTTTAATGTTTTTTTCTAATGTTAGTGTTGGTGATGTTGAAATTATAACAAAATCTTCGATCATTGGGATCTCCAATTCTTATTCTGAATAAAAACCTGTTTCTCAATCAGAAATACACAAAAAATGGTTCAAATTTATTGCCGGTGTTAAAATATGAAATGTTTAATTTATTAGATCCACATTTAGTACAGGATTATTAACTTAATAAAAAAACACATGTGAATTTTTCATATACCAAACTTTAAAAAATCGTAAGAAAAAATCCATATTGAATTGCTGACTTTTTATTTCTCAATTTCATAGCTGCATATGTTTACTTTAAAATTTGTGAAAAAAAAAAAAAGCCTACTTTTTGAGATATGAGCTTTGAAGTAAACCAAGGTTTTACGCGCCGCCTAGCGGAAAAGAGAAAAGTTATTAATTTTAAACTTACTTATTTCAATTATTCAATTATTTTCTTTTTTACTTGCAAAAATATACGTAAGTCGGATGAAATTTGTGGCACCTATTCACAAAACATTGCCACCATTACCAAAAACTACGTGAAAAAACCTCAAAATTCAACCGCGCATAACTCCGATTCAGAGTACACAAAAAATAAAAGCAGAAATGACTTTTTTCCTTTCGTCAATACCAACAAAATATCAAAATTTCAGATTTTTAAAAAATAGTTGTTTTTTTTTCAATGTACGTTTTCAAAATAATAGCCCATATATAAAGTAATGAAAGGCCGTTCAATCTATTTTCTGAAGTAGAATTTCGCAAGAAGCTTTTTAAATATTTTAAAGTTGAAAATGAACGTTCTGAAGTGCATGTCGTGACGTCACTAACATTTTTAATAATTTAAAAACATTGGGATAAAGTACTGAAGTGAAGTAAAGTACTGAAGTCACATCTGAAGTGATTCAATAGCATAATTATGGTGTTGATTTTAGCCTTTTAAGAGGGTGCATATGCACCCTCGCACCCCCCCTGAATACGCCTATGACACCGTTACATTCGCACTAGTGCGTAATGATGTTGCATGTTTGTTTGTACTTGCTCAGACATTGTGTTTGTAATGTATTTTCATGCTTCAAAAAT
Organism: Diogma glabrata; assembly: GCA_963693315.1. Taxonomy (NCBI): domain Eukaryota; kingdom Metazoa; phylum Arthropoda; class Insecta; order Diptera; family Cylindrotomidae; genus Diogma; species Diogma glabrata. The sequence goes on along the minus strand of OY856186.1, from coordinate 25,510,826 downwards.
GAACATCAAACTTCTAAAAAAACTGTACTTAAAGAATCAGCTGATTAAAAGTAAACGAAAAACAGGTATGAAAGTTTTCAGAGGAAGCCAAATTGTATGGACGATTTGCTCTTGTTGGCTATTTATACTGCAGCATTTGTACTATTTCTATCTTTACTATTTACACAATAGAAAATGACATTATCATTAAAACGCAACCATATACGTAGTAAAAATTTAATTAATATTCATGAGCTGTAGTTATATTGTTCTTTGAAATATTCAATTTTTTTTTCGCCTTGTTTAGATGCTTTAAAGTTTTTAAGACAAAATGACATAAAAGTAAAATTGAAGTATTACTATTTGTCTAATACATTTTGTAATGATGGCACGGATTAGCGATTAAGATAATTTGTTTGTTACTTTACAAGTGATCTTTTTTTTTAAATTATATTCATATTTTATTAAAAGACTTGTAAAAATTTAAACGACAAGTAATTCTGTCAAAATAATGAATTAAAGTTAAATGAAAAATGTTATGCATAAATACAACAAAATTGCTTACAACTCCAATGCCGTCGTGATATTTTACGATCAACTATTAAACAATAACATTATCATAAAATATAATAATGAAAAAAATCCTCGTCTGAATCAATTTTTTGTAGAATTTGAATTTTTCTTGTTATTATTTTTTATTATTGATTTAAAAATATATATACCGACAACGCAAAAAAGATCGTTAATTAGTATAGCCTCACGCAAAACAATATGATTCTCACATAGGCAAATAAATTAAATTCAAAGATGGCATTGTTCTACACAGGATTATTTGAAAAGTACATAGTCTTGGATTAACTATTGATGACTTTCTGACAAACATAGCTAGAAACCAGTTGTCTACTACTATATTGTTCATGAATCATCTATGAAAAAAAAATAAAATATTGATTGGAACTCCCTTGTTTATCTCAAAATGTTAGTTAATAGTAACAATTAAATCAATTGTGTCATATGCTTATATATTGTCATTTTGGGTTCAATAAATTTCATTTTTATGAATGGTAAATTGAAGTCTTGAGAATAATTTATTGAGTTATGTAACAACAACGTATGGAACAATAGAATTTGTTATTAAACAAAAATAAATTCGACAAACAAGTACGATACAGTTTTGAGTTATATATTAAAACAATTGTGAAGACGTTTATCATTACTTGGTGATTGTTAGGTGTTAATGCGTGTAATGTTTTAAACCTTAGTTTCACACGAATACATAAAATTCAATAGTTTAAATATTTTAATTTTACGAAAAACAAATATGTATTGCACAGTAATAATTTTTAATAGTTAACCGACAACAAAAATATTAATTGTTTGAATTTTACACTTTTGTTTTCTTAGTTTTTAAAATTGTTAATTAAAATATAGTTAATGGAAATTTTTTCTAATTATATACTTAAAAATTGGTTTCTATATTGTTTATTTAAAAAAAAAGTTAGGTGTAGTTTTTTTGCAAAGATTAATGGTATGCTTAAATAGAACTCAATTATATAAGACCTGAATCTAAAAAATTATGGTGCAAATTATGAAACTTTTTGCAATCCATACAATTTTAGAGCGATCTAGTTTCGAACCAATGAAAAAATTTTAAACTTTAAAGAAGTTTATCATTCTCATCAGGGCTAGCCGACTAGATAAACTCTACCAAAAAATGTCAACGATAATGAATATAAACCAAAAATTAGGTTACAACTCTAGCGAAGTATAAAAACAAAAAATTTATAAAAACATACATTTAATAGATTCAGGTTTAGTCAACTAATATCTCTGGTGATCACTGTTTTGTTATACTCTAGACATTCTAGTATTGAATAACAAACTTGTATCGGTGAGAAGAAGATGACTAGTCTTCGCTTGTGTCTATTGACACATCTATTAAACCTGAATCTATTAAATGTATGTTTATGTAAATTTTTTGTTTTTATACTTCGCTAGAGTTGTAACCTAATTTTTGGTTTATATTCATTAGCGTTGACATTTTTTGGTAGAGTTTATCTAGTCGGCTAGCCCTGATGAGAATGATAAACTTTTGAAGTTTAAAATTTTCTCATTGGTTCGAAACTAGATCGCTCTAAAATTGTATGGATTGCATAAAGTTTCACAATTTGCACCATAATTTTTTAGATTCAGTTCTTATATTATTCTTGATGGGAGATTTTCCATCGGGGTGATGTTATATCACAAATAATTTACTGAATTAATTGTTGATCATGTGTCAATAGACACAAGTGAAGACTAGTCATCTTCTTCTCACCGATACAAGCTTGTTATTCAATACTAGAATGTCTAGAGTATAACAAAACAGTGATCATCAGAGAAATTAATTGAGTTTGGTCTTAAAAATTAAAGCGTTTGAGGCTTGAAGCTTATTAATTACTACGTAATTTCTAGAACTTAAAATGTATCTGATTAAGTTTTGCAAGTATGAAAAGTATGATTTTTAGTCCCTTTAGAAAAATATGATTTTTAGTCCCTTTATTATACATGGTTCCCAGCAGCGGTAGAAAAAAGCGCGCCGTAGGAGAATTTTTTTTCGAAATATCAAGATCACGTTATTTACAAGTACTTTATAATTACGCGGCAAAAATAATTAATAAAATACAAAATAAGTAGTGTTTGTTTATTTAATGTAAGTAGTGTTTGTTTATTTAATGAAAAAACTGTAGAGGCCGCAGCTATGTTTCTTGTATAGAGATAAGAAATTTTACGAATTTGATTAATCTGGATACTCTGTTTATAGTGGCGGGCGGCTGTCACCACCGCAAAAAAATTTCTACAGCTACAGCCTAGCTAGCCTATTTAGAAATCCGCCACTGTGTAACGTATGACCCTTTGGACACGCGCGACACTATTTTTATATGGGTGCGGAGATGGAGCCTTGCATAGCAAATTCCAAAAAAAAGGTTCTCTCTATATTCCACTTCACTATCTAACAACAATTACGAGCACAATACAATTAGAAAATGATACAAGAAAATCTTTCACAAAACTTTATAAATTTTATTTAACATATAGCCCTAATTTAATAATTTGTTTTAATTAATTTTGTGTTTTAACTTCTTTTAAATTATTTATTATTTTCATATTTTAGTTTAATTAAACCTTAATTAAAGTAAGTTATACTTAACAAAACTTGTGATGAGTTGTCCCAATTCCATGTTTTTTGTTGTTAGCCCAACAGCAGTTGTATCCCTCTTTGTTCCAGACGTCTTGTTCTCATGAGATCCCAAACGTAATAGACCTTATTAATTTTGTTTATTTCCCACATCGACCCAACAATTTTGTAAACCAGTTTCTATAAATTTCCCCTTCAATTGTATATGATTGTTGTTGAATCTTGTTTTAGCATTAACATTACTGCCAACATTTAAATTATATTTCAACAAATTTGAATTAGTGACTTAATGCTTTGCAATCTATTAATACTGGTTGATGAATATGATAGTGGTTGATCAAGTAGAACAACCTCCAGTAACATCTGTATGGGTTCGACCTTCTTAAATATAAGCATTAATTCTTCTGTCACGAATGTACTTCGAATCGTTGATAAGCTTTAGACTTGCTTACAGAATTACCATCGCATTCGTTGCTTTTCATTATGTTCTAACCAATATGATTCAAATAGCTCATTCTCATTCTTTTGTGGTGGATCTGCTCCTTCAGATGCGGATTGCTCAACAGTTGCTGTAGTTCTATTATTTGTTACCACTAACGGTAAATTACTATATCTTCGATTCGATATTGTATAAAATGAATAAATTATTAGTCTCAATAAATCAAGGCTACACCTCATCACACAACACATATCTTTATGGGCTTCATGTTGGACAACTTAACCTAGATTTTAGACTAGATATAACATAATTTGATTCGATTTTTCTTAAATATAACAAAATACAAAATAAATTAATTATACAATTTTTTATATTTGAATAAATTTAATATTTTAGGTTTTCTTTGTTTAATCTTAAGGACTATAGTTTTGACTCTACTTTAAAATAAACTAAATTAATGATACAAATTTAATATTTTATTGCACAATATTCATTTTTATTTTTGAATTCAAATTTCAAAACCGGAGTGGACTTCACTTTTACCACCTTCTTGCGGATTTAGTCTAACCGTTACACTACATCGTTCTAAGATTTCCGAGAGCATTTTGTTTGATTTACCAAAAACCAGAAACCAAACAAAATAAAACAATCCAAACAAAATGCTCTCGGAAGTTTCAGCGACAATGTCTGCTCTTCCGGAAAACTCCACCATCTAACCAACCACCATCATCTTATTTCAAATCCAAATTCCCAGCCCATTCAGCAACACCTAATTTACAGGTACCCAACTACACCCCAAGTTAGCATGAAAAACTCCAAACGTTTTACATGTACTTATTCACTAACCACACAAATGCCTTAAACCGGCACATTTACATATCTCACACGATTTTGACTTGCAAAATCTGACTTGTCCTCCAAGTTACCCAAAACATTATTATTGACTTTGACACGTCAATCTAGCTATATTATGCTGACAGAGTTTCTGTTCAACTTAATATACAACTACAATCTGCTTATAACAGCAAATCTCGTGTCTCTATAACGACACCCCATGTATGAAGATCTCACATCTAATGTACCTTATCTTCTACATAGGAAAAACAAAAAGGAAAAACGTAATGACTGCTCCAATTACGGCAATCATTTACATTTACTTACCCTTAAAACTAATATTGTGTCGGTCTCATTCATACTGACACAACATAATTCACTGGACTTGTAGTCCCAAAAGCCCTGACTGTTCTTATTTAACAGTCAAGTAACCTAACAACAAAAGTACCTGTACCATTAACATAAAAATTATTGAGCCGCTGAATTTTCCAACACATGAAAGTGACTCAAAATAAGGTGTAACCCAAAGGCATTACTAATCCCAACTACATATAACAAAAACACACACACACAACAAAATAAATATATTAAATATAATACATAAAAAACTATGCTTTCTATCTGGATAACTAAATTCTATTTTAGCTTTCTTCATCCCCTGATGTTCCCTCACACACCTGTAGCGTATTTCCTCTTGGATTAAACTTTGCCAAAACGTTTGCATGAAATCGTCCAATGACTTTTCCATCTAGGGTTTCTACCAGGTAAGTATAATTACCTAATTTTTCACGAATCCGACACTTTACGTATTGCGGCGCGAGTTTTGCGTTAACATTTTCTAACGCATTAGATTGTCTAAAAGCCTTCTTCAAAACTACCTCGCCTGGTAAATACTCAACCACCTTGGTCCTAAGATTATACCGATAGGAGTATTTCTCATATGCCCTTTTTAAATTTTCATTAACTATTTCCTTAAACTTACGCATTCGCTCGGATCTTTCTACAATTTGTTCTTCCGCTTGATTTCTTTGGCCTCCTTCAAGCTTCATTTCGTTTCCAAAATTGATGAAATATGGAGAAAACCCTGTTGAACTATGCTCAGAACTTCTAATAGCACACGCAATCTTCGGAATATAAATGTCCCAATCACGTTGATCTTCATTTATATAAGATCTTAAGCTTGCCAATACTACCCTATTTATCCTTTCGGCCGGATTGTGCTGCGGATGATATGATGCGTTAAACTGTGACTTGACCCCATAAGACTTTAAAAATGTTTGAAACTCTTTCGAACTAAATTGTGGACCATTGTCCGCAATTAACCGAGAAGGTACCCCATAAACCAAAAACACTTCATCTTCCAAATACTTTGCAACGGATTTTGTGTTAGCTCGCCGCATCGGTTTCAAGAAACAAAACTTCGAGAAGATGTCAACGACTACCAACAAATAATTATTACCATTTTTTGAACGAGGAAAAGGTCCTAGAAAATCAATTGCAATGACCTCCCATGGTCCATTTGTTTCCTTTTGAACACCCATTGGTACCTTTGTTTTGACATTTGGATGCTTGTTCGTCTGACACTTTTCGCAAGATCTTATATATTTTCTAATATCCTTTTCCATGTTCGGCCAGTAGTATTGTTCTTGAATTCTGATAATTGTCTTCCTGACTCCGAGGTGAGCTCCCAGTGGTTCATCATGAAACTTCTCCAAAATTCTGGTCCGATGTTTGTCTGGTACTAATGCCCTCCATACAGTCGTTCGCTTAGATTTTCTTATGCCTGCTTAAAAACCATATTGTCATTTACACTAAAGTTTGGATACTTGTTCGGATTTTTTACTATTTCTGCACGTAACTTAACATAATATTCATCTAAATCTTCTGGTACGCTAGCAGAATCTACTGAATCTACAGCCCGAGAGAGCGCGTCCGCCACAATATTTAGCTTACCCTTCCTATGGATTAATTGAAAATCGAACTCCTGTAGTTTTAAGGCCCAACGAGACAGCCGTGAGCTCGGATCTTTTATGTTTTTTAACCAAGTAAGAGATGCATGGTCTGTAATAACTTTAAAATTAACACCTTCGATGTAGTTCTTAAATTTCCTTATCGCTTCAATAACAGCTAAACATTCCTTTTCCGTTGTCGAGTATTTTGTTTGAGCAAACGTTAGCTTTGCCGACATGTATGCGATGGGTTTTTCGTCCTCTCCTTCTCCTTGGGTGAGAACTGCTCCAATCCCTACGTCTGAGGCATCTGTTTGGATGGTAAACGGTTTTTCAAAATCTGGACTAATTAAAATTGGAGAGCTAATAAGAGCGTTTTTTAAGGCAATAAAGGCATTATTTGCTTCTGTCGACCACTCAAATTTCTTCTTCCCTTTAGTTTTCAGCAAATCGGTCATTGGTGCTACTAACTCTGCAAAATTCTTAACAAAACGCCGATACCAGTTCGCCATCCCTATTATCCTCCTTAATTCCTTCACAGTTTTTGGTGGAGAAATATTTAATACCGGACTGATTTTTTCTGGGTCCATTCGCAATCCATTTTCATCTAAAATGTATCCAAGGTAATTTAGCTGTTTTGCACAGAACTTAGATTTTGCTGAACTAATTGAAAATCCCCCTTTTTTCAATCTTCGTGCAACGGCCTTTAATAAATCAATGTGGTGCTCAAACAAATCCGATGTGATAATGATATCGTCGAGGTAAACAAAAACATGTGGTTCTAAATCGTTACCGATGCATCTATCCAAAGCTTTACAAAGAGTCTGAGCACTATTACAGAGTCCAAATGGAAGACGTTTAAACTGGAAATGTCCTCGTCCTGTAACGTTAAACGCTGTTTTTTGCCGCGATTGTTCTTCCAATTCAATCTGCCAAAACGCATCTGATAAGTCTATAGATGACAAATATTTCGTAGCTCGAAGTTGACCTAAAATCCTTCCAATGTTTGGCAAAGGATACGAATCCTTGACAGTAACACTATTCAAACCTCTTGCATCAAGACAAAGCCTGATTTTACCACTCGATTTCTTCACTATAACAAGCGGATTAGCCCATTCACTATTTGCTGGTTCGATTACTCCAAGTTGCAACATCCTGTCTAACTCTTTATCTACTTCCTTTTGTCTGTATGGTGAAACCGGATATGGACGTCTCACTATCGGTTTGGAGTTTATGTGTGTCTCAATCTCGTGTTTCAATATGTTTGAACACCCCAAAAATCCTTCTTTTGATACCTGAAATTCTGCGATTGTGCTGGCTAGCATCTCTGCTTCAGACCTAGAAAGTATAAGCCTATCCGATTCAGTTTCTAACATATCGAGGTCTAAAACATTTTTTGAAAATTGTGGACGAATTCCAAACGCATCCCAAAAATCTATTCCCAAAATCAATTCCTTGGCGATTGATGGCATTATTAAAGTTGGTACCAGGGAAACTTTTGTTAAAACCTTATATGGTATTAGTACACTACAAATCGCCTTGTGGACGGTTCCATCTGCAGTCTTAATGGCAGAGCTATCTTCTTGACTTGATAAATTTAAATTACTAATTAAATCTAGACCCCCTTTTCCTAAAATTGTACAGCTAGCACCAGAATCTAAAAGGCCCTTCATTTTCCGACCTAGTATCTCCACTTTTAAGTAAGGTCGTTTATCTTTATTGAGGTTGATGATCTCGGGGACCATTTTAATGTTTCCTAGTATATCTGGTGTGAAGTTTTCGCTGCAAGCCGTTATGCGTGGGAAGGAGGAGTGGCTTCGAAATGCTCTTCTTCCCCATTCTCGTTTCCCAATTGATTTTGCCTAACCTGTTGTTCATTTCTAGTCGATAGATGATTTGTCCTTAAATGAGAGTTGTTTCTAAATCTGTAATTGACATGGTTCCTGCACGTCATGGTTGTAACTCCTTCGGTGCCGCAACAGAAACAGAAGATTCTAGTTCGTGGTCTTCGACAATTCTTATGTACATGATCAGTAGAATCACAATTCCAACAACCTTCTGGATATGCACGGTTCATGTTCCGTTCTGTTATTCCCTCTCTCAACGACCTACGTCCACTATACGATTCTGGTCTTCTTCGGATTTCGTCGAAATTAGATCTCTGTTGAGCTGGATCTGATTCAACCGTCTCTCTCGGTGTTAACCGTTCTAAAACAAATAACCTACCTGATTGGTTTCTTCCGTTCATACCTTGTCTGTTGCTTGTTCCGAAACTTCTTGAGTTTGGATTGTCTCTGTGAGGTGCATCTGTTGTTCGACTTTGCTCATATTCCCTCGCTCCTGCACTTGCAAAACTCACTCTTTGGGCTTCTCCTCTGGGTATCCGTTGTGGAAAACATGATGGTTCCACAAGTCCTGGGTTGGTATATAGAGGCATATTCGTCCTTCGTTCCATCAAAAGCTTAGCTTCATCTAATCGGCGACAGAGATCTATTAACTGCTCCAGCGACTCAACATTTGTAGTTTCCAGGTGAAATGCATATTCTGGTAGCATATTCTTACGCACTATATAAATCTTGGAATTCTCATCCAACGCTGGTACAGCCCGCTGAAAAAAATTTTTCATGTCAGTTATGAATGCTGAAAATGGCTCAAATCTTCCCTGCAACCGACTGTCCATCTCTTCTCGCAGAAAGAAATTATAGTCCCTAGGCAGAAACTCGCGTTTTGCCTCCTCTACGAAGTTTAACCAATCCCGAAATCTTTCGACATTACTCCAAAACCATTTTTCAGCCTTTCCTGAAAGGAGGTAATGAACGTTCACTAAAAGCTGGTCTAAACTGACTCCTTCCCCTCTAGCAAATATTTGTACTCGAGTCAGAAATTCGCTTAGAGATAGACCTTTTCCATCACCAATGAATGTTAATTTCCACCTATGCACGTTTACCGCACGATGCTCACTGAATCTCGACGTCTTATGCTCCATCATTGATTTGTTATCATATCCTTCTAAGCCAACTTCCGCGTCTCTTGAATCAAGTTGTAGCTTTTGTGTCTGCTTTGCAAGAGCATCTAATTCAAACAATCCACTAAATCCTGGTTGACTATACCTTGCTCCTTGTGTTAAATCTTGCAAAGGAAAGCCATTTTTTCCTCTACCACGTCCCATTGAAGACCTTTGTATAGGCGGTTGATGTTCTACATTTCCAGCGCCTTCGAAACCATCACTTAAATTACTGCGATCCTGATTTTCTCGCAGGCCTGATCCCGACGCTTGGTGCGTCTCGACATTATCTTCCACATGCCTCAAAACTGGTGAATCTATATTGGTAAGCGCGGAGTGTAAATCACGGAGTGTAAAAACTTTTTAATATTTTATCAGGGTCACTAAAATTTCCGCTTTCAACTCTGTGTAAACGATTGATCCACGCAGCAACTCTTGATTTTAATTGCAGTAAACAACCAAGGTCTTTTAGCTGAACTACCCGTGCATAACTTTCCCGAATGTCGTCCAATGCAAGTTTTGCTTTGGATATTTCCATTGGAGCACTCAAAGATGTTTTCGTTGGAGTTTCTTGTTCACCTCTAATTTCCTTTTGCCAGGCTGCTCGAATTGCTTTAGTTTCCATTCGAACTGATGACAACCCGCGAATATTCCTTATTAGTAGTTCATACTCCAATTCATCTGTTTTCAGATGAACTGGCTCAAAGTCAAGCCAACCTATTTCCCGCGCCATATCAAAAATGTAAGCACGCACCACTTCTCAAAAATTTTACTTAACACTGAAATGGAAACCAGTCACGATGAGTAGTAAACTAAGGCCACCAATTATTTCTTATTTTTCAAAAACCCGCAATTCGTTTCGATTTATTTTTACCAAGAGAAAGAACACTAGCAAAACTAAGCAAACGTTTAAAACAATTTCTGCTAAGAAACCAAAACAAAATATCCAGATATAAAGAATATCTATAAAAGCAAATTCTCACTTCTAAATCGTATCCTGAAAACTATTTAATAAACTTATTAACCTTATCAAGGTAAAAAAAAATCATACATTAAGTGAAAAAAATCTATTTGTACTTTTTACTTCCAAAACTTTATTTATATATTCATTTAATTTAAATTTATTTATCCACAACAATAAAGTTTTCTTTATATATAAAAAAAAACAAACAAAAACTCACAGTTAGTCGATATCTCCGCAATTGATTAACAATTTCTTTCATCAAATCTAAAATTTTCCATCAACAAATAAATATTGTAACGCCAACTTAGTAGTTCCATGCAATAACCTTGTTCTGTTTTTAATTTAATTAACTGCAATTTCTTCGACCGTAAATGAATTTGAAGATTAAAGAGGGATTTGTCCAATAATTACTTTAATTTCTTTTACTTAGAGAAAAAAATGTGTTTTCTCTACATTTTCATTGAAACGACAGTTAGCTAATAAAACTTTTGTTACTATATATTTATTGTAATTCTTTAAATTAAATGCAGATCAAAATTCACTATAAGGTTTTTTTCTTATATTTTTTTTTTTAAACTAAAGACATAAAACATAAAACAAATAACACTGACCCAATATATTATTACTAATAACTTATTAGTTATCTTTATCTATTATTTTTAATAAATAAACTATTAATTTTATTACACGTATACACCATTTACTATGTACGTCTGATTTGTTTTCGGAACATGAAATCTCACCAATAAAATTAACACTATTGAACCACCTAATCACTGATATTTTAATCAAACAAAATATAACATAAATTAATTAACCAATAAATTATTAACACCACACTACATATAACACCATAATTGGAGTACTGTGAACAACTGTTTCTGAAACTTGCTTTGCAAAGGTGTGGTTTTTTCTGCATTAGTCTCCCCACAAGGGATGCCAAATGTAACGTATGACCCTTTGGATACGCGCGACACTATTTTTATATGGGTGCGGAGATGGAGCCTTGCATAGCAAATTCCAAAAAAAAGGTTCTCTCTATATTCCACTTCACTATCTAACAACAATTACGAGCACAATACAATTAGAAAATGATACAAGAAAATCTTTCACAAAACTTTATAAATTTTATTTAACATATAGCCCTAATTTAATAATTTGTTTTAATTAATTTTGTGTTTTAACTTCTTTTAAATTATTTATTATTTTCATATTTTAGTTTAATTAAACCTTAATTAAAGTAAGTTATACTTAACAAAACTTGTGATGAGTTGTCCCAATTCCATGTTTTTTGTTGTTAGCCCAACAGCAGTTGTATCCCTCTTTGTTCCAGACGTCTTGTTCTCATGAGATCCCAAACGTAATAGACCTTATTAATTTTGTTTATTTCCCACATCGACCCAACAATTTTGTAAACCAGTTTCTATAAATTTCCCCTTCAATTGCATATGATTGTTGTTGAATCTTGTTTTAGCATTAACATTACTGCCAACATTTAAATTATATTTCAACAAATTTGAATTAGTGACTTAATGCTTTGCAATCTATTAATACTGGTTGATGAATATGATAGTGGTTGATCAAGTAGAACAACCTCCAGTAACATCTGTATGGGTTCGACCTTCTTAAATATAAGCATTAATTCTTCTGTCACGAATGTACTTCGAATCGTTGATAAGCTTTAGACTTGCTTACAACATTACCATCGCATTCGTTGCTTTTCATTATGTTCTAACCAATATGATTCAAATAGCTCATTCTCATTCTTTTGTGGTGGATCTGCTCCTTCAGATGCGGATTGCTCAACAGTTGCTGTAGTTCTATTATTTGTTACCACTAACGGTAAATTACTATATCTTCGATTCGATATTGTATAAAATGAATAAATTATTAGTCTCAATAAATCAAGGCTACACCTCATCACACAACACATATCTTTATGGGCTTCATGTTGGACAACTTAACCTAGATTTTAGACTAGATATAACATAATTTGATTCGATTTTTCTTAAATATAACAAAATACAAAATAAATTAATTATACAATTTTTTATATTTGAATAAATTTAATATTTTAGGTTTTCTTTGTTTAATCTTAAAGACTATAGTTTTGACTCTACTTTAAAATAAACTAAATTAATGATACAAATTTAATATTTTATTGCACAATATTCATTTTTATTTTTGAATTCAAATTTCAAAACCGGAGTGGACTTCACTTTTACCACCTTCTTGCGGATTTAGTCTAACCGTTACAACTGGTTCCCAGTACCGACTGGCAAACCTTATAGTTTAAACATTTGTTGAATACAACCGATAAGGCTTCACTTTCGTTCTTTCAGTCATCGATTGGGTATAGATATATGCCTGTTACCTGGTCTGGGTAAATTTAAATTTGTGTCCCAAACCATCTCTTCATTACTATTAGAAAGACATTTCATTCTCACACAACTAATGATTTCTGTAAAAATGCGTTCTCAACTCTTCAACCAGGAGAATCTCCATTTTCCTTCCGTAACAGCAACGATTCAGAGATTGTTATCGTTCACTAACCTTTCAGCAAATTAATATAAAAGGTTTTTCCATACATTTTCTTCTCCTAGTCACCTTCGATGCCCGTTACTCTCACCCATCTTTGCTATAACCACCTGCCGTAGTAAATAAACGGTGTGTTTGTAGAAGCTATCACTTCCTAGGCTGTACACTCTGAAAATTTCTCAATTGTATGCCCAGCGGTAGAACAAAAAACATCATAACTCTATGAGTGATGAGACCTCAACACTCCGACTAGCAATTCGTTCAGGTATGCTCTATTATGATCCAGGCCAGATCAGGGTGTAATAAAGTAAATCCTAACAGGGCATTTGTATCCGACCCCTATCAGAAATCATACTTCATTTTACTGCTAGGGCATGCCGTATTTGTCCTGATACGGCCCGGATTTCGAAAACTTATCGAAACTTATCGAAAACTTTCGAAAACCCTAGTAGTACATGCCGGACCAAGGCCGGATCAGAATCATATCTAATTTTCCAATTAAGGTATGCCCTATTCGTCCTGATCTGAGCCCTATTTCATTTTAATAAATTTTATTTGATTAAAATTCACTAGAGTATTATCCGTTTTAGATATACATAGTTTACGAAATTTCACATATAGTTTAGTTATCGCTTCTCTGCGTTATGAATACATAAAGGTTAGTATAAAGTTAGAATAATTTTTTCCTACGCCCGATAGTGAAAGTAGGCTTTTCAAGCTGTCAGTTGATGGTTGAAAGTTTGTATTTGCTGCTTGGCGAGCGGCAATGTTTCATTGCCGCTCGCCGAGCTGGTAGTAAATTTATACATACAGTAAAAAAATTATTTATTATGAATAATATTAAACGTTATTGGACAGTTTTGACAATTTTCAATTTTAATTCCTGAATCCCATTTTGTTACTAGCTAGCGCACTTGTAACGCTATGGTTATTACTGATAATATCCGTTTGTTGCTTTTTTCCAAGAATTTTATGAGATAATGAAGCTTTATTTTCTAGTGATTCTTCAATATATCCCTCTGCTACTGCAGTACACTTACAACCGCCATGACGTTTTAGACAAGTTATGTCGGCCCCAGAATCTGCTAGTAAAGTTGCCGAGGATCTTCGAAAGTCGTGACCAGTGTATAAAGCGGAATCAGGTAAATTTAAATATTCTGCTATACATCTTGCCATGTTCCCAAATATGTTCATTCCTACGATATACGATTTGTGCATTTGTCATTTTCGCATTTCAAAAAAAATCCTCTCGACGTCAAGTTTAACGGGCGAAGAGCCACATATTTTTACGGTAAAAGCTTAAATAATCGAGATCTCGTTCTCCGCTGTTTGACACAATAAATGTATGCTGAACTGCGGTTTTGGTATTGGGGATTTTCACAATTAGGACAGTTCCATTGTCTTCTATGTCATCTATTGTCATTTTAGTTAGTTCTTCCGACGACAAGCTCCAGAAATACCAAACTCTAAAGCACCTAAAATTTTCAGAATAATTTATAATATGTTATCTTATTTATAAATATATTACCTTCAACATCAAGTAAGATTTATCAGGAGCATCTAACAGAAACCTATTAATTTCTTCTCTTTTGAGGATCTTTGATTTTTTGGGCTTATAACCTTTTGATTGCTTCTTTAGAAAGGCAATCAATCGGTTAATTTTTGAAATGTCAATATTATGTTTGGTGGATATAGTGATGATTTCTTGGTCTTGACAATTTCGGATATATAACCAAGCATGACATTTTCTGAATAAGATGATCCAACTTTATTCATTTTGCACCATTTAACGAACAAGTCATATTCTCTTCCATACCTATTTTTTGATTTTTCTGGTAATAAATTTAAAATTACACTCTCCGCGGCTTCTACGATGTGTGGCGGGGAGTGGAATCTATTTCATTTTCATAACTGCTGTCCATAGTTTTAATAAATTTTATTATATTGCAAATTTACGTGTTTACTATTTATACAATATTTATTGATAAAACAAAATGGAACGCAAAACTTCCTTTGAAACGATGTAACAAGGCTAATATGATAGAAATAAAAATAATTCTTTGCAGAGATTGAATGTTAATCTTTATCTAGGTTTTGATCAATTTGAAGCGAGCGGAGGAAATATAGTGTGCATGCTTCAAGCAACTTTTGTGCTCGGATGCGATTACATCGCTCGCTCGCAGCTCGCGCTGTAAATTTAGCCTCCGAGCACAAAATATGCAATATACTATATAAACACTTTTTCTAACGTATGTAGTAGTAAATTTTCTAATTTTTCTAATGTATGTTAAAGAAAATTCCCTATTTTAAATGATCCAGTCCTGATCCGTTTCTAGTAGGGCTGCCTGATCCGGTTTGGATAGTTTGAGGCGTTACATTACTGCCATGATCCCCATTAGTAGAAAAGAAAGCCGTATCCGGTCCAGATCTGAGCCCTTACAAAATGCCAGTCGGGATGAGATAGTTAAACTGTATTCACACAATCTACCAAACTGTACCCTGATTTGAGGTTAGCCTCTCCGAATCAAATTTTGTATTCCTATTGTAACATATGTATGACTAATCCAATTGACATACATTACATATGTTATTCTTCCCACCAAATCATTCTAAACAATTAAATAAGTCATCAACAACTTAAAAGCCCAGATCTAATTTCCATAAATTCCCACGATATATATTAAATAACGAAATCTAAATAACATAAAATAATATTAAAGTTGATGACATTACAGAAATAAATTTAAATAAAATTTATCGAAATAAATATAATTCCTGCTGAACGAGGCAATTATATTTATTTAATATATGATTGACCGATATTAACTTTACATAATAAATCGATTGATAATTGGTTAATCGATTTAATTATTAAAATAAAGGTAATGCTAAGAGGGGATAATAGTGGAGAATCCCTCAACCAATTGTACTATAAATAAAACGAAAATCATAACGAAAGATAAGAATTAATAAACTTCTCTAAAGTAAAGTGCTGTGTTTAATTTAAACCTTTTACGGAAAAAAGTCTGCCCAATAGGCCTTAGTCTTTTCCAGTTGCAAAGACTTTCTTCCCATCATAAATATCGAGACAAATAAGTGGACGCCGAAGTATAGCAGTTCAACGGATAAGTCCACCATACTATAATTACCCGAGCAGAAATTTGTCAGGGCTCAAATAAGGTCCTGATCAGGTTTGCCCTAGTCCGGATCAGGCATTGGTAGGGCAGCTTGATTGGCCCCTGATCATGAGTGTAACGCTTTTTCCCTATCGATTGGGGTAATCGGAGCAGACCCTGATTGGGATAGCCGAACCAAAGTCTGATATATATTTATATATTAAATACATAAACTAATTAAATTAAAATAAAAAAATTACAACGGAAAAAATTAAAACACTCTATTTGTCCCTAGGCTGACGCCGATTTCATGTGATGATTACCACATATTTTATACTTCGTGAGGCGCCTGTCCTTGACGAGCTCGAAAGCATTTGTTCTGCGATTTTTCTCAAATCAGCCGCTTTTGCGTTCGGCAAGCTCCGAAAAATGCCGATTGCCCAGGATCTTAAATATTTTTGTTTTTTTTAACTATGTGGGTTGGAAATTTGATTTAGAACAAGAGGGTAACCTTGTCCGAAAAAAATTTGTCTGCTATTGTCTAGTCCGACAACCCAAACATACCAAAATGTCAGTTGTCGAACTCGACAATAGCAACCATATTTTGGTCGGACAAGCTTACCCTCTTGTTTTGAAACAAATTTCCAGCCCCCGCAGTTACAAAAAAATGTAGTAGCAAATTTACAAGATCGCAGGCAATCGACATTTTTGGAGCTTGCCGAACGCAAAAGCGGCCGATTTGAGAAAAATCGCAGAGCAAATGTTTTCGGGCTCGTCAAGAACAGGCGTCTCACGAAGTATAAAATATGTGGTAATCATCACATGAAATTGGTGGCGGCGCAGGGACTATATTATTATAGTCTTTCTGCCGAGAAGCGATAACTAAAACTTACATGAAACGATTTTAACTATATATTTCTAAAATTGATAATACTCTAGTGAATTTTAACCAAATGAAATTTTAACAAGGGGTCAAATGCGAAAAACCAAACCAGGGCCTGATATATTCAAATAAGGTTAGCCCTAAAAGGGTATTGTAATTCGGACCCGGAACAGGCCCACATCAGATTGCCCTAATAAGGCTTGCCTTTCTAGACTAACCAGGACCGGATCACGCCCTGACTGTATTGAGGATTTCCCTAACTAATTTCTGCTCGGGTACTCGTCATCTGCACCTCTTAAACTATACCTCTATTTTGCATAGATCCTTTTTGCTTAGCATGATCTGGAGGTAAGAATGCACACACGATTAGAACTAATTGTCCCTGCAAAGCTGATGAGCTTTAAGCAGTGATATACATTCCCGTGTATCATAATGTCATTTCTCCTCTTTTTGGCCACATTTTCTTATTGTTATTCTTTTTCGATTTAGACCTTTCTTCATCAAGTCATTCTTTGGTTCACATACATCCTGCTAAGTTCACACTTCATTTGACTGTTTTATCCGAATGGTTGATCTTTTAATTGTATGGTTATCATAGATCTTTGCTTGGTCAATTGGATTGGTGTATAGAGTCGATGTGGTAGTGCTCTTGTAACTCTCAACCAGAATTTCGGTTTTTGCAGTTTGTAGCGGCAAAACAGCTTTTCCTATTCCTATTTGTCTGTGTCATATTCTAAGGGTCAACCTGCCTCCTATACTGCGGAGACTTTTCGTCACGGTAAGAAATGTGTTGATGGTTCTGATAGTGATTTGAAACCTGATTTCTTGTTGTGTCAACGTTTGGGTGTTGGTAACTGTAATTCTTGAGAAATTGTTTCTACAACAATTTCATGTTGTATAATTGCTAGTTCTTTGACAATTATCACAGTACTGATTTCGCAATTTCGTTATGCACTCTGATACTGTTTGACCGTTTTGCTTGCAATACGTACAATTATTCGTAAGAAATGAATTCGGTTTTTCCAATTGTTCTCCCATTATTCCATTTACCATGTTTTCTTGTGATGATTCTTCTTTCTTTGGGATGGGACTTTGGGTTCTGTTATTGTTTTATGAGAGCATTTGCACTAAATTTAGTACCGGTTGAGATGAAGATTCTACTCTGAGGAAGTGCTTAAGAAGTTTCAGTAAAGTATCAGTGTTTGATAATTCTGATTTGTCTTCATGTGTTTTTTGAAATCCTTTAAATTAAAACTGAGTCTGTTAGTTCCGAAATGGTTTCGTTACTGACCAAACGCAACCCATCTTGCACTACAAGGTTTCTAACACCTAGCTTAAAAAATAGTCTTCGTTACGGGCTGCAAAACTTCTTGTTGGGTCTATATTTATTACTCTTAAATGATCTTATCTTGAATTCTTCTAGTCGGAAAATGATTAAATATATGCAAGTCGGTTGAATTCGAAGATCCAAGAGCAGGTGAACAATTGTTTTACTTCTTATTCGTTAATATATTTTTGGTAACGTTTTTTAATGTCTATATAAGCTAAACCAATGTCCACACTCCACATGTATGTTAACATCAAATGTTTATTTGTATAACTATGAATGTTTTACATATCCTTGGTCCATTTATTTAAATAATATTTTACATAAGATATTACTTAGTTGACATTATATTTTAGTTTTATATTCTGACGGTATAAATCTTGATAAAAACTAATACGTTTTTTTTCACTCAACTATTAGTAACCGTAAAATACCATAAAAATATACATTCCTATTGTTAAGAATAATGATGCTGTAAGTACGCGTACATATTGTAAAATAATTTCGATTTATTGCAAAATTTTAGTAGTTCATTAGAATTGCAATGAACTGGTTGGTATCCAAAACGAACAGTAAGGTCACACAATTTTTTATTATATCTTTTTTAAGCAATAACTATATTTAAAATAAAAATTTTATAGTCAATATAATAAATTTAAGTGGAATTACAATAAATTAATTAAAAATTAATATCTTGTAACTATCAGTAAATTTATTTTATTTAAATAATATTTTGCTTAACGTCAAGGTAAATTAGTAAAAATCTTAAAACGAATTTTCTTCCGGAAACCCAAAATTATATTCAATTTTCTATTGTATTGAACTTAATTGTTTTAGTAATTATATCAGGTAGCATTGAGTGAACATTTTTATGAAGGGTTTATATATAGGTGTTTGTTACGTAATAAAAATATTTTTGGCGGAAAATTGATTATGATTGTTACTATGACTATTGGAAAATTTGTCCAGAATAGGTAATTTAGTTATTTTTATGTTTGATTTATTAATATAAATGTATTAAATATTTTATTTTGAGTTTATTGCATACAACATATTTGCTATCAGGTATAACATATGATAGATGAGATATTAGATATGGGATATGAGATATGAGATATGACATGTGAGATGTGAGATGTGAGATGTGAGATGTGAGATGTGAGATGTGAGATGTGAGATATGAGATATGATATATGAGATGTGAGATATGAGATATGAGATATGAGATATGAGATATGAGATATGAGATATGAGATATGAGATATGAGATATGAGATATGAGATATGAGATATGAGATATGAGATATGAGATATGAGATATGAGATATGAAATATGAGATATGAGATATGAGATATGAGATATGAGATATGAGATATGAGATGTGAGATATGAGATATGAGATATGAGATATGAGATATGAGATATGAGATATGAGGTATGAGATATGAGATATGAGATATGAGATATGAGATATGAGATATGAGATATGAGATATGAGATATGAGATATGAGATATGAGATATGAGATATGAGATATGAGATATGAGATATGAGATATGAGATATGAGATATGAGATATGAGATATGAGATATGAGATATTTTTTTTTTTTTTTTTAATAAAATGTGTTGTGTAATAGGGTTTAGAATATGTGTCACAACAACACATAAATACCTTTTAAGACCCAGGTCTAGACCTGGGTCCCACAACAACTGGCGTTCTAAGGTGTAGATTAACGCTTTTTTTAAACATCTGTGGGTTGAAGCCACCTGAGACTAAGTGTTCCGGCAAACTATTCCATTTGTACGCAGTTCGGACAAAGAAGTCTCTCTGCGATCTGCCAGTATGACAGCGCGGGATCTTTACCGTTTCACTGGTTGCGGCAGCCGATTGCCGAGTGGAACGGGGGTAAGAATAAGTTTGAGGCATGATGCCGCTGATTTCATCTGAGCACTGCTGATGACGATATTTGTAAAAAACAACGAGGTCAGCAACAGTGCGACGATGTTGTAGGGAATCAAGTTTTGATGTCAAAGTTCGATCACCTACAATTCGTATAGCTCGCTTTTGAACAGAGTCCAAGAGGGCCAAGATGGAAACAGAGGCAGCACCCCAAACTTGACAGCAGTACTCCATACAGGGACGAATATAGGACTTATAAACATGGAGCAATTGGTATGGAGTGAAAAATTTTTTGCATCTATTTAGGAGGCCGAGTTTTTTAGACGCGCTTTTTGCCATCGCCATTACATGATCGTTCCAGAGTTGGTCATTTGAAACTGTGACACCCAATAAACGAATTTTTTTACATTCACCTATTGGTTCATCACACATACTAAATAAAATATCTTTGGGGAACTCGGTCTTTAATCTGGAAACAATCAACAGCTGTGTTTTGGTGGAGTTGAAATTGACAAGGTTTTGGTCACCCCAGTCGGCGACTTTATTCAGGTCTTTGTTCACGTTTATGGCAGCGTCTCTCCGGGCAGGATTAATTCGTTCGTGCATTTTACCTTTTGAAGGAAGGGGCTCGAACGACTTGTGCAGAGTACTATCATCTGCAAAACTATTTATTGGGTTACTGGTGATTTTCAACAATTCGTTGATATAAATCAAAAATAGGGTTGGGGATAATACTGAGCCTTGGGGTACACCAGCGTTAATTAGTTTAGACTCAGAAGAAAATCCGTCTAAGGTTACCGAAATGTATGGGTTGGATAGAAAATTTTGAATCAGCTTCACAACATTGGGATGAAAACCGTACGCAACGAGCTTGTTGATTAAGTTGGCATGCCAGACTCGATCGAATGCCTTGGAGATGTCTAAAGCGATAACGTATGTTTCACCATCTTTATCAAGTATGCTGTTCCAACAATGCGCTACATAGTTTAATAGATCGGTAGTTGATCTTTGGTTTCGAAAACCGTATTGGCTGTCGGATATTAAATGATTTTCTTCCAGAAATTTTGAAATATGTGTATTAATATAATGCTCGTAGACTTTGGATAGGACCGATAGTAAAGCTATTGGCCTAATTTGAGATATCGGATTTTGGTCCCTTTTTGGGGACGGGCTGGACATTTGCCAACTTCCAGCACGAGGGAAATATACCAGATTTGTAGGATTGGTAGAATATTTTAGTTAAAGTTGGTGCAAGTTCTTTGGAATAGGTTTTTAAAATAATGGGTGGAATATTGTCCATTCCTGATGCTTTGTTGATGTTTAACCCCTTTAAAAGTTTAGCGACTATTTTGGGTTTGAAGTGAAGTTCATTCATATTAACCCCTGAAGACTGGATTTGGGGTATTTCTTTAGGAGTTTCCAAAACATTGGAGTTCAGAGCAAAGCGTTCAGCGAACAAGTTAGCTTTTCTTGCGGAATCATTGACGATTAAATCACCATCAATAATAGGGGGAATAGAAAATTTTGTACCAGAATTTAAAGAATTAATGGCACTGTAGAAACTCTTGTCAGAAACAGACATAGACGTAAGTTTTGAGGCTTTCGCTCTGTCAATTTCGGACTTTTCGTTTGAGATAATCTGATTAGATATTTTGTTGGCCTTTAGATATTGGGATCGATTAGTGGGAGTTTTGTTATGAATCCAAATATTAAATGATCTACGTTTGTTTCTAAGTGCCGTTTTGGCAGCTTTCGAATACAAGTATTTTTGTTTGGATTTTACTATGGAGAAAGGGACAAATTTATTGATAGCAAATTGGATGGTTTCTGTAAAGTTTTGAGCAGAAACATTTACATTGTCAGTGTAAAAACAATGACGGTCGAAAGTGAAACCATGGAAAAAATTTTGAAGACCACTCTTATCCATTTTTGAGTAGTGAAATATTTTACGGGGTTTGGGAGCTGTAGTTTTAAGTAAATCAGTTTTGATAATTGATGAGATTAAATAATGATCAGAATTTCCAATACTACCTTTCGCGACATCGACACTCGTAATATCTGGCATTGTGGTAAGATAGAAATATAAAAGAAAACTATTATCACCGCCATTACGGGGAGTGAAAGTCGGGCTTTTAACAATTTGGAATAGGCCCTGAGACGCGGCAAAAATTTTTGCCAGTTTTCCACTATTGTCAACATCGTCGGTCGATTTGGAGAATTCCAACCATGATTTGTTGTGGACGTTGAAGTCACCGGTAACGATAACTTCACAGTTAGGGGACTTTGCTCTAATCCCGTCCATAATTTTTGTCAGTATATTAAAAAAGTTTGGGTTACGTTTGTTGGGGGACCGGTATAAAGCTATTGTAAAAAAGTCATTTCTGGAAGACAAATCTTTAAAACCATTGTATTGAAGCCGTCACCGTGTAGTTCAAAATTTGGAAAGCGCGTGTAGGCAACACTCTCATGAATGAATGCGCATACGCCCTGATGGAGTTTGAAAGCTGATTCGAGCCTATATTTGGAATTAAGCGATTCTATAAAGAAAAAATTTTCAGAAACTTGAGTTTCTGTAAGGAATAGAATGTTCGGTTTGTCGTGCTCAAGATGATGTTGCACGTGGTCATGGTTAGCGTTCAATCCGCAGATGTTTTGAACATTTATTTTAAAATTTCTTATTGATTCATATATGTTTTGTCCCTGCAAATTCCGTGGACATGCCGCTTTATGTGCGGGTGGATTGCGCAAATTTGCTTTACCACTTTCAGACTTATTTTTTTTCGGTTGTACTGCCATATATATATCAAAATGTTTATTTTATTTTTTTATGTTTTATTTTAAAATGCATAACTAAGTAAACAATCCTATCATACTACAAAATATGACATATGCCAATATTTCATGATAAGATGAAGAAATAATAACAAAATAATAAGTGAAAAACAAATTGTGAGAAATTTGCAGAAAACAAAACAAAACTAAATGCCAATAATCCAGCTGATGCAGCGCACCCCAGACGCACCGCACCGCCCACCACCTCAATCGAGGCACAAAGCCCACACATAACTACGTGTTGGTCCGATTCCTCGGAAGAGCTAATTAGCGGTACCGCTACGGAACGCTGCCCAGCTAAGACTGGAAGTGCTGCCGTTGACTAATTAAAGTTCGTCCGCCAGCACCCTAAGATATCATCTTGGCTAATGACATCTCCTGTCATTGCCAGTGGTATGTGATCTCACGCTAACTCATATGTCAATGTTAGGGACTGGAGTACGCAGGGTAGTCAGACCCGTAGATCAACTGATCATAATCGATCCCTCCTGCACGAGGGAGATATGAGATATGAGATATGAGATATGAGATATGAGATATGAGATATGAGATATGAGATATGAGATATGAGATATGAGATATGAGATATGAGATATGAGATATGAGATATGAGATATAAGATATGAGATATGAGATATGAGATATGAGATATGAGATATGAGATATGAGATATGAGATATGAGATATGAGATATGAGATATGAGATATGAGATATGAGATATGAGATATGAGATATGAGATATGAGATATGAGATATGAGATATGAGATATGAGATATGAGATATGAGATATGAGATATGAGATATGAGATATGAGATATGAGATAAGAGATATGAGATATGAGATATGAGATATGAGATATGAGATATGAGATATGAGATATGAGATATGAGATATGAGATATGAGATATGAGATATGAGATATGAGATATGAGATATGAGATATAAGATATGAGATATGAGATATGAGATATGAGATATGAGATATGAGATATGAGATATGAGATATGAGATATGAGATATGAGATATGAGATATGAGATATGAGATATGAGATATGAGATATGAGATATGAGATATGAGATATGAGATATGAGATATGAGATATGAGATATGAGATATGAGATATGAGATATGAGATATGAGATATGAGATATGAGATATGAGATATGAGATATGAGATATGAGATATGAGATATGAGATATGAGATATGAGATATGAGATATGAGATATGAGATATGAGATATGAGATATGAGATATGAGATATGAGATATGAGATATGAGATATGAGATATGAGATATGAGATATGAGATATGAGATATGAGATATGAGATATGAGATATGAGATATGAGATATGAGATATGAGATATGAGATATGAGATATGAGATATGAGATATGAGATATGAGATATGAGATATGAGATATGAGATATGAGATATGAGATATGAGATATGAGATATGAGATATGAGATATGAGATATGAGATATGAGATATGAGATGTGAGATGTGAGATGTGAGATGTGAGATGTGAGATGTGAGATGTGAGATGTGAGATGTGAGATATGAGATATGAGATATGAGATATGAGATATGAGATATGAGATATGAGATAAGAGATAAGAGATAAGAGATAAGAGATAAGAGATAAGAGATAAGAGATAAGAGATAAGAGATAAGAGATAAGAGATAAGAGATAAGAGATAAGAGATATTATGATATGAGATATGAGATATGAGATATGAGATAAGAGATAAGAGATAAGAGATAAGAGATAAGAGATAAGAGATAAGAGATAAGAGATAAGAGATAAGAGATAAGAGATAAGAGATAAGAGATATTATGATATGAGATATGAGATATGAGATATTAGATATTAGAAAAGAGATATGAGATATGAGATGTGAGATATGAGATATGAGATATGAGATATAAGATATGAGATATGAGATGTGAGACATTAGATATAAGATATGTGATTTGAGATATTAGATATGAGATATGAGATATGAAATCTAAGATATGAAAAATGATAAATGAGAAATAAGATATGAGATTTGAGATATGAAAAATGATATAAATGGGATATGAGTTATGAGATATGAGAGATGAAATATGAAATATGAGATTTGAGATATGAGATGTGAGATATGTGATATGAAATGTAATATGAAATATAATATATAAGACTTGAGATATGAGATATGAGATAATATGAGTTGTGAGGAATGAGATATGAGATACGTCATATGGGAAAGAACACAAATATAAATTAGGGTTTTGCAGCTAAAATATGTACTTGTATTTTATGAAACATTTCACCATGGAATTTAATCGTAATGAGAATTATTTTGGTATCACAATACAATACAAATGACATACCAAAAAAGTATTTGATGACCTCCTCCACATGTCGGAATTTATTAACTGAGAAACGTTGATTCATGAAAAACTTTACTTTTAATAACGCAAAACAAATTCAAACATACAAAACTAATTTCCTGATATAAAATTACAAACAACGGTTAGTAAAATTAAATGTTTAATTATGTTTTACTTAGCATACATTTTTATTTACCTGCCTTAAGAGCCTCTAAGTAGAATAACATTAATTTATCTTATTATCATAACAAACTATTATTATAACTATGGGTAAGACGATTACGTTGACATCAAATTCATCATGAAAATCAATTAATCAAAATGTTCAAAAAATTTTGTTTTTATTTTATATGGGCTTAGATTTCATGTTCGTACATTGTCAAGGATATTCACATATTGTATTGCATTTTTTGACTTTTTCAGTTTTTTTTTAAAAACACAAGTTTACCCTAGCTCTTCATCAGAGACTATTAAAAATAAAAAAATTAGCACCATTAAGTGAATTAACACTCAAAAATAAGTGAAGTACATACATTTGGATAAAATCAGTCAACTTAAAATTGGTGCTAATTGAATTGAGTAAATTCATATTGTACTTGTATAAGTTGTGATAATCACTAATTATAATTTATATTCAAAATATATCAATTTTTGGACAAATCCTCTACACTAGCTTCTTAGTAGAGTTTGCAGGATGAATCGTCTTTTGATTAACCGTTGAACATTTATTGTCAAATACGCGAAGTTTATCTGTAGTTTAGTGTAATAGTTCCTCGTTATATATATTGTCATGAAGTTACGCTGTGATGAACTTCAGTGGCTTTTGAAATTCAGTATATGGAATGTAATAGTTTGCCGGAATCCATAATCAGGTGGTTTTAATCCGCAGAGTTTTAAAAAAAGCGTTCATCAACACCTTAAAGCGCAAGTTGTCGTGGGACTTAGGTCTTAAAACGTATTTATGTGTTGTTGTGACACATATTTTAAGCCCAATAACACAAAAATTTAAAAACAAAAAAAATATACTGGATGAGGTAATAAGTTAGCACGCAACCTTTTATTCGTTTGTCTAGAGCCATCAATGTTTGGCATTAGTCTCGCAAAGACCGTGATTGAAAAGACCAATGAGGACTCCAGAGCAGTTATGTTGGGGTTTTTTAGATCCCAACCGGGAGAGACAACAAATTTTTTTGTTTACATTTTTTTATATCTTTTAAAATACTGTAGAAGTGAGCATTAACCCTTAAAACTAATGCTTATTGGAATTAAGGATTCCGCGAACTCACAGTAGAGTAAATTTTTGAATTCGCCAGGGAGGTCAGAGGTGACGATAACAAATAGGAGTAACAAGTAAGAAGATTGACCTAGTTAGTTATTCTTGGTTTTGACGGAGGAGAAACATTGCATTTAGGATGTTCTTGGAGGTAGCATTCGTAAACAGTAACTAACTAAATTAACTTTTTGAGCCATAGCACGTTTTTGTTTGTTGGACTGATGTCACCACCGGAACAATCTATAAAACTCCATTATAGACCGGGAGGCAGCGTTGAGTGCCGTGGGGGGTGTGGTTCTTTTAAACTGGACTTTTAAAATGGTACAAAAACGAATTCCAAAAGCAATTTGATGTCGCTTCAAAATTTGTATGATGCATGTTTACACCATAACAATTGAAAAAAAAGTGATCAGCTGATTGGCGGGATTATAGGTCAGCTCCTCGTATACATCAGTA
Organism: Diogma glabrata; assembly: GCA_963693315.1. NCBI lineage: Eukaryota > Metazoa > Arthropoda > Insecta > Diptera > Cylindrotomidae > Diogma > Diogma glabrata. The sequence goes on along the minus strand of OY856186.1, from coordinate 25,483,768 downwards.
TAAAAATGCAATATAGTCAAGACCTTTCTGCATAGGATCTTGATGAAACTTTGACAAATGATCCAGGTTCACTTGAAAACGGAAAATCTGAATTCATTTTAAATTTGGACAAAATGGCGGGGGGTCTCCCGAACACCTCTAAGTTTAAATCTTCGATTTTCATGAAACGTAGGTAAAAGCTGTCAAGTAACATGAAAAAGATTTTATTAGCTTTTGGAGTACATTGAATAAAGGGTTGGAGGTCCACCATACAACAGGCGGTCTTTTCCACAATGTTTTTTATGTTTGTTGGGAGCATAAAACATTCGTTCGGGAATAAATTTTGACGACATTTTGGAAAAAGATGCAAATATGTATGGCACGAAACTGATTAGTTTTTGAGCGATAGTGAACAAAGTGGTGGCGGGTCTCCCAAACACCTGTTTTTTTAAAGCTTAATAACATCTGTACCCAATAATCGAATTGGATGAAACTATGTACATAAACATTTGGTACGGGTCACAAAAGTTCTGCATCCCAACTTCCGGTTTTTCATTTCCGGTAAAAATGTTTGGTACTCCCAACAAACATTGCAAAAATGGTGACACAATAAGCAGGTGCTCGGGAAGCCTCCCACCACTTATCTCAATATTGCCCAAAAACTAATCAGTTTTTTGTCATTTAAATCTCCATATTTTTTCAAAGTGTCACTAAAATTGATTATGAAGTCTGTATGCTCCCAAAATGAATTGAATGAAGTCGGTATGCTCCCAACAAACCTTAAAAACCAAGTGCGAAAAGCCAGCAGTTGTATGGTAGACCCCCTGCCACTTTGATCAATGTCTCCCAAAAGATGACAATTATTTTTCACTAATTGAAACTTTACCATAAGTTTCATCATAATCACTTCATTATTGTAGGCACTGAAAAAACTTCAAAAAATTACAAACCAAAATTTTTTACCGGAAATGAAAAACCGGAAGTTGGGATGCAGAACTGTTGCGAACCGTACCAAATGTTTATGTACCAAGTTTCATCCAATTCGATTATCAGGTACAGATGTTATTAAGCTTTAAAAAAAACAGGTGTTTTGGAGACCCCCCACCACTTTGTTCACTATCGCTCAAACACTAATTAGTTTCTTGCCATACATATTTGCATTTTTTTCCCAAAGTGTCGTCAAAATTCATTCCCGAATGAATGTTTTATGCTCCAAACAAACATAAAAAACCACCTGTTGTATGGTGGACCCCCCAACCCTTTATCCAATGTACTCCAAAAGCTAACAAAATCTTGCTCATGTTACTTGAAAGCTTTTACCAACGTTTCATGAAAATCGATCGGTAATTGTAGGCTTCAGTAGGGATAAACCTGAAAAAAAACTTTTTAACCGGAAGTGTCAAACCGGAAGGTGGTATGCAGAAATATTGGAAACAATATTAAAAACTTATATACCAAGTTTCCATTAGATCATAAGTCGGGATTAGAAGTTATTGAAGATTTAAACTTAGAGGTGTTCGGGAGACCCCCCGCCATTTTGTCCAAATTTAAAATGAATTCAGATTTTCCGTTTTTAAGTGAACCTGGATCATTTGCCAAAGTTTCATCAAGATCCTATGCAGAAAGGTCTTGACTATATTGCATTTTTATACTGATGTATACGAGGAGCTGACCTATAATCCCCCATCCGCCAATAAGCTGGTCACTTTTTTTCAATTGCTATGGTGTAAACATGCATCATACAAAAAGAAGCGGCGTCAAATTACTTTTAGAATTCGTTTTTTTTACCAGCTTAAAACTCCCCCACAACCATACCCCCCGCAAGTCTGACGGCTGACTCTTATTTTCTACATCACAAATAATTAATCTATCTATAAAAATTAAATTCAATCGGCATCAAATCACTAACCAAAATGCAACGCTGCCTCCCGGTCTATTGGTTAATTTTTAACATAACCGCTCAGGTTTCGACTGGGTTGAACTGTCAGCCACACACAATACTGCCTTAATTTTTGGGATTTTTATAATTTTAAATGAATTTCTTTTGAATATTTTTAAATTTTGAATAATTTTAAAATTTTGGTGTATTTTGAATTATTTTTGAAATTTGAATAATTTTAAAATTTTTATGTTTAAGACACACGTGCAATTTGCTTGATTCGGTTGTTTTATATTTTAATTATTCGTGTCTCACCGAATAAAAAATTTCCAATTCAAATAAGTTGCTAACACGAATTCAACAAATGTTCATTAATTTAATATTTTGAGCTTCTTAAGTCGTCAAAAATACTTAATGAAAGACAATGCGGTTTTCGTAAAGAAAGAGCGACGGGAAATTTACTTTCTTTGTCACACATATCTGGAACAGTTGGTTGGACCTTGGTGAGACTTTCATTGCTGCTCAGCAATTCAAATGTTACTAATGAACTTGATTCGTTGTATGTTGCTGAAGGTACACAAATACACTATGGATAAACGCGCGTGTCTGCCTAGATCAAATCAATTTTACCTGAACATAGTATCAATAGCAGCCCATCTTTTTAAGGTTCGAGTGACAAGATGTAGCTTTTCAAAGAAATTTTTTTAACAGAATTTAGCATCTCTGGAGTGCCTTACTGACATTGGTCTTGCTTGATAATTGTAATCCACAAAACTTTAAAAATTGATCAATAGTGAGTAACCTTAGATCCCTGGTTAGCATCGTATCTTACGATATTCAGAGATGTTAATCTATAATTTCTTATGGTGAACACTAAATAATGTCTAAATTAAAAAAACAATACTGAAAGATTATCGGTTAGAGGGGGGGTCCGGACCCGAAAACCCCCCCCCCCCCTTGTGTGCGCGCCTGGATCTAGTTCCAAGTCTTTTAGTTTTATATAGAACCTGAAAGGGTTTATTTATTGTATAATGGTTCGTGCATGGTGTTTCAATTATTAAAATATGGAGGGGCTGAAATCTCACAGCTCTGAGATATCAAAACTTCGGTTTGGGTTAAGGATTTTGGAAACATAACTCTTTGTTAAAGTACAATTATTTTTTATCTCTGTTTAGAAATTTATTACAAAACTAACACGAAACATCAATACGTTGCGGGACCATTATAACAGATCATAGATTAACATAATTTAGTGAAAAGATGATACCCTCAGCAAACTACTCAAAAACCTCTCCATCTAGCGTTTCGAGAAAATATTACAAAATGACAAGTTCATATTTCTTTCAAAATTCCAAAAATATTGTAAAAATTAAATAAAATCAAACTTTTTCTAAAGTTTAAAAATATTATAAAAATTATTACAAAATCAAAGATTAATTTTTTTTTCAACAATTCTAAAAATATTGCAAAAATTATAACAAAAACAAAAATTGAAATTTTTTCAAAATATTCCAAAAATTGTAATAAAATCAAATATTTAAGCTTTTTCTAAATTCTAATAATATTCCAAAAATTCAAACTTTTTCCAAAATTCTAAAAA